>CM053244.1:45345140-45687974 GCA_028583405.1 Pogonophryne albipinna | reverse complement strand
GGCAATCGCCATTTCGTGAAATACAAATTCAAAGCACTCCTTTGTTTGTTCTTATGCAGCTGGTTTCACTCCAATGAGGCATTTTCCTGACCTCCAACCAGTGAAGAACGAATCATACTTCTTGTCACAGTTGTAACTAGAAGGCTAAATCAGGTTTTGGATATTGAAGGGAAGGATTGTTGTATGTTCTAAAACTCCAAACGGAGTTTTGAAGTATTTAACCAGGCAACAGTGTATAGTCTGATTTTTGAAGTATTCCTGTTTGCACATGTGTTTTGGCGGTTTTGTGCTGTATTGTTTAACCATATTATAATTTTCTTCCCATTTTAAAGATATTTTTAAGGAAAATAAGCTACTTCTTTAAATAGGTTAGTTTTGCAACAGTAATCCCTAGTGGATTAAGCTGGAAATTACAATTGCGCACTCTGCTGGTAGTACAGAATTATTACATAGAGGAAACACTCAATAGCATTTTGAAGTTTAATTTTAAGTGTTATAAATAAACACATGCTTCATCGCCGAGATAGGATTGCAAGTGGTTTCTAATTATAAGATAAGAAACTTTACATAATACTTTTTCAAAAAAGCAAACAAATGTATTGAAGCAACACAAATTATGGCATTTGCATAATTCCATACACGTCGGTATGCACTGTACACGCTGGATTTAGATTTTCACCCGATTTCTATTTTCATATTTCAAAAGTCAAAACCATAACTGTACAATTTTTATTTTAACATTTTAGATTTTAAAATTTGCATAATTTTTATCTTTTAATTTACTTTATTAATATTTTACAAAAAAAACTTAAATCATAATAAAAAATAAAAACTATAACTTTAAAAAAAAAAAACAGATTAAAGTTAAGTTCGGATGACATAGGATATTATTTATCAGGAACGATGGTGCTAGTCGGAGGATTAGTGTTTCAATCTTTGATAACTTAATAATATTCATTCGAATAGGAAGAGAGCATGTCACCGAAAGAAACTAAGTTGAGACCAGACGCAGAGCCAGGCTCAACTGCAGATATCAAGGCAAGGGTAAAAATCAGATCAGATGCTTTAACCTTTCCAATTAAAAGACAGAAGACATGGAACCAAATAGAGAAACTGTTGGAACAGTGGAAACAAGAGGACTGATTCCAGCAGATATCAACCTGGACCAGCAAAAGCCCATAGAAGAGCAGTACTCGACTATGAGCACGAACAATGCCTACAACAGCTAAGTATATGAGGGAAGCTGAAGAAAGATATATAAGAGTTACAAGTCTGATACTCCATCTGGAATATGCCAGCCTATTGGCACACAGCATAAATGTGGTCCGAGTAGCAGACCTGCCAGTGAGGGAAGACATGGCAGAAAAAACAAAAGACACCGTAGCTTGTAGGAACAAGACAAGGAGAAGGGAGGGGAAACTTCCAGAGAAGGCAGGGCAGACACCTCCAACAATTCAAGCTCAGGAAGAACCAGAGAATGCAGGGCAGACACCTCAAACAGTTAAATCTCAGATAGTGCCAGAAAATCAGATGCAGAACCAACAAGGTGAAGAAAAAGCAGAGGAAGGGGTTTCCGGAAGGTGGGATGTTACATATGCGGTCAGCTGGACCATTGGTCCAGAGAGTGTCCGCATCAACAAATGCAAAACCCACCACAAGCACTAGAATGTGATCCTACACAATTTCAGCAGCCCCAGACGCAGCAGTATTATCCCCAAGTACAGCCGCAAGCACAGGCATACACTCCCATACAGCATCAACAAAAGGGACAATGGAGAGGAGAGCCACGATCAAGACGAAGAACAGATGAAGGCTGCTACAAATGTAGTCAGCTGACACATTGGTCCAGAGAGTGTCCGCAGAACATTGCACCAAACAACGGCCCTCCATGCAGAAAACCAGGGGAGGTTTCCATGATGACAACGGAGGCAGGGGGTCCCAGAGATGTCAAAGACAAACAGGGGTGCCAAACATGACCCAAATGCCACTGACGCCCTGTATCAACCACAACAATGAGGAAGCTTAGAGGGTCAGACCACCAGGTGATGCATCTTCAGCACAAGGGTATTTTGAAATCCAGCTACATTGAGCCATATCTGTCACCAAAGGAGGGAGAGGTTTAATGTTTAATGTAAAACAAAATTGAGAGTAGCATATTGCATTTACACATAAAGCATCCACAGAATAGAACATTTAGCAGACTATTTTTGTAATTATGAGAAGGAAAGAGATTACGAGTGATGTTGTTCCCCTACACAGAAAACTATTGTGTCCACACAGCTAGTGAGGTCAAGACGATGGGTTTCCACCCAAAATATGAAGACGGAAACCTAGTACTCGCCCAAGACGGAGGATCCTTACCAAGTCCTCCTGTTTACACCGACTGCAGTTCAAGGGGCGGCGATACACCTGACGTGGAGCTGTTGAGACCTGAAAACAGAAACTCGATTCTGCTGTGGTGAAGTCTGGCTACAAAGGGAGGTGTCCGATAGGGTCGCTTGTCTCAAACCAGTGAAGAAGTCAACAAGAACCCAGCAGAACTAGAGAGTGACTGTTAGCGGGAGAACAGTGAAGGAGTGACAGAGACTGGCCCAACATTTTCCAGCCAGTACATAGATAGACCCCGTCAGAAGACCGGGGCTGTGTTTAAAGGGGAACTTCATTTATTGTTAGTGGAAGTGTAGTTTTTAGTCAAACAATTATGTGATTTATGGAGTCAGATTACATTTTTCTCATAAACAAATTTTATAATCAGTCTGAAGTATCTGTTTTAAGGCAATAAGCTGTAGATTAATAACATAACACTGATTGAGAGCTTGGATGAAGAAGTTGTAGGGTTTTAACAACAGTTTCAAGAATCAGTTTTTATTTATTTATTCTTGAGTAACTTTACTGATTTATAATATAGTGCGTAAGGCAATATCTCATTTTGAGTGAGGGGCACCAGCCCTCCATACATGTCACCCTCTGTGAGAATAGTTCGTATTTTCCGTCTAGTTTAGAGAAATATTATTTTATCATATCTTTGTTCAGCAGTATCAACCAATCCTCTAATCCTAGAATTATTGAGACGCATTAGCGACACCAGGGTATTGTTTTTCACAGCAATGATGCATAACACCAGGACAAAAGCCATTATTGAAACAAGTAAACAATTTGTTGTGTTAATGGCAGATTTTAGTTTAAATGTTTTTATACCATCAGAAAACCATACATCACACGATATTTTGTGTACGCCTTATGGGTACACGGAGAAGTTATATTTATTTAATGCAACGTTAGGGGTTTTACATGTCCTGTTCAGAATAGGGTAATCATTGCAATATTAATTGAGCATGTTATGCTCAAAGGAGGGAGTGTCATGATTATACAGATATGTTGATTTCAGTGACGTTGTAGTTCATAAATAATAACATGTAGTTAACAATAGGTCTCATAACAACAAGAGGTATGCCAAAGCTTGGGCCTTCTCCAAGGAGGGAGTGGTCCAGTTTTAGATATTAGACGAATAAAAGTAATGAATATGTCAGAACTCTGAGTAATATTATCCAAGTTTTGTCTACACAGGCTAGGAAAGCTACAGAGATACCAGAAGAGACTCCTGTTCGGCCAGGTGATTGGGTGAGGGTGAAAGTTCACAAAAGACAGTGAGCTGATCCCCGGTGGACGGAACAGTGAGAAGTTGTAATGAACTTCACACGCGCTCCGGTTTAACGGTAAAGAAAAAGGAGCAAATTGACACCACCTCACACATTGTCACCCTTCACTGGCAACTTCCAGAACATTATTGGGAGTTAGGACTGATTTGGCAGAGCTGGAACAAAACAATAAATATAAATAAGATAAAGATAGAAACAGCTCAAAAGACGAATTGTCTATAGATTTTTATAGATTGTACACTAAAGTGAAAACCTATTTTTTGTTTTACATCTGAAAAAGAGTCCAATTTGTATACGTTATAGTACTCATTATTTAAATTCTGTAACTGACACAACCAGGGATAAAATAGAGATGATGTCAAGAACAAAGCCAAACCAATTGTGGGGTCCCCTAGGGATAAGAGTCAGAATAGCATTGTTGATTGTGCTCATTACACTTGGCACCTTTCTGGTTGGATGGGGAGTACAATATCAAGTAAGACATGGATCCATTAGTCCACTCATAGATAATGCCCACATCACTAACAAAACTCCAGCTGTGTTTCAGAGACTTTCACTTATCCCCAGAGCCAAAAGATCAGCTGAGCAACAAGAGGAGGATTAGAAATACTCGTTCCCAAAGGTGAGGCGGTTACAATCAAGATGATTCACCCCCCATATATGCAGTTCTTGTATCAAATGATGAGATGGGTTTAAGTGATCGGGATAATCAGTGATGGGGATTTACAGATTAGGGGAATCTCCAAATACACTGGATCCATGTTTTAGTCTGTACCAGAAACACCCCCTGTTAAGTTTATGGACAACCGACTGGTGACCTGAGCAAAATTATTGAAAATGATTACAGTGGAAACAGGCTACTAACCCACAAGTACAGCTTTGTACGTACAAACTCTATGAACAAAATTCCCCAGCAGATTGTGGCGACATTGCAGATATGTCCAGTCACAGAAGTGACTTATGTTCTAAATAACAGTGAGATTTAAAGTGATGGAGAAAATAGGGGGCGTTCTTTTATAGTGTGTGAAATATGTGGTGCTTGAAACATGTAGGTATTTTTAATTTATAGAAGAAAATGGTTTCCTGAAAGAGTTATTTGGAGTAGCCATGTTACAGTGGGTGGAAACAATGTTTAGGGATATGGCACAACCATTAGTAGACATTAATTGGGTTTAGATGACATTTAACATCTAAGACAGATAGTAAGATTAGGAAAATAGCGTGGAAAGGATTGGATATATTTTACCTCAGTGTGTTAGAATTAGCTATAGGTAATGCGTCCCGAGATCTCTCTCTCTCTCTCTCTCTCTGCCTGTCAGAACGCTACGACCCCATCTTCAGACAAATGACCTCACCACAGGAGACTCCTCCTCCTCCATCGAAAAGACAGAGAACCCGAGCTGAACCATCTCCACCTGAGGCATCCAGAACCAAACCAGCATGCTGACAAAGAGGCAAACTCTCATCGGTCCCATTACAGGACATGAAGTTCCAGCCTGAGCCACGAGATTTGGCACAAGAGCAGAGTGTGGGACATGAGAGCGGAATACGCCCTCCATGCAACAGCATAGAGACTGAAAAGGAGGAGATGAAATGCAAAAGTTGGGCCACTGAAAAGAGTTACAGCGGGAGGATCCAAGAGCGGATGGACTGAGGAGAGGACAGAACCGGAGGAGAGGACAGAACCGGAGGAGTTGGCGTGGTCCAGCAGAACGTGAGGGGGTCGTGGTTTGACAACCAGAGGGGAGAGAAGGAACACGGGAGTAGTGAGTTTACACATAAACACACTTATTAGAAAACAATCCTAAAAACACACTGAGGGTAGAACATATTATTCAATCTTTTCATCATATAAACAAATTATTCTTATAGAGATTCTTATTCATGTGAGAATTTGGGGAAGATTTAATTTGTACAATATAGATAGCAGGCAAATCTTTATTTGAATGGAAAATGTTAAAGGTAGAGCTAGAACCAAGCCAAAGAAAGTATTCCAATCTAGTATTAGTTTCACCATGTAGTGGTTATTACCATAGGAGAACTGTTAAGGTGGAAACAACATTTGTTTGTCGTCCAAGATGTAGAGTTTTAAAAAGACACTAGGCAAAGAGCGATTGAAAATTTTAATTTTGAAAAACTAGTATAATTGGGAGTAATACATGAGGGGCCTTGGATCACTCATTTTAATGGTGCATATTTTCGACAACCAATATCGTTCAGGGAGAAGGGGTTGCTCAACCCACCCTGCAGATGTTTTAAATCTTACTTGCAGCTTCAGAGGGAGCGCACAGCACCAGAGTAGGAGTTTTAAAAGACAAGTGCCACCACCTCCTAATGCTCGTCCATTTAGCCAGATGACCTGACATTTAGAGATGTTATTTAAAAGGAGAAACATATCTGCCAAGAGTGAAAATTCCTGAATTGAACTACAAACCATTAATGAAATGACTTCTGTTTTTAAAGTCCTTGTTAAAGGAGGGAGTAATTATCACATGCTCGGGCACCCAAGCTTCCACACACTGTTAAAAGGACTCAGCATAGTTATTTAAGTAGACCAGAATTGAAAATAAATTAGTGTAATGCGTTATTGATATTACACCGGTTTTCACACCATTTCAGGGACTTTATCACTGTATTAGAACAGACCACCCAAAGCCACCAAGTAGGAACTTTTAAGTGATGAAATTCTACAACTGTTGTAATTGACCAAAATCTTCTCCCAGAAATGACTGTCTAAAGTGCCAACCCCAGAGTAGATGTTTGGTGGTATCATGGAACTAAAACCTTGTACTCAGTCTTGCCACAGGATTGGGCTGGGACCTGTGCACTAGCACAGCCAGTGATGTTTTTAAACACCCCAAAGCCAGTAGGGCTAAGAGACCAGTCCCAGGGGGAGTTTAGGCTCCAGGGTACAAGGATAGCATAGGGGCGCCCAGGGGAGGCCTAGATGTTGCATTAATTCCATGTCCTAAAATACCGATTGATCACAACGGCCTCTTCTTGAGAACATATTACTTTCATACCTTAAATGGTATGAAAGGAGGGAGGGTAAATTTCTCATGAGGAGACAGTTTCCAGTGCTAGTAGAACAGGACGATCCACCCCATATACAGATGTTGATGAAAATGATGAGTTAGTTAGAATGAGTTTAAATGATATGGATGTTCAGAGATGAGATTGTTCAATGAATGTCCAGCCGATGTGATTCTTTAAATGAAATCATGTGAAGAAGTGAGCAAAATAAAATGCTAAAATAGCGTGAATCCATTTCAATTTACTTATACTATTCCAAGATAGTGTATTTTTATTTTTATTATTACATAACACTGGTCCAAGATAATTTATTTCATTTTTATTATTTTTCACGGTTCTATATGATCGATTTCATGCATTTTAGAATCATTACTATTTTAAAATGGGTTGTTTCTTTTCACTTTGTAAAAACAAGTGCCTTAACACTGAGCGTGGTATGAGAACGGTTTCTGTGAAAGGAGGGAGGAAGAAATGTTCTGATACCAAGCCATTGCTGCTATTTTGAAGAACCATATTGAATGTTAACACTAGAAGTTATGCACAAGGGAAAGCTTTTATGTTTGAACAGTCAAAGTATTTTTGTAAAGTTGAGGCTATTCGAAACATTCCATTTTATTGTATGTTTTTGATATGTACTATGTAGAGTTCAGATGAAGAACTCATTGATTTCAGTATTATACACACCTTTTAGGTGTGTAAGGAGGGACTGTTAGAAATTAAAATCAATGTTTAATAGCATAATGTAGCTTAAACATACGGTCAGTTTAAATGCTATTTTATTCTGGAAAAAAACAGAAGTTCTCAATACCAAGCTTTTATTCTGAAAATCCTTCATGACGACATCCGGGACTACCGTCCATTAGTATCATTAAAGTGGCTATTGACGCAGTTAACATGTATTACATATAAAGTTATGAAAGAGATAAGGAGGAGAAAATGCATGTGGAAGTAAGCAATGAATGTAAAATGTCGAAATCATCTGTTTAACGCGATATCGGACACAGGAGAACGAGGGGGGAAGTCCCCTACGTCACTACAGCTCACAGAGAGGAGGAGCGAACAGCCAGCAAGCGGGAAAGACAAAGGGTTGTGAGGTCTCTTCTGGACGGCCAACACCAGGGAGAGGAAGCTGCAGCCTTTCTCTCCTCTCGAACAATATTCTGCTTGTAACATTACTGCGCCTTTCTTTTTAATTAAAGTACCAATTTGACACCATCTCAGAGACTCCATTTAGTCTCCTTTTAAGCTTCTCTCCTGGAGGCGAGAATAACCAACACGGATAACACCATGCAGTTTAATCAGGAGAGGTTGGAGTTGAGGATTGAGCTGGAGGAGTTGAGGATGGAGCAGGAGAAGTTCCAATCCAACTTTATTTATATAGCACTTTAAAACCTTCAGACAAAAGTGCTGTACAGAGCAACACATCCTCACTCCCAGGTCGGCCTATGTTGACGTTATGTCAAGTCCCCTGTGTCGGCTTTTTCCAACGCAAGGGGGGGGGTGCCTTAGCGTCCATTTTCAACGCAAGGGGGGGGGGGGGCCTTAGCGTCCATATGCTTCTATGGACGCTCATGGAAGCACGGCATTCGTTTGTGTCGACTGCCCTTAAAGGCAATGTGAGCGTCCATTCTCATTGGATAACGGAGAATTGTACACCCGGAAGTAAGTATTCCCCTTACTGTCGATTGATTTTACAGTGATATCTGCACTACTCATCGACTAAAAAACACCAGATTATCCTTGTTAATTACACAACATTGATTGGTTTAAATTGTGTGCAATGCTTTTGTATTTTTCCCCTTCGATTCGGAGAAACAAATATTTTTTCGGAGTAAAGGATGGCAGAAGACACTACACTACCCAGAATCCCCAGCTATCGTTTGGACTACACCATGTGCTCTGTTTGACGTTACATGATCTTCAAATTTCTCCCTGCAGAAAAAAAAAACATGGCCGAACTTCGTTTTATTCTCGGTGGAAAATGCCTATTTTAAAGTTAGTTTGGCCATTAAAATGTGTTTTGATGTCATTTGATGCGAGAAATATGAGTTGTTATTTCAGATTATGTGTGCAGTGGATGTACATGACCGTTAGTTTGCTAGTTATTACGAAGATTACTTCAGGAAATTGCGTCCATAACGTTTTAATTGTTACCAAGGTGGTTGCTAGGGACGCTGCTATCGATATTATTTCTGTTATGTTGTGTAACAGTTTAATGGCGTTATCTTTATTGCTACCCCCTTCCCCATCAATGTATAGTGTTGGTCCACAGCGCAAACATATTAGTTTAACAAAATCCGCATCTAAAGATAGCCTACGTTATTTTCCCCTGTGCAATTCCAGTCTCACATCTCAGAGCACATCCTCATTAACAAATACCGGAAACAGACCGAAAACATTTAAAAAAAAAAAAAAAATACTTTATTCCGAGTGTGCTTGCTTTTCTCTTTGAAAGTCATCACATACCGGCATTGTAATACACGGTTCGGCTGCATTACATATTACATATCTGCCGTAGTTCTCTATTTATAGAGCCCTGATGAGAAGACTTCTGGACAAACATGAGGAACTGAAAACGTGACGTGGATCATAAATATATCAGCCATTAAACAACATCTTACATTTCTTTTCACACAATACGTCTCCTTGCAGTATCAACACTAATTCGGCTGACTTTTATATTTGATCCAATTGGTAGATAGGCTGTATTTACACCATAAAGGTGCACAGCTGATATAAAGGGACACCTAGTGGTTAAAGCATGTTATTGAATTTCATTATTTTTATTATTAGATATTAATAGCATCCCTATAAAGTATATTCATTACTCGTTATTCTCTACTAATAGTTAATTAAAGACTGTATATAATGACTATTTTGCACATCCCTTTCAAGATTTCAAGATTTCCTAAGGTTTATTGACATATCATATAGGCCTACACAACTATGGTGTAGTTATGCATTGAATGAAAAACTTGGGTTGCAGGTTCCTCAACAGTACATTACAAGACATCTATCAATATGTGTGCATACCTCCAGCAATGTTAACTATGTTGAAGCACTTATTTTAACTGATATTATAATGTATTATACTCTTATAAGATCTATGTAGATATTTCATCTCCGGCCTTGTCAGGTATTGAACAATCAATAAATAAAGAACACAGAATTGTTGAATATAAAACACAGAATTTGTGTGATTATACTAAATGACTTACAAATAAACACCACTGCATATTCAACTGTTACACATGCTGATGTAACGCAAATGTTCCAACTTGGGATCAATAAAGTATATCTTATCTTAAGCTGATCGATGGCTACTGCCATATTTGCAAAATGTGCCTCTGAACCTTGACAAGTGCATGTTTCAGGCTTATCAATTAATGTAATGTAATGTTATCGATTAACAACAGGGGTCACAAACACCAGCTGTTAAATAAAGCTCTTCTGACCTTAGCTGTTATGTGGTACATACCAGAGACATTGACAAGTACCAACAGTATATTTATATCTCGCCCTGTCAATAAGCCTCACCTTCTTGGCAAACACTGTATTGTTTTTGAAGTGGTGGAGAGACAATGCACAGTTTTACCTACTGCTGTCACCCATGGCCAAAGCATATCTCTCTGTCCCAGCAACATCAGCACCAAGCAAGAGTTTTTTCCACAGCAGGGGATTTTGCAAACGCCCAAACATCCCAGCTTCTACCTGGAAATGCTCATATTCCTAAAAGATAACCTTGATGATGCTGAGTGAGTTAGAGTTGAGTTACTTGGAAAACTAAAGTGAAACTTTCCCCTTTATTTTTCAATGTCGCGATAAATATCGTACCGTAGACTTTTTATCGCAATATTATCGTACCGTGAGTTTTTGGTATCGTTACATCCCTACTAACCGGTATCAGTATGTTGTTACTTCGGCAAAACTGCTCCACCTGTTAGAAATCATAAATCTGCTCAAAGATTGTGGGTCACCCTGTCAGAGACTTTCTGACTTGCTGATTTTACTCTAGCATAGTCCAAAGCCTTTTCGCCACAAATAGCTGAATAAGCCTCCTGTGCTCGCCCAGTGAGTACACACTGAAGTAACAGCACTTTGTCCCAATCTGACCAGTTTTTTGCCTCTACCATGCGTTCAAATAGAGAAAAAAAAATTCAGGGTCACGCTCATTAAACTTTGGCACTAACCGCAAGTAAGAAATAATATCGCCACTACCTGGTGCCGACCTATCAGAACCATCCTCCACCGGAGCAAGCTTGCCCTCTCCAATCAGCCGTAATCTAGCATATTCCACCTCAAATGTCATCTTTTCCACCTCTAGCACCTTCTCACATTTCATCTTTTCCACCTCCAGCACCTTCTCCACCTCTAAACGCTTCTCTGCCTCCTGCTGCTGAGCCCTCAACTTAGACATTAAATCCTGGATGTCATGCAACTTTTTAAAATTAAATGATGACAAAACCGAAGTGATGGTTTTTGGTGCCCCTTGGACCACTCCTATAGACCTAGGATCCCTGGGCCACTCCACCAGGCCTACCATCACAAATCTTGGGATAAAGATGGACCCTGAACTCAAGCTTGACAGCCAGATCAAGGCAGTGGTTAAAAACAGCTTCTTCCACCTCAGGCAGCTAGTCAAAATAAAGCCTTTTTTAAATAGTGCCCTCTTTGAAACGGTAATCCATGCCTTCGTCACCTCCCGCTTGGATTATTGTAATGCCCTATATATGGGGATAAGTGCATCCTCCCTTGCTCGCCTGCAGATGGTGGAAAATGCAGCAGCACGGCTACTAACTGGCACACGCAAACACGAGCACATTTCCCCCCCATTTTATCTTCGCTCCACCGGCTGCCCGTTCATTTGAGGATTCATTTTTAAACTCTTTTATTTACTTTTAAAGCCCTCAATGGCCTGGCCCCGCCCTATACCTCTCTGAGCTGTTACACAGCTACACGCCCACTAGCACTCTCAGGTTAGCTGATCAGTTGCTCCTGAAGGTGCCAAAAACAAAGTCTAAGCGCAGAGGGGACCGTGCTTTCTCTGCTGCCGCCCCTAAACTGTGGAACGACCTGCCATTGCTCATCAGACAGGCTCCCACACTGTCTGCTTTTAAATCCCGTCTTAAAACCCACCTCCTTAACATTCGGAAACAAGTAGATTGTTGCTTTTATTTGCTTTCAGTGGTCTATTGTTTTTATTATATGGCTGTTATTTATTTTTTAATTATTACGTTTATTCTGGTTTGTTTTGTGTTTGTATCTTGTATTTTAAATGTATTTATATTATGTTGTGTGAGCTTATCTCTCTCTGTACAGCACTTTGGTCTGAAGGTTTTAAAGTGCTATATAAATAAAGTTGGATTGGAACTCCTCCTGCTCCATCCTCAACTCAAACCTCTCCTGATTAATCTGCATGGCCAAAAGCTCCTTTTGCTGCTCGAATGTCAAACCAGCTGTCTGAACCACTACTGGCACGACTCCTACCGCACCAGACTCGCTCTTGTGCAACACTCCCCGCTCAAACAAAGATGACAGCTTTAATCTCATGTTTCCGCTTGCTCCCTACAACAGCAATTTCATAATGGTCTGCTATTTCGACCAACTGCGCCTTCTGGCAATCATCCAAGAAAGATACTGAGGGCGCATCCACAAACGCCGACAAAGAAGCCATAATATATTGCCTATACCCAATCAGAAAGCAAAGTATTAAACTGTCAACACGCCTGGGCAAAAGACAAAACCCAACAGAGAATTTTCCCTTTAACTGCCTTACCAAAATCTTACTAATCTCACCTCGTCTTCATGTGGCTTGCGGCGGGTAATTACGCACTGGAACCCAGCGGATTTATGGAGCGACCTGCACGCAGGTAACACCAAGAAATCACGCGGATGTGCCCCCGAGACAGCTGTCCGAAAACAGCTGACACTAAACACATCGCCACAACACTATGACAAAAAACAAACAGACGCAACCCAAGGGGAAACGCCACTTAAGCCGGGGGAAACTCTTTACAAAAGCGTAACAAGCAGCAACATCTTACCTTCTGATTGGCACACAAAACCTGACGCAATGCCAAACACTAAAGCGTCCTGAAACCCAAAAAACATGATGTGTCCCCCAAATAGCAGCGCCAGCACACAGCTGGACCACATCAACTAATTAGCTGCTCAAATGACGCCATGTGCTCTGAGCACTACACAAATTTTTAACCAAATAACCGTAGGACGAGACCCCATTTGTTATGACCTGGCTCAAAAGGCCACAACAAAAAGGAGACACATCATGTCAACGGTTATCAAAATATGTATATTTAAAGGAAATAATCCAAGTTAAATGAAGTGCAACAATAAGTAAGGCATGAGGTGTGGATGTCAGTGGTATCCGTAGTGTAAATGCACGGTGAGGGTTGCATGAATGTGTATGTGTGAGAGTGTTTAGGTGCACAAAGTAAAGCAACTAAAGTAACAACAACATATACTCAACAAACCCGGGGGCCTTGGGAAAAACAGAGAGGAGCAGAGAGGCTCTAAATAGCTGCAGGACACCAGACCCAGGTGCCCTGAGTTACTGCAATCAATGCAAACACCAATCACCACAGCACAGACACCTCCTCTCTACTGATACACCCACAGGGGCATCACACAGACCATAATAACCTGAGAGGCTGTCCAACAGCATCATCTGGGACCCAACGCATGCTCTAACAGAGAATCTGAACTGCTACCATCTAATGGAGATTCACTAAAGTCAGACTGAAGCATCCTTTGTGCTCCAGTCAGTCCTCTCAGTGAACACTGAGCTACAGATCAGATGCACGCTGAAGGCTCTTTGAGCAGCTCTCACTGATCCTGCTGTTATGTTACATGTTTGTTGTTTGTTTCTCATGTATTGTGTTTGTCTTATGTGTCTATGTTGATGTTACACATGGAGCTGCTGTGATGCAAGTCACATTTCAGACTTGATCTGACAATTAAAGAATCGTAGACAACAACGTTCTAACCTCTATCTAACCATATTGTGCATTCATATTGTATATTTCAAACAGGTTGAGATCTTTCATTTGGGGATAACAGTGTTAGGCATTCGTGAGGTGCAACAACATTAACATGAACCTTTCTGTTGGCTGCTTGTTAGCAGACCCTCCACGCGATAGCAGAGCGAACAGGTACAGCAAGCGAGGGATCATTGTCCACTAGTAAATCGATTGCAGATGGTGTCGTGCTCGCGGATTGATACAAAAATAATAATGAATGGGTCGGGAAATATACTTTGGTGGCCGTTACACCTGGGCGGCCCAAGTAAAGTCTATGTGAGGGAAACCCTGGACTTGAATTTTGAATTGAGCCGTCCCTTATAGATACTATCTCTTTACGTATTAGTGATGGGAATCCCGGCTCTTTTTAGTGAGTCGGATCATTTGGCTCGGCTCACTAAGAAGAGCCGGCTCTTTCGGCTCCCAAACGGCTCTTCATGTTACCACAGTTTACGAGAGCCTCAGTTTCGCCGCTGCGAGGCTCCGGCGCTCGCAGTTCACGCGCGTGCTCCACTAGCACAGGAACACGCTTTGCTGGCAGTGAAAAGAATCCCACCAGACTCCTTTGCCCCTCCAACAGAGGGATGTCCTTCTCCTTTTTCGTCATTTCAAGCGATAAAAAGTCTTTTGGACGCCCTCGGCTCGAGTTCAGGGCGTTCCGAGCTGAATAAGGGCGTCAAATGACGGCAAGACGCCCGCCTGGCGGAAACGCTGGAATTAGGAATATATTGTGATGAAGTGCACACTGACCTGAGCTCCAGGGGTCTCCTTGTTCTCCTCCATGCTGCTCTCTGTTCTCCTTCTCCGGCTGGGTCTCTGAAATAATCAACACAACTACTGCTGACACAAAACAAGACAACTCAATACAACCGACAGACACAACAAAACTAATCTACAGCTACTTCGTAGGTTCATAGCAGCGGTGAGAAGTAACTAAGTACATTTACTCAAGTACTGTACTTAAGTACTATTTAGAGGTACTTTTACTTTACTTGAATATTTCCATGTAATGCTACTTTGTCTGCAACAATAGGAGACAGTAATAAAGCTGCTTCACTGAAGAGGAGAAACTCACAGCTCCAGGACTCTGTAAGTCAGGAGGAGACTAGAAACAACAAGTCAATAAACTGAGGCTTCATCCTGTAACATAAAGGAGTTACCTAACAGAAACCAGTATGCTAACGGTAATAAAGAAGAGTTACCGTACTAAAACAATATGCTGAAGGTAAAAGGGGAGTGTTTACTCAAACTAAACGGTATGCATATAACTTATGAATATACTGTGGGATAAATAATGTTAGAGAAAGTAATTATTAAGGTATCACACACACACTTACCTGGGGCTGCATTCATAAAGCTTCTTTTAAGCTGGAAACACTGAGAAGACCACAGAGCTGCTTCAGGTCCTCTCTGGGAACACTGGGTCCTGATGAAGACCACAGAGCTGCTTCAGGTCCTCTCTGGGAACACTGGGTCCTGATGAAGACCACAGAGCTGCTTCAGGTCCTCTCTGGGAACACTGGGTCCTGATGAAGACCACAGAGCTGCTTCAGGTCCTCTCTGGGAACACTGGGTCCTGATGAAGACCACAGAGCTGCTTCAGGTCCTCTCTGGGAACACTGGGTCCTGATGAAGACCACAGAGCTGCTTCAGGTCCTCTCTGGGAACACTGGGTCCTGATGAAGACCACAGAGCTGCTTCAGGTCCTCTCTGGGAACACTGGGTCCTGATGAAGACCACAGAGCTGCTTCAGGTCCTCTCTGGGGACACTGGGTCCTGATGAAGACCACAGAGCTGCTTCAGGTGGAACACTGTCAGGAGTGAAGAGGAGGAATTCAAAGAGTTTATTCAATGATATGTTCTATTTCTCGATGCTTATATGTAGTGTTTTATCACATCATGTGCAGTGCCTTGTCTCATCTATGCTGCTGTGACGTAAACATGTTCCAAATTGATCCATTTAGTCAATGTGATGTTAAGCAGAGGAGAAAATGATAGAAAGGTCAGATAGTTAGTAGGCTTGTTTGAGACAAGCAAGACCTGCGCAGACCTGCGCAGTTGCGATCAACGTCTTGCTCGTGCGTTGCATGATGGTTAGTCATTTGTCCGTACTTGGAGGCTCGCCTACACGAGACGTTGAAATCTCGCGGGACAAAGACGCCCGCAGCCTTGAGAGCGAGGCGCGGCGAGGCGGCGCAGTTCCTCTCCACGGGCTGCGGAAGCGAAATGCTTGATGGGAAACGACTCGCTGGTATCTCGAGCTGAGCGCTCATTGGTGGTTTTTACCCCGTGCTGGTGATGAAACTCTCCAATTGGCTCGGCAAAAGTTTGTTGTTGTTGTGTCAGTTTTACGTCGCCACTTCCATTAACATTTTTCATTATTGTTCCACAATGTTTATCATCATGAGATTAATATCTATATATGTTATACTATACTTGCACTGCTTACCGTTTTCATACTTTATAAATATATCTTAGCAAATTCATACACACTGTTCATACTGCTCACAGGCTGATATCTAGTGTATTCATACACACTGTTCATACTGCTCTCAGGCTGATATCTAGTGTATTCATACACACTGTTCATACTGCTCACAGGCTGATATCTAGTGTATTCATACACATTGTTCATACTGCTCACAGGCTGATATCTAGTGTATTCATACACATTGTTCATACTGCTCACAGGCTGATATCTAGTGTATTCATACACACTGTTCATACTGCTCACAGGCTGATATCTAGTGTATTCATACCCCTCACTGTTTATTCATCATCCAATTCATTCTATCTGTTATTCTGTAGATTGTGTACGTTACTTTTCACTTCACTGCTTGTTGCACCTGGTTAGAAGCTAAACTGCATTTCGTTGTCTCAGTACCTGTAATATGTGCAATAACAATAAAGTTGAATCTAATCTTGAGCAGGAACAAATGTATTTACTTAGTACATATCTGACATTAACGATTAAACACGTGTGCATTCTTTATAAATGCAAACCGTGTCAAGCCGACTCCGGAGGTGGCAGTAGGCACCTTAAAGTTGTTTGCAATCCGCCAAAAAACCGAGAGAAGAAGAAGAAGAAGAAGAAGAAGAAGAAGAAGAAGAAGACGAAGACGAAGACGAAGCCGACACCGAGCTGTCCGACTTCAGGCGAGCTTTTTGAGAAATTGTCAGTAGCTAAGACGCAGGTCATTTGTTTTACAAAACGGCATAACATTGCTCCTATATCGTTAAAATGGTATGAGCAACCTCTTGAACAGGTTAATACAATAAGATTTCTTGGTGTTTGGTTTGACGGAAAGCTAACATGGAGCAATCATATAGGAAAAGTTCAAAATAAATGTAAAAAGGTCAACAATGTACTTCGGTGTTTGGCGGGCCAGGAGTGGGGAGCGAGTAGGTCATCACTTCTGAATATATATTGGGCACTCATGAGACCTGTATTCGATTATGGGTGTGTAGCGTTCATGGCAGCAGCAGAATCAAACCTTAAAAAGCTGGATGTCCTACAAGCTCAGGCCCTGAGAATTTGTAGTGGAGCTTTTAAAACATCTCCAGTATCAGCAATACAGGTGGAAATGGGAGAAATGCCTTTAAGGATAAGAAGAGTGAAGTTAATGTTGGCATACTGGGTAAACCTTCAGGGGCATAGTGATAGTCATCCTGCGAAAAGTATTTTGAAAGACTGCTGGGAGCACAATGAGTCACATTTAACAGGTTTTGGATGGATTGGAGATGTTAAAGCAGCAAGTATAGGTTTGAATCAAATACAGTATTGCCCCACAGCTCCAATCTCGTCCATTCCACCCTGGTAACCAGGGGCGGTTCTAGAGGGGGCCAGGGTGGGCAGTGTCCCCCTAACACTGACCTCTGACCCCCCTGTGGCCCCCCTAACAATGAAAAGTTTTTTGTTTTTTTAAATGTATATTTTCTGGTACTCGGTTTGCCAAAAAACGCAGGATTTTGTTGCTGTAATGTGAGATTGTGCAGACACCCTTATGTAAAGTAGAGATGTAACTGTTCATTGCCTTTATTTTTATATAAATATGGTGTTAGTGCAAACATTGCACTATAACTTAAGCTGAAGCTAACAGTAATAACTATAAGATCTATCTGAAATAAACAAGTGTACTGAAACAAATACCAATAACTGTATTGCATTGTTTTCTTATGCGCAATTACTTCATACTGTCTAGTTCTCTTTTTCGTCCTGCATTTATTGGGCCCCCCTCAGAAAATAACTGGCCCCCCAGTCAAATTGGTCTAGAACCGCCACTGCCCGGGTTGTTCCCATTGCCAAGTGCCTCAATATACTATGACGCATAGTCCAGAATTATTTTGCAAGATATCACTCAGACTCAACAATCATATTTACAGATGGTTCCAAAGATCCAGAGACAGGGCGTGCAGGGGCAGCAGTTTATATCCCAGTGAGTAATACACATATAAAGAAAAGGGCAACAGACCATGGCCCTTTCTCATTTCTCTAACTCCCCTCCTCGACTCCCCTCCTCGACTCCTATCCTCGATACTTAGTCCCGCCCACAGGAGATGTGAGCCGAGGAGCCGAGGAGGGGAACCGAGGAGAGAGGAGGGGAAGCAGCAGGCGGTTAGAGAAATGAGAACTCCTCTCCTCTGAGCGGTCATTTTAAAGAGACGTCCATTAATGATGACAGGAGGCACAGCAGCCCTCAGTCTGATGGACAGATGTGTTCACATGTGACCACTTTGATTCATTCACAATGCGGAATAATGAGACAATAACAGGCTACAGATGCGGACACACACACACATATATGTATATATGTATATACATATATATACGATTTCAGAATCAAACAGAGTACTCTCATATTAACGTAACACTATCAGAGACTGGATATACCCCCCCCCCCACTCTCTGGTCGCTACAATGAGGAAAATAAATGACGGACCAAAAGTTTTATTTACAAGTATTAAAAGTAAGCAGAGGACACCAAACCAACTGAGACCTGTCTGTCCGCTGCATCTACGCACACACTGTACCAAACACACACACGCACCTACAGCTAACAGCCTAACAGCCGTTGTGCATTTTATTATGTGAAGCACTAAATGGTTTTAGAAAAATATGGACTCTTTGTTTGTAGATATCTACTAAACTACAGCAAATAAAGAGAGTAGGCCTGTTCTACTGAGTGATATATATTATACACACTGCTCTGCTTTCTGCACGGACCTCACAGCTGTTCTCTCTGGAAACATCGCGTCGCGATGAGAGCAGTTAATAAAATAATATCCAGGGGATGCATGCAGAGCTGTCATTGGCTGAGATCAGTCCGGCCGTGCGTCACGACTCTTTGAAACATCTCTGTTGCCGGAAATGCATCCACGAAGGAGCCGTGGAGGACCGTGGAGGACCCATCAGTGTATCCTCGGTTAGAGCTCCTCCAGAGAGCCTCCTCGATGCTCGATGCTCGGTCCTCGAAGTGCATTTAGAGAAATGAGATGTCCTTCAACATGGCGCGCTGAAATTCATTTCCGGGTCACGACCGGAGGACCGAGGAGTCGAGGAGGGGGATTTGATGAAATGAGAAAGGGCCCATGTGTCAGTATACACCACAGAGTTGTTGGCATTGGTACTGTCATTGAAATGGATAGAGGAGAAAGAAATACATAATAGTGTAATTGCATCTGACAGCTTTTCAGCATTATCGAGTATACGATCAGGCAGATCTTCATCTAGAATGGACATAATAAATGAAGTATTTCTAATTTTATATAAAATGCAAAACAAAGGCATAGCAACTCGTTTCATCTGGGTTCCTGCTCATGTTGGTGTGGAGGGTAATGAACAGGTGGATATTCTGGCCAAACAAACACTCAGAAGTATGAACATAGACATAGAAGTTCCACTCAGCAAAGCGGAGGTTAAAACATTCAGACAGAAATATGCACAAACAGCATGGCAAGATCATTGGGACCTTATTGATACAGGAAGACATCTTTATAAAAAGTCAAAGGTATGTGGGGGATGGAAGGAAGGTGGGGTTTAAAAGAAGGGAGGAAAATGTCATTTCTCGGATGAGAATTGGTCATACAGGTCTCAATCATATTTTAAGTATAATAGGAAAGCATCCAACCGGAAAGTGTATACACTGCAGCCAGCCAGAAACTGTTGAGCATGTTTTACTGCTTTGCAGGAAATATAGTACTCAGAGAAATGTGCTTTTCCAGACACTGAAGAAAGCTAAATTCCATGACTTGTCGCTATCAGGGCTGTTAGGGAAAACATCAGGCAATATGTATTGTGAGATTATTACGTTTCTAAGAGAAATTGATACATTTCAAATAATCTAGAGTTTTGGTTCTTTGTTTTGTTTTGTTTCTTTTGTTTCTTGTTTTCTGCTTAGTCTCTTGTCCACACTCCAGTCCAATTGGTGGCGATAATGCTCCTACAAGTTGGTTTGCCAACCACCAATAAACACGAGAGAAGAAGAAGAAGAAGAAGAAGAAGAAGAAGAAGAGGTGAGTGGATTAAAAACACGCAGAGGTTTCATTAAGTGTATTTACACCTGTTAGCTTAGCTTACAGTTAATCACGAATCAGAAGTTATCCTATTTACCACAGCTGTAATATTGGAAGAAAGAAACTCACAAAAAAACTTTAAAATGTGCGCCAAAAATAGTGTCAAATTGTCTTTAAATAAAGGCTAAAAGCTATTGGATAACATCTAAAGTCTAAAAGCCATCGGCTAACAGCTACAGTCTAAAAGCTAAAGTCTAACATGTAAAGTCTAAAAGCTATCGGCTAACAGCTAACAGCTACAGTTATTATTCCAGTTCGGCTCTGGGTGAGTAACAGTTGATTTGTAATGCTAAGCTGTCTTTATTTTAGTTATTTATTACACCAGTTGTCTTTAAGACAGTTTGAGTTGTTGTGTTGGTGCTCTTTACCATAGATATAGTTTTAAATATAGGCTTATTAGCATCGCCATTCTGTGACGCAGCATTTTTCCCATTGAAATGAATGGGGTTCTTCAGTTAGCAGCTAACGCTAAGCTAAGCGACGGTTTAGCTCATTAGATAAATAGATATACTTTATTTAAATAATTATTTACCTTAAACTGAGAAATGATTGTGTCACAGCAGAAGTGTTTTCAGGCATTACACAAGTTAAGCATATTTAAAAGATACAATAAGATATAATAAAAATGAAGCATTAGCAGCAAGTTTACACACGGGAAACATATCACTAGAGTATCTAAAGAATACACAATATACAGAAAATACTGTATACATGGAGTACATTAAACAGTCTTACTTGCTAATGTTTGCTTTCTGTGTTAACTTAGTGATAGTTACTGACACAGATAGCGTTATAACCGTGGTTCAAACAACAGTTAATGTCACTTTCTATGTGAATAAAGTCATTTTAATGAAATAAAAGTGAACAAACTGAGCTGTAAGTTAGAATGTAAGTTGCTACACAGATTATGATGAATTATATCTAAATATTTGTATTGTATTAATAATAATTTACACAGAAAACCAACTTGTTATCGTAATGGTTAAAGTCATTTGCATGTAATGTTAATAACTATCTGACCTTTCTATAATTTTCTCCTCTGCTTAACATCACATTGACTAAATGGATCAATTTGGAACATGTTTACGTCACAGCAGCATAGATGAGACAAGGCACTGCACATGATGTGATAAAACACTACATATAAGCATCGAGAAATAGAACATATCATTGAATAAACAATTTGAATTCCTCCTCTTCACTCCTGACAGTTTTCCACCTGAAGCAGCTCTGTGGTCTTCATCAGGACCCAGTGTCCACAGAGAGGACCTGAAGCAGCTCTGTGGTCTTCATCAGGACCCAGTGTTCCCAGAGAGGACCTGAAGCAGCTCTGTGGTCTTCATCAGGACCCAGTGTTCCCAGAGAGGACCTGAAGCAGCTCTGTGGTCTTCATCAGGACCCAGTGTTCCCAGAGAGGACCTGAAGCAGCTCTGTGGTCTTCATCAGGACCCAGTGTTCCCAGAGAGGACCTGAAGCAGCTCTGTGGTCTTCAGCAGGAACCAGTGTTCCCAGAGAGGACCTGAAGCAGCTCTGTGGTCTTCATCAGGACCCAGTGTTCCCAGAGAGGTCCTGAAGCAGCTCTGTGGTCTTCATCAGGACCCAGTGTTCCCAGAGAGGACCTGAAGCAGCTCTGTGGTCTTCATCAGGACCCAGTGTCCCCAGAGAGGACCTTAACCATCTCTGTGGTCTTCATCAGGACCCACTGTTCCCAGAGTGGACCTGAAGCAGCTCTGTGGTCTTCATCAGGACCCAGTGTTCCCAGAGAGGACCTGAAGCAGCTCTGTGGTCTTCATCAGGATCCAGTGTTCCCAGAGAGGACCTGAAGCAGCTCTGTGGTCTTCATCAGGACCCAGTGTTCCCAGAGAGGACCTGAAGCAGATCTGTGGTCTTCATCAGGACCCAGTGTTCCCAGAGAGGACCTGAGGCAGATCTGTGGTCTTCATCAGGACCCAGTGTTCCCAGAGAGGACCTGAAGCAGATCTGTGGTCTTCATCAGGACCCAGTGTTCCCAGAGAGGACCTGAGGCAGATCTGTGGTCTTCATCAGGACCCAGTGTTCCCAGAGAGGACCTGAAGCAGATCTGTGGTCTTCATCAGGACCCAGTGTTCCCAGAGAGGACCTGAAGCAGATCTGTGGTCTTCATCAGGACCCAGTGTTCCCAGAGAGGACCTGAAGCAGCTCTGTGGTCTTCTCAGTGTTTCCAGCTTAAAATAAGCTTTATGAATGCAGCCCCAGGTAAGTGTGTGTGTGTGTGATACCTTAATAATTACTTTCTCTAACATTATTTATCCCACAGTATATCCATAAGTTATATGCATACCGTTTAGTTTGAGTAAACACATCCCTTTTACCTTCATCATATTGTTTTAGTACGGTAACTCTTCTTTATTACCGTTAGCATACTGGTTTCTGTTAGGTAACTCCTTTATGTTACAGGATGAAGCCTCAGTTTATTGACTTGTTGTTTCTAGTCTCCTCCTGACTTACAGAGTCCTGGAGCTGTGAGTTTCTCCTCTTCAGTGAAGCAGCTTTATTACTGTCTCCTATTGTCGCAGACAAAGTAGCATTACATGGAAATATTTAAGTAAAGTAAAAGTACCTCTAAATAGTACTTAAGTACAGTACTTGAGTAAATGTACTTAGTTACTTCTCACCTCTGCTATGAACCTACGAAGTAGCTGTGGATTAGTTTTGTTGTGTCTGTCGGTTGTATTGAGTGGTCTTGTTTTGTGTCAGCTGTAGTTGTGTTGATTATTTCAGAGACCCATCCGGAGAAGGAGAACTGAGAGCAGCATGGAGGAGAACAAGGAGACCCCTGGAGCTCAGGTCAGTGTGCACTTCATCACATTGTATTCCTAATTCCAGCGTTTCCGCCAGGCGGGTGTCTTGCCATCATTTGATGCCCTTATTCAGCTCGGAACGCCCTGAACTCGAGCCGAGCGTCCAAAATACTTTTTATCGCTTGAAATGATGAAAAAGGACAAGGACATCCCTCTGTTGGAGGGGCAAAGGAGTCTGGTGGGATTCTTTTCACCGCCAGCAAAGCGTGTTCCTGTGCTAGTGGAGCATGCGCGTGAACTGCGAGCGCCGGAGCCTCGCAGCGTCGAAACTGAGGCTCTGGTAAACTGTGGTAACATGAAGATCCGTTTGGGAGCAGAAAGAGCCGGCTCTTCTTAGTGAGCCGAGCCAAATGATCCGACTCACTAAAAAGAGCCGGGATTCCCATCACTAATACGTAAAGAGATAGTATCTATAAGGGACGGCTCAATTCAAGTCCAGGGTTTCCCTCACATAGACTTTACTTGGGCCGCCCAGGTTTAACGGCCACCAAAGTATATTTCCCGACCCATTCATTATTATTTTTGTATCCGTCCGCGAGCACGACGCCATCTGCAATCGATTTACTAGTGGACAATGATCCCTCGCTTGCTGTACCTGTTCGCTCTGCTATCGCGTGGAGGGTCTGCTAACAAGCAGCCAACGGAAAGGTTCATGTTAATGTTGTTGCACCTCACGAATGCCTAACACTGTTATCCCCAAATGAAAGATCACAACCTGTTTGAAATATACAATATGAATGCACAATATGGTTAGATAGAGGTTAGAACGTTGTTGTCTCCGATTCTTTAATTGTCAGATCAAGTCTGAAATGTGACTTGCATCACAGCAGCTCCATGTGTAACATCAACATAGACACATAAGACAAACACAATACATGAGAAACAAACAACAAACATGTAACATAACAGCAGGATCAGTGAGAGCTGCTCCAAGAGCCTTCAGCGTGCATCTGATCTGTAGCTCTGTGTTCACTGAGAGGACTGACTGGAGCACAAAGGATGCTTCAGTCTGACTTTAGTGAATCTCCATTAGATGGTAGCATTTCAGATTCTCTGTTAGAGCATGCTTTGGGTCCCAGATGATGCTGTTGGACAGCCTCTCACGTTATTATGGTCTGTGAGTCAGAAAGTCTCTGATAGGGTGACCAACAATCTTTGAGCAGATTTCTAACAGGTGGAGCAGTTTTGTTGAAGTAACAACATGCTGATACCGGTTAGTAAAAACCATGAATTAATGCTTTGACAAGTCTGCAGACAGACAGCAGGCGAGAAACCTTTTTAAAATGCGTGTTTTCTAAGCTAACGCAGTATATGCTCCGACCGTCCATACTCACAACAACGGCCTACAGACATAAATAAACCAGCGACTGTATTCGCCATGACACAGACAGTCTGTGGTTTGTACTTGTTTAACTTGTGTCTAGTTTCTGAACAGATATGAGGAGCTGTGAGCTCTGAGTGCTAACAGCTAATGGCTGATGTTGGTTTTGTGGTTCACATTGAAGATGACGTCACAGCTACGCCTCCACTGCGTTACTATAGTTACTGCCCCAGTTTCTAAACTGTATTGGAAACGCAGGATAAAGTGAGACTGGCCTACCAAGGCCGTACTAAGCCGTGCGAGGCCCTTCAGTGGAAATGTGCCATAAGTGGATGTCATTGAAGACCTTTACAAGAGCAGTCTCAGTGCTGTGGTTTGGACGAAAGCCTGACTGGAACACATCCAAACAGCTAATTAAATGCAAGAAGTTACTCAACTGTTGAAAAACAACTTTTTCAATGATTTTACCTAGAAATGGGAGCTTTGATATGGGCCTGTAATTGTTAATTACTGAAGCGTCTAGATTATTCTTTTTTAAGAGCAGTTTAATGACTCCAGTTTTCAGAGCCTGTGGAAAAAGAGCTGAGTGAAGAGACTTGTTTACTATGTGAAGTAGATCGGAGCAGTGTTTTACGCCAGACCAGGGCTGAGAGGGCGTCCACCCCGAGAGGGGGGGGGGGGGGGGGTTTATTTTGACTTGAGCCGCCCCTTATAGATACTGTATTTTTACATTAGTGAGCCGGATCATTTGGGTCGGCTCTCTTTAAGTCCTCGCCTCTAGGTTTTTATCATTAATCTGATGGAACTGTGTCATGGTGTTTGAATTTATTTTAGGTGGACACAGAGACAACACATTTGCTGTACCTGATGCAGAGGCACTGACTGCTTGTCTGATTCTCTGAATTTTGTCAGTGAAGAAGGCAAAGTCATTGCACGACCTGGTGGATAGAAGTTCAGAGGCTACTGCCACTGGGGGGTTATTTAGTCTGTCGACGGTAGCGAACAAGGCACGTGCGTTGTTTTTGTTTTCGGCAATGATCTCAGAAGAAAGATTGTCGTGCAATTTTCAATTCCAAATTATAAAAGCCAAGTCTCTCTTTATAGATTTCAAAGTGAACCTGGAGATTTGTTTTTCTCCACCTACGTTCAGCTTTTCGACATTCTCTTTTTTCTGTTCTCACGGTCATGGGCTTTCTCCATGAAGATATTTTCTTGACAGTCACTTCCGTTAACCTAGTTGGAGCAATGGCATCTATAACATTTTTATTTTTGAATTAAAATGATCTACTAGATCTACTACTATGTTAGCAGGGGCAAGTGTGGAAGAAACATTCAGAGTAAACATTTCCCTAGTATTTTCAATTCAATATCGCTTTGTGGTTACCTCTTTTTGAACATTTGTGTGAATAGAAATGGAGCTCTCAAAGGAATGATCAGAGAGCGCAACATCAGTCACCACAACCTCAGAGATATGCAGACCCTTTGAGATCCTTAAGCCCAGAGTGTGCCCCTTATTGTGCGTGGGCTCCGTCACATGCTGAGTCAGTCCATAGTTATCAAGACAGCCCCTCTGTCCTGGGGGTTGTCAACATGGATGTTAAAATCACCAACACGGACTAGATGGTCAAAGTCAAAACACACTATAGACAGCAGCTCAGTAAAGTCATCAAAAAAAGCTAAAAGAGCACAGCTGAACTCCCGCATCCCTGGGGGGCCCCTACATTGGTTGTGATGTCAGATGACAGGGTTTTGTTACCCTTTACAAGTTGCTCTCTACTGGTGAGGAAAGCGGCATACCAGTAAATCAGGTATGGATTTACTTCCATTTTGGCCATTCTTGACACCAAGATGTCTGTTTGTATTGTGTTGCTGCTGAGAAGTCTAGAAAGAGGGCTCTTGCATAGGTGTGACGTTTATCTAAATGTTTAGTGATGATATGAACCAGAGTAGCAACAGTACCACCCCCTTGCTTATAGGCAAATTGGTATGGATCAAGTATGTCTTGTCCGTCACAATAGGTTTAGCTGAAGAGGTCATTCCTGTCATGGTTCTCATGGTGTCCCACACTTTTTTGGGGTCTTTGGCTTTAAAAGCATTTCCCAAAAGCTCTCTGTGTGCCAGTTTTGATTCCCTCAATTTGACTTTCAGTTCTTTCTCTGTCCAAGTGCTCCCGTAGCTATTTTCCTGGTTTTTATAACTTTTTTTAATGTCCTTAGTCACATATGATTCATTACTTGGATAGATTTGTATTTCTTTAGTGGGAACACAGAAGTTAATATAGTCTTTAGGGATGCTCCGATCGATCGGTCACCGATCAAGATCGGCCGATACTCTCGATCGGTGCTCTCTAAACATGCCGATCGCGAGAGCCGATCGCATGACGTAAAATAATGACACTTTTCTCTGTGCGGCAAAACAAGCTCGCCAAAATGGCTTCACCTGTCTGGCATTATTTTAAGGTGTCCGAAAAAGACAGTAAAATAGCGGTATGCAACGTGAAGCAGAAATCCTGCAGCTCCGCCCGCCGCACCGGTAAGTGGAGCGAAACACACAAGAGTTAGACCTAACACACTTAGTTATTTGATCTACCTCTGGAACAAGCTACACTAGATATACATATATTTATTCTTCACTGTCGGGTCACTTATTACTGGATCAGTGAGCTGCATGAGATACTGACAGGCTGTCAAGAGAGGGAGAGAGGAAAAGACAGCGCTTCCGCTCATTTCTCCCGTGTTATTATTAGGGTTGCAAAATTCCGGGAATTTTCAAATACTTTCCATGGGAATTAACGGGAATTTATGGGAATAAACTGGGAATTTTCAAAATTGAAGGTTGGCTCTTCATAGGGAACTTAAATATAGTTGGGGAAAGTATATTTTAGCATAATCTTGACTAAAACAAACGGATGCCGTTCAAGTACACTTGAATATCCATGCCATAGCACACTGCTTACTGCATGGCTATTGGGACCACACCCCCTACAGGCACTGTGCATTCCTCCATCACATGCACAGATGAGTAATATTTAACTCAACATTCCTGTTTTCGTTCTTCAATGAAACAAATAATTGTTCAATAAAATAATTAAAACTTGTTCTGTTCTACTTTAAACAAAAAAAAACTATAGGTTACTTACGTAACCCCAGTTCTCAGAATAACATGAAGTGAGATGTCTCACTATGGGATGCGCCTCAACGCATAGTGATGCAAACCGAAGCATCAATCTCATTACGCCAATCCTGATTGGCTGGTGATCTTGACGTCAACGTCAGGGAATCCACCCACCCTTTAAGGAGCTTGCGCTACGATGCAGCATCATTCAAAATAAGCACCTCTTGTCGCTTCGCCTTAGCAAGAAGGGCCGCCTGGTGAGACATCTCACTTCATGTTACTCTGAGAACTGGGGTTACGTAAGTAACCTATAGTTCTCATTCATAACACTCCGTTCGATGTCTCACTATGGGATATTGAAACTCCCGTATTGCTAGACATGCTTATCTCGAAAATCACCAAAAAACAACCAGAACTTAACAGGTAGAACTCTGTCTCAACACGGACCCAGCACTGCGCGGGCCACACTTGGAAGCAGAGCATCTAGCCTGTAAAAGCGGACAAAAGTGAGCGGCGAGGACCAGCTCGCTGCTGCACAAATGTCTTGGATGGAAACACCCTTGAACAAAGCCCGGATGTAGCCAGTCCACGAGTAGAATGAGCATGCAGGCCCGTTGGTGCCTGCAAACCCTGACTCGTATAAGCCAGAGCAATCGCTTCCACAATCCAGTGGGAGAAAACCGTTGCCTGGTAACGGGCTTGCCCTTCTGAGGGTTAGCCCAGGATACAAAGAGTTGGTCATTACAACGAAAACTCTTTTGACCTGTCCATATAGATGCGTAAAGCACGAACTGGACACAGCAAATTCGGCCGCTGTTCCTCAGAGGAACACAGCGGCGGAGGAAATGCCACAATGTCAATGGGAGTACATGAGCCAACCACCTTAGGTATAAAGGGCAGGGTTGGGCTTCAGCAACACTCTCGTTTGCCCCGGGGCAAACTGAGTGCATGAAGGATGTACAGAGAGCGCATGAATGTCACTGACTCGCTTGGCAGATGCCAGAGCCAGTAACAGCACTGTCTTCAGTGACAGGTGTTTCATGTCAGCTTCTTCCAGGGGTCAAATGGAGGTCGAGTGAGCCATCTAAAACCACTGCCAAGTCCCATAAGGGCACCAGTGACCTGGAAACAGGGAGGAGCCTGCGAACCCCTTTCATAAAACGGCAGACCAAAGGATGTTGGCTAGCCGTCTTTCCCTCAAAGCCCACATGGCATGCAGCAATAGCAGCCAGGTACACTTTGATCGTAGAGAAAGCTCTGTGTTTATCAATTAAGTCCTGTAGAAATGATAAAATCACCCTGACAGGACATTGAAAAGAGATGTGTCCTTTTTGAAGGCACCACTCCTCAAACACCCTCCACTTACAATCATAGAGAGACCTGGTGGAGGAAGCTCTTGCACCCCGAATAGTATTTATCACCTTCTGAGGGAGCCCCACTGTATTCAGATTGTACCACTCACGGGCCAGGCCCATAGTGCCAAGCGCTCTGGGTGTGGGTGAAAGATCGCCCCCCCCCCGCCTGAGACAGTATGTCCCTGCGTAGTGGGAGCTGCCACGGCTGCCCGCACAGCAGCTGATTATATCTCCGCCAGCCAGTACATTGCAGGCCAGTGCGGAGCTATCAGGATAAGTGTGTGGCGTTGTTCTCTCACTCTGGCCAGAGTTAGGGGTATCAGAGCCAGGGGTGGGAACGCGTACAGAAGGACCGGAGGCCAAACGTGCGCGAGCGCGTCCACGCCTAACGGTGCGTTTAAATCACGCATTGAAAAGAACAGCTGACATTGAGCATTTTCTTTTGATGCGAACAGATCTACCGCGGCTCGGCCGTAACGCACCCACAGCTGACTCACAATCATTGGATGTAGAGTCCAGTCTGCATATAGTGGTGCACCTCTGGACAGCAGATCTGCTCCGAGGTTCATCACTCCTGGTACGTGCGTCGCTCACAGAGAGAGGAGACGTCCGCAGCTCCATAAGATCAGTTTGCGTGCCAGCATGTGTAACTGGAGAGAACGCAAACCCCCATGGCGGTTTATATACGATATTGTGGTCGTGTTGTCTGTCCTCACGAGGAAATACTTGGAATAAAAGCCGCTCTGACTCTGTTCGGCGGGTATTATAGATATAGCCTTCTTTTCTAGTAGCGAGAAAATCTCTTGCTCTAGAATATGGGCCGACTCTCCCCGGGCCTGTGAATACAGAATGCCCGAGAAGTGAGGGGGTGGGGGGGTGACAGCGAATTGGAGCTTGAGCCCTGTGTTACTGTCTTGAAAACCCAAGCAGAATCTGTGAGCATCCTCCACTTTTCGCTTCTCAAAGCGAGCGGAGATGTCACATCTCTGTCGTCTGCCCTCTGTGTCTCTATTTGTTGTGTTATGGGGCCCTCTAGTGTCTGAACACGGTGGTACCCCAGGTTGACAACCCCGGCCGACACTGCGCATGCGCGTGGCGGTGGTGCCTTCACAATCCCGTCTATTGTCCGCCTTTTGAGAGAGGCCGTAGCCGCTCTCAAAAGAGGGGCAGACGACCGACTGTTTATTGTTTATATTGTTTTTCTTTTCATTTTTATTGACTGCGCCCTTGGCTTCAAGCCTGGAAACGACAGTGGAAAATTATTTATTTTGAAACAACAATGATGACATGTGTTTGTGTGACTTAAGGCGAGACACGGCAGGCAAAAACATAGTTTTTCAAGTACTGGTCAATTTTGAGATTGTGCTATTTTGATTCTATAACATGATTTCTTAAAGGCTTTTGGAAGGAAAATGTACAAAATACACATTTAAGTGTTTATTTTACTATAGTTTGTCTATTTGCGTCAGATTTCTCCTAAATTCACCAAAAGTTAGCATTCTAACGTAACATAAAGTACCGCGACCGCTGTGTGCACCATGTCATCAGAGGTATCGCTGGAAAGCTCCGTCTCTCCTGCACAATCTCATCGGATCCAAATATGGTCATTTCCTTTGTATCAGCAACCAATCGTGAAAGCACAAGGGGTCTTAAACCAAGAAACAAAATCTCATTGGCTGGTGTCAATTTCTGACAACGTGATTCGTTCAGATGCGTCACGTGGTGTGCTAAAACACTTCCTGGTTAGCTTTCAGCTAGAAATTGAAATCTCAAAATGGCAAAAGAACGGCGAAAAAACATTCACAGAGAAGACGACAACAATTGTCACTTGCACGAAGCAAGGTTATACAAAAAACAAATGACCCCGAACATGAAATACCAACACGGAGTGCGTCGAGGCGCAAGCTATCATCCAAAGAACAGGAGGGTTTAGCTAGCGCCTCACTGCAATCTTAAAGGTCGTTTTTCAAAATGAGTTTTTTTCTCCTACTCGAGTTCGAAATTTCAACTTCAGTAGCACGTACATACACCAAACCTTCCAGTTATATTCCTATCAATATTATAAAGGCTTTTACAGAAGGGTTTGTTCATATATCATTCATAGCCTGAATTATACAACATTGTATACCTAAAAACATGGCGAAAATTGATATTTTAGGGCTGTTGACAGTATTTTCTGATTTATGGAGTGATAAAAGAGATATCCAAAATCCCTTCTGTAAAAGCCTTAGATACTAATATGACTACAAAATGAAACAAGATTTTTGAACCTGGCTTTATCCAAAGTTCAGATTTCGATTCCTGAAATGTGTTAAAATATGTGCATATTTAATGAGATAATGGATAATTTGCATATTTAAACATGCTATTTCAGAAAACTTGTAATACGAAAAACAATTGCCTTATTGTAAGTAATTAACTGGAGAAATTTCTAGCTGATACCTTTAAGTTAAAAAAAATTACCCTATTCACCTGGGGTGTCTCGCCTTAAACAGGCAGCAGAACTTGCTGTCTTTGATGTTAAGTCCATTTCCCTGATGGCGCGAACTTGAGGATGACGTTCTGGCATCACTCGAGGCGGCGGGAAGATGGGGGCATGGTGGCACCCCGAAAACATGAGCATCCAACACTGGAACGTGCTCTGGAGCTGGGGAACAGGGAACTTCCAGCTCCTTCATCGAGGAGAGGAGAGGAGGCGGTCAGGCCGCCCGCTTCTTCTTCCTCGCCTGGTGGCTGAAAACCTGGGTCGGCTGTGCCTGAGCGGCAGCTGCCGGGACCCGAGATTTTCTTGACCAGCTCCCTCTTGCCCCGTGCCCGGGCTGGGGACCCGGGACGGGCTGCGGTCTCTGCTGCTTCGGTATTTTGAACCGGACAGGACGTGAGACAGCTTGGGTGAAGACCTGCCGCGGGACCATTGGAGGTTGCAGCTGGACCCTTCGGGGGAGACAGAGCTGGAGAGCCTCGTCTCCCTTCCTTTTTGACTCACAACTCAGCTGCATTGAAGCTAGAGCGGAGCCAAATATGCCCTCGGGAACAATAGGCATGTCCAGAACATCCTCTTTTTCCCGGTCTGGAAGGTTGGTCAGGTTGAGCCACCTGGCTCTCTCCTGTACCACCATCATTCCCAGCGCTTTGCCCGTGGCTTGGACTGCGCAGCGCTGCACACGGAGGCACATGTCCGTGATCGCTGCGATCTCGTCCCACACGGCAGGCTCAGGTCTGCTCGACATGTCCTCGCAAAGCTCCGCCTGGTAGGCGGTCAGCAGCGAGGAGACGTTGAGAGCCCTGGCGGACAAAGCTGCGGCTTTATAGGCCCGTTCGGTCATCGCTGACTGGAACCGGTCTGCCTTTGCCGGTAGCATGGGGTTCCTGCTCGGTGTCGAAGCCAGCCTCGGTTGGAGGTGGGCTGCCACCAGCGGTTCCATGGGCGGCATGCGGAGCAGGCCGAGCCTCTCCATACCAGTCCAGGGAGGAGGCACCCTGGATTGGGGCCTTGTTGCTGAAGGGACGGTCTCTCCACGAGACCGACACCTCGTCCAGCATCTCCGGAAAGACTGGAAGGAGCTGCCTCTTCGTCCTCGCTGCTTGGGGCAAGTTCTTCCCCTCGTAGCGAGATCTGGAGGTCTCCTTGGCCACTTCAGGCCATGGGATGTCCAGCCTGGACGCAGTGCGTTGACACACGGCCTGCAAGTCCATGCTTAGGACGGGCGAAGCTGGTGTGCTCTCGCCCGGGTGAGCGGACATCGCTCCCGGCTTTGCAGCCTGAGCCGATGAAACGAAGATGTCATCCCCATCCGAGTCAGACAGGAGGAACTCAGAGGCATCCTCTTCGTCCTCCATGTAGTCCAACTCCAGGACATCCTCCGCGGGTGGAACCATGGTGAGGTCCAATTGGGAGCCCCAGCTTGACACAGCGCGGGGCTCCGCGCTCGCGATTATAATTATGAGCCTGCTATGCGTCCAAGAGACCAGGAGCAGCCAAGGATTAGAAGAAATAACGGCCATCGGAGAGAAATGGAGCTTTGGTGTGTGGAGAACCAGTGGAGAACAGGGCAGCTGTCTTGGTGAGTGATCGGCGTTAGCTACAGTTAATGTTAGCTAACGTCAGTCGCATCACAACATTGTAAAGTGAGCAATCATATATCAGGCTATAACTAAAGTAGTATTGATCATATAGTAACGTTACTGGCAGGACTGTTGATACTGATCCATAACAGAAACTAATGCGCAAGCATCAGCCGTATCTCGCGTTACCTAATGCAACTCCACACTAAGTCTTACGGCCCCTACACACGGCGGCGTGCGTTGCCGCTTCAACGCTTCTGTCCATTCACTTTGAATGGGGTGACGTCACGATTCGCCGAACTGCATTGTGGGAGCAAAGCGTAGCTTTTCTCGCGGTGCTCGCTGCAAAAGTAGAGCAATGTTCTACTTTTGACGCCTCGACGGAGGCGTCAGCCAATCAAATCCCGTTTATGCAAATCTGCCAGTACAAACGCTAGCCAATCAAACCGCGTGTATGCTGGGAGAGCCAGAGCCAGACCGCAGTTCATTTCCTCATATGCCAAAAAATTGAGGAGAAAATAATCGTAGCGGTAGGGAATCACCCGGTGCTTTATGATCAGTCTCTGTTCACCTACCGGGATACAAACCGGAGGAGCCAGGCATGGAGGGAGGTGGCAGAGACAGTGGGTGAAACTGGTAGGTTTTCGCCTGTTTAGGGAGTTTATATCCAGTGTACTTCGTTTGAATGGACAGCTAGCAGGCATAGACAGTATTTAGCCAGCATGGAATGTTGCGTAAAATAGCACCATAGGCATTAATGTCATAAATGTTTATCATATAAAGTGTGACATGTAAAACCTTTTATGCAATTGACAAGAGAGATTCATATGATTGGTTGTTGGTCGCGTTGCTCGCGTAAACTCCCCACGCTCAAGACACGCCCACCGCCAAGCGGCAACGCACGCCGCCGTGTGTAGGGGCCGTTACAGTGCTATACCGGAGGGAAGACGCGAGATACGGCTGATACTTGACGATCTGGCGGAGAAAGGTTGTGGAGCCTCCGTTGATATGCCGTTGTAAATGGCTTGATGGAAAGCAGGTGTGTAGTCGGGGAGGGTGCACAGCTGATTGCAGCAGGTGAGTGGTGGTTGAGCCGGGAGCCAGGAGTGACAGCCACCACGCCCACACAAACAACACAGACAGGGGGAAACAAACAAACACAAAGGAGACGGCTGGAGCAGTACAGCCACCACAGCGTTGCCTAATGCAACTCCACACTACGTCTTACGGTGCCGTGTACCGGAGGGGAGAGCGAGAGCAGCGAAGGGGGGGAGAGAGATGTAATACGGTTTCCTGATAAAGCTGTGGAGAGTATGTGCTGCAGGGAGGTGGATGCAACGCACCCAGGAACGAACGCTAGCTCCGGTCCTTTTCCCGTGAGGGAAACTGTGGACTCGATGTCCTGACAGGCTGGAGTTTGTGCAACCTGCACAAACACAAGCTCACCATGATTACAAATGCTGAAATGCAATGTAAAATTACCGAAAAAATACCAGCTCACTAAATCACAACCGCTACAAACTACTACCGCGGATTGGGCAGAGAAGGAGTCCGAGAAGGTTGCTCCCCCATGTGACGTAATATGACGCGTTTGACGTATGGCGTTAAAAAAAAGCAGTTTTTAGTAGCAGAGCTCAAAACGGCTCCTTTCCCTCTGAATTCCTGCCCTTATGTCATATAAAACATATCAAATCCTGCATTAACATTTTTAATTTTCAGGCAAGGTTAAGCATAAATGTAGTAAAACAAAAACCTGCAAGTTGCTCTTTAACATGCAGTTTTTTTAGAAACTGCTTTCATCGTATCGCACGGTACGGGTACGTAAACCGTTACACCGCTAGTGTATAATATATATCACTCAGTATAACAGGCCTACTCTCTTTATTTGCTTTAGTCGATATTTTTCTAAGACCATTTAGTGCTTCACATAATAAAATACACAACGGCTGTAGCCTGATTATGCTTTACGAGCTGTAGTAGGTGTGTGTGGTACAGTGTGTAGGTGCGGGTTGTACAGTGTGTGTGTGGTACAGTGTGTGTGGTACAGTGTGTGTGTTGTACAGTATGTGTGTGGTACAGTGTGTGTTGTACCGTGTGTGTGTTATACAGTGCGTACGGCGGACAGACAGGTCTCAGTTGGTTTGGTGTCCTCTTTTAATAGCCTACTTGTAAATACAACTTTTGGCCCGTAATTTCAATTCCCCATTTCAGCGACCAGAGAGGGGGGGATATATCCAGTCTCTGATTGTGTTACGTTATTATGAGAGTGCTCTCATACTGGTTTGATTCTGAAATTGTATATATTTATATAAATATGTGTGTGTCCGCATCTTTAGCCTGATATTGTCTCATTATACCGCACTGTGAATGAATCAAAGTAAATATATATATATATATATATATCATCATGAACATTTGTCCATCAGACAGAGGGCTGCTGTGCCTCCTGTCATCATTAATGGACGTCTCGTTAAAATGACCGCTCAGAGGAGAGGAGTTCTCATTTCTCTAACCGCCTGCTGCTTCCCCTCCTCTCTCCTCGGTTCCCCTCCTCAGTCCTCCGCTCGCATCTCCTGTGGGCGGGACTAAGTATTTAGGAGGGGAGTTGAGGAGGGGAAATTTGAGTATTGAGAAACCTCTATTGGCTCCTTTATCATTAACAAAGCATTTGTCCATGATATTGTCTTTCCTGCTGTGATCCCTAACATACAGCTGGAACCCAGGTAACACAGTCTCCAGGCGACATTGCTTCATGTCCCAGAGCACTATTTCCGGTGCATCGGTGGCTGAGTTGTAGCTCGTGAACACAGTGTCCTCTGCCGCTGGGAGGCACGTAAACAACAAACAGTAAAATACACCCGAATTCTCTAGGCAGATAAAAGGGTCTTAACGTCATGCCAAGAATTTCTACGTTGGGATCACAGGTTTTACATTTGACTGAGTATGATCGGCACCACAGATCATTAATATACACACAAATACCGCCTCCTCTGGTTTTCCCCGAGTTCGCATCACTGTCTGCTCGAACAAGGGTGAATCCGGGTACTTCAAAGAGATTCAGGCTTTGTAGATTGAAGCCAACTTTCCATGAAACATAATAAAGAGGCCTCAAGAAATTCATGACAGTACCTTGTGTATGTCCTTAGTGTGTCCACATTGTTGCTCAATGAGCGCAGGTTTGTGAGAATGATGGATGGAAGTGGTGGCCGGCTGAATCTCCGCCGTAGGCGATTCTGAACGCCTCCCCTCCTTCCTTGTCTCTTTTTCCTGGTGTTTCTAAGCGGCTCCCGAGGGATTTCATCCAATATTGAAGAGCACAGGTGGCTTAGTGTATTCGTAGGAAGCCGATCGCATTGTAGCTCTAGCATAGCATCGCGGCTGTAGCAGCGTAGAGGCCGGGGCTCCTCGCCATACCTGTTTGTGCTGTCACTCAGGTGTGTCTTGGAAAGTTGAATGGCCAGACATGGTCTGCAGAAGGCAAATGTAATCCACAGGATCAAAAGCATGGTCTCTCAAAATGACGTTTCATACAGACACAACAAAGTTTAGACAATAATTAGACCAACAAAAACTAAAACAAGACGAACGGAGCATACTGAGACTCGCAGTGACAGGATGCCGTCTCCCTCTGTCTCCTGTATACCAGGGGTGGGAATAAGTCATACATGTGCAAGTCTCAAGTTACTGGGGTGAGAGTCAAGCAAGTCAAGTCCTACGAAATCCTGATGAATAACCCCAGTTTCCACATTTAAATCAGTTAAAAGACAGTGGTTATGAAAACTAGGGTTTTATTTTCAACATTAACAACAATGGAGAGTGGGGCTCTGAAATCATAAAACGGGGAATAATTGAGCAGTTCAGTGTGTGTGTGTATAGAGGTGCGCGTGGTTAAAACGTAGCAGCCTGCGGTCGCTCGTTAGCTGTTCTAATGAAGGTAAACACAGTGAAGGCACAGCTCTTTGCAGCTGGTGCTGCTCTTCTGAGATTCTGCTGAGTTACACGTTACTGCCTCCTGGTGCTGCAGAGATTTCATGAAGTGAAGGAGGTTTTTCTTCTATAAAACAGCTGTGGGCAGCAGATACTGAGTCACAGACATGAATACATAGGTCAAGGCAGACTGGTTCACAGACTCTAATGTTTTGCCGATCCGGTGCTTGAACAAATAACTCTATACCCCTGGCCGAAATGTCCCTAAAATGAAGTCCGAGTTTGAAATGTATCTCAAATAATGTATGTATTTCCCCACATAAACATAACAGTCTGCAATGAAACGGCTGTCTCCTGTGCGCTCCACTTTCTCCTGCGAACGAGATACTTTCTCTTTTTTTTTTCATTGCCCTCTAGGTGCTTAGTACAATGCAAATATTTTATTTTAAAAAGTAAAGTCCTTTCGAGTCATCTGTCTCACGCCTAAGTCAAGTCTCAAGTCATGAATACGAAGTCAAGTCGAGTCTTTTATCAATGTTAGTCAAGCAAGTCTCAAGTCAAAAAATATGCGAGTCAAGTCATGTGACTCGAGTCCCCCACCTCTGGTATATACTTTGGTTAGAATATTACTGTATCAAATATAATACAAATATAATAAACACAAACAGTTGATAAGTAGTATTTTGTTAACTCAAGGTTTATATTAAGTGAGTTTTTATTGTGTTAACTTGTGTATTTATGCTTTTTAGATTGACTTTCTCTCTTTCTCTGTCGTCTGTTCTAGAAACCGAAAGGAAGAGAGAGACGTCACAGCTGTCAGCAATGTGACAAATCCTTTACAACATCTGGAAATGTAAAGAGCCACTTGCTTATTCACACAGGAGAAAAACCGTATAGCTGTGAAGAGTGTGGGAAAACTTTCACTCAATCAGGTGCTCTCAAAACACATCAACGTATTCATACTGGAGAAAAACCATACAGCTGTGAAGAGTGTGGGACAACTTTCACTAGATCAGATGCTCTCAAATCACATCAACGTATTCATACTGGAGAAAAACCATACAGCTGTGAAGAGTGTGGGACAACTTTCTCTAGATCAGATGCTCTCACATCACATCAATGTATTCATACTGGTGAAAAACCGTACAGCTGTGAAGAGTGTGGGAAAACGTTCACTCAATCAGGTAATCTCAAAAGACATCACCGTATTCACACTGGAGAAAAACCGTACTGGTGTGAAGAGTGTGGGAAAACGTTCACTAGATCAAGTCATCTCGAAAAACATCACCTTATTCACACTGGAGAAAAACCGTACAGCTGTGAAGAGTGTGGGAAAACGTTCACTACATCAGATGCTCTCGCATCACATCACCGTATTCATACTGGAGAAAAACCGTACTGGTGTGAAGAGTGTGGGACAACTTTCACTCAATCAGGTGCTCTCATAACACATCAACGTATTCATACTGGTGAAAAACCGTACAGCTGTGAAGAGTGTGGGAAAACGTTCACTACATCAGGTAATCTCAAAAAACATCACCGTATTCACACTGGAGAAAAACCGTACTGGTGTGAAGAGTGTGGAAAAACGTTCACTACATCAACTCATCTCAAATTACATCTTCGTGTTCACACACTTTTAAAACCATAGTGGTGTTAAGAGTGTGGGAAAACTTTTTCTTAAAGTATTCACCTTAAAATCCATGAGCGAGTTTCACTGTTCATTAATCTGCATAGTAGTTTCTCTGCAGATTGTTGTTTAATAAAATGTTGTGACTTTAAACACACAGAGCCAAGCTTGAATGACACAAGCACACGTGTATTTCCATGCAACTCTCTGATTGGTCTGGTGACTTGCCTCTGTTGCATTCACTGATCACGGGAAATTGCAGTCCTGCCGTCCTCTCTTGTGTCAGGATGAGGTTCACGTAAAGCACAGTTAATGTATTATTAAGGTGTCTCAAATATAGGTTTACATCTAAAAACATATTGTGTTCAGGACCTTGGTCTCTGAGACTCAAAAAAGCCTTTCTCGCCTACCTGTCCACTTTGCATACCTGAGATCCTGCAGTCATTTCTCAAAGATGGTGTGGTATATAGGGAGGTGCAATCTCCTGATGAGACTGTATTATAGTGGAAATCTGCAATCCTAGAAAACAAGATCACATTAGGATAATCAATTTATACAACCCATGTCCAAATCTAACCACTGATATATTTAAAGAAATAGCAGGCGATAAACATAGGAAGGAAGTTTGGTGTGGTGATCACTAGGGATGGGAACGATTAATCGAAATTATTCAGGTATTCGAATAATTATTCAGGTATTCGAATTTCTGGGAGGTATGCCTAAGTTGATTAGATATTATCAAATTTAATAATTCAACATACGACAGTGCCATAGTGTGATGCCCCTGTGGGTTCATCAGTAGAGAGGAGGTGGCTGTACTGTCTGTGCTGTGGTGATTGGTGATTGCAGTAACTCAGGGCACCTGGGTCTGGTGTCCTGCAGCTATTTAACGCCTCTCTGCTCCTCTCTGTGCTCTCTCTGCTTCTCCCTGCAGGCACACCGGTTTTGTTGAGTATATTAGGAGTTTCTTCAGTTGCTTTACTTTGTGCACTTCAACACTCTCACACACATACATGTCCATACAATCATCACCCTGCATTTACATTACTGATACCACTGACATCCACACCTCATACTTTACTGGATTTGATTTGTTTGTCCTAAATAAACACCTTTACCTACCCGTTGACATGTTGTGTCTCCTTTTTGTTGTGGCCTTTTGAGCCAGGTCGCAACAAATGGGGGCTCGTCCAACGGGTTATTTGTTTAAAAAGTTTGTGTAGTGCTCGGAGCACATGGTGTCATTGAGCAGCTGATTCATTGATGTGGTCCAGCTGTGTGCTGGCTTGTCGCTGCTATTTGGGGGACACATCATGTCTTTTGGGTTTCAGGAAGCTGTAGTGTTTGACATGTCGTCAGGTTTTGTGTGCCAATCAGAAGGTAAGATGTTGCTGTTTGTTACGCTTTTGTAAAAGAGATTTTCCCCGCTAGGCTTAAATGGCGTTTCCCCTTGGGTTGCGTCTGTTTTTTTTTGTTTTCATAGTGTTGTGGCGACGTGGTTAGTGTCAGCTGTTTTCGGACAGCTGTCTCGGGGGCACGTCCGCGTGAGTTCTTGGTGTTACCTGCGTGCAGGTCGCTCCATAACTCCGCCGGGTTCCAGTGCGTAATTACCCACCGCAAGCCACATGAAGACTAGGTGAGATTAGGAAGATTTTGTTTCGGCAGTTAGGGGGAAATTCTCTGTTGGGTTCATTTTATGCCCATTCGTGTTGGCAGTTTAATACTTTGCTTTCTGATTGGTTATTATGACTTCTTTGTCAGCGTTTGTGGATGCGCCCTCAGTGTCTTTCTTAGATGATTGCCAGAAGGCGCAGTTGGTCGAAATAGCAGAGCACTATGACATTGCTGTTGTGGGGAGCAAGCGGAAACATGACATTAAAACTGTCATCGTGTCATCTTTGTTTGAGCAGGGGGTGTTGCAGAAGAGTGAGTCTGGTGCGGCAGGGTTCGTACCGGTAGTGGTTCAGACAGCTGGTTTGACGTTCAAGCAGCAAAAGGAGCTTTTGGCCATGCAGTTTGAACAGGAGAAGTTGCAGTTGGAGTTGAGGTTGGAGCAGGAGAAGTTGGAGTTGAGGTTGGAGCAGGAGAAGTTGCAGTTGGAGTTGAGGTTGGAGCAGGAGAGATTGCAGTTGGAGATGAGGGGTCAGCAGCAGGAGGTAGAGAAGCGTTTAGAGGTGGAGAAGGTGCTGGAGGTGGAAAAGATGAAATGTGAGGTGGAACATGCTAGATTACGGCTGATTGGAGAGGGCAAGCTTTCTCTGGTGGAGGATGGTTCTGATAGGTCGGCATCAGGTAGTGGCGATATTATTTCTTACTTGTGGTTAGTGCCAAAGTTCAATGAGCGTGACCCTGACATTTTTTTTACTCTATTTGAACGCATAGCAGAGGCAAGAAACTGGTCAGATTCGGACAAAGTGCTGTTACTTCAGTGTGTACTCACTGGGCGAGCACAGGAGGCCTATTCAGCTGTTTGTGGCGAAAATGCTTTGGACTATGCCAGAGTAAAATCAGCGGTGTTAAAATCATACGAACTTGTTCCTGAAGCGTATCGTCAAAAGTTCCGAAGTTGGGTCAAGGGGGATAAGCAGACACATGTGGAGTTTATCCGTGATTTGACTTCTCATTTTCAGCGCTGGTGTGCGGCAGCAAAGGTTGACAGTTTAGACGGTCTTTGTGAACTCATTGTATTGGAACAATTTAAAGATGTTATCCCTCAGCGTGTGGCCACTTATGTAAATGAGCAGAAACCTTCCACCGCGCTCAGAGCTGCTGAATTAGCAGATGATTTTGTGTTGACACATAAGGACAGTTTTACAGAGAAGTGGTCTAGGGGTGATTGGAGACGTGGAGAAGATGGTGGCTATTCCCGCGGTGGTGCAAAGTTCTCACCAGGCTCCTCCCGTAGATTTGCAGGTCCAGGGCGATCCGAGGGCGCCAGAGTGGGCCAATGTCATTATTGCCGAGAAGAGGGTCATTGGAAGGAGCGGTGTCCGTTGCTGGAACCTGAGGGGAAGCCTCGTTCTTCATCACATGCTCCAGTCATGTGTTGTTCTGCTGTTTTGGTTAAAAAGCCGCAGGGTGTAAGATCGGGCATGGTGCCTGTTAAGAAGCTGGTTTGTGCCGACTTGGAGGTGGGTTCTGTTTTTGAGCCGTTCATAACGGAAGCCGTTGTATCGATGGTCGGTAGTGACAAGTATGTTCCGATTAAGGTGTTGCGTGACACAGCAGCTAGATACTCATTTATTGTTGAGTCAGTGTTGCCTTTTTCGTCAGAGACAGAAACAGGGGATTTTGTGCTGATGAGGGGCATGGAGATGGGCTTGATTGCTGTGCGACGTCATACAATAGTGCTGGATTGTGAGCTGGTACGGGGAGTTGTGTCTATCGGCGTGCGTCCCGCGTTGCCACTTGATGGGGTACAGATGATTTTGGGCAACGATCTAGCTGGTAGTGCTGTGTGGGCGGGTGTGCCACCGCCTGTGGTGGTTTCCAGGCCGTTGGCATCTGTAGAGCCAGATGAGAGCGGTTTGCAATTTCCAAGTGTGTCTCCAGTTTATACTGTTACGCGTGCGCAGAGCCGTAGGATGTCGACTGACCTACCTGTTTCGGAGTCTGGAAAATGTGGTCCAGCACGGTCCTTTGACTTTGAGATCGAGACAAAGAAGAAGGAGAAGAAAGAGAGGAAACCCTGCAAAGCGAAGAAGAGGAGGCCGAACAAGAGGAGGCCGAAGGAGGTCGGCGCGCCCAAGAGGCCGATGAGCGCCTACATGCTGTGGCTCAACGCCAGCCAACCCAAGGAGGAGTGGGACAGCGGCGGAGGAGGAGCGTCCTCCAGTCCTAAGAAGGAAATTAAAAAAGCTGGAGTTAAGAAGGAGGATATTGGGTTGTCGTGGATCCCTTTGGGGCCCCGTCTTAAGGGGGGGGGCTGTGATGCCCCTGTGGGTTCATCAGTAGAGAGGAGGTGGCTGTCCTGTCTGTGCTGTGGTGATTGGTGATTGCAGTAACTCAGGGCACCTGGGTCTGGTGTCCTGCAGCTATTTAACGCCTCTCTGCTCCTCTCTGTGCTCTCTCTGCTTCTCCCTGCAGGCACACCGGTTTTGTTGAGTATATTAGGAGTTTCTTCAGTTGCTTTACTTTGTGCACTTCAACACTCTCACACACATACATGTCCATACAATCATCACCCTGCATTTACATTACTGATACCACTGACATCCACACCTCATACTTTACTGGATTTGATTTGTTTGTCCTAAATAAACACCTTTACCTACCCGTTGACATGTTGTGTCTCCTTTTTGTTGTGGCCTTTTGAGCCAGGTCGCAACACGTAGCTAAATGTGTTAGGTCTAAAGGTGTGTTTTGCTCCGCTCACCGGCCCCTCGCAGCGGGCAGAGCTGCAGGTGCTGATCTCTCTCTCGCATCCGGTTATACTTCACTCGCGTTTATGTCCAAATCCATCAGATCTAGCTAGTTCTAGCTAAATGATATGGCTGCTGCCCCTCCCTACACGCAGACTCAAACCTCATCTTATGCCCAAAAGCGGCGCAAATGCGTTCCGCAGCCGTTGCGAGGTTCCGTTTTTTTTGCCTGTATTCAACATATTTTACCAGTCATAGTCCGGTAATGATTTGCACTCTAAGAAGAGTCCTACACAGACATGGCGTCAAAAAGGAGTAATGTGTGGAAATATTTCGACCAGGTTAGTGAGTGTGGTGTAGAGTGCACACTATGCCAAATTAAACTTATATATACATACTATACCTTGCTATACCCGCAACCTCCGTTCCAGCTGAGAGGGTCTTCTCTACAGCTGGCCTGATTGTGAATCGCCTCAGCACCACATCTCCCCTGAGCATTTAGACATGCTCATATTTTTAAACAAGAATGAGTAGCCTATTGAATAGCTGCATTCTGTTATAGGTTTTTGATGTTTTAAGCATGAAAGCTGTAGGCCTTCTGTCAAACTGTGATCACCAGTTCAATACATTTGACAAATTCGACTTGGTTTCTATACTTATTTGAACATGTATTTATTTATTTTTTTGACCCAATTTTTTTTTTTATAGGATATGTACATTCCGGTTAACCGTTTTTTGGGGGGTTGAATATTCGAATATACATTTGCTTTCAAATTCCCATCCCTAGTGATTTCAATGCACACAACAGTCTATGGGGCAGCAACCATACAGACAGTAACGGAAATATAATGGAAGAAATGCTGGAGGAAAGAACACTAGTATGCCTTAAAGATGGACATGGCACAAGAGTAGATGTACACAGGGGGAAAGTCTCATGCCTGGATCTGACATTAGTGACAAACTGTTTGGTTCATACATGTGAATGGTTTGTTTTGAATAACGCCACTGTAGGAAGTGACCATTATCCAGTGCTTACTAAAATGAATAATAATGTATACAGTGGGGCAAAAAAGTATAGTATAGTCAGCCACCAATTGTGCAAGTTCTCCCACTTAAAAAGATGAGAGGCCTGTAATTTTCATCCTAGGTACACTTCAACTATGAGAGACAGAATGGGGGGAAAGAATCCAGGAAATCACATTGTAGGATTTTTAATGAATTGATTGTTAAATTCCTCGGTAAAATAAGTATTTGGTCACCTACAAACAAACAAGATTTCTGGCTCTCACAGACCTGTAACTTCAAATTTAAGAGCCTCCTCTGTCCTCCACTTGTTAACTGTATTAATGGCACCTGTTTGAACTCGTTATCAGTATAAAGGACACCTGTCCACAACCTCAAACAGTCACACTCCAAACTCCACTATGGCCAAGACCAAAGAGCAGTCAAAGGACACCAGAAACAAAATTGTAGACCTGCACCAGGCTGGGAAGACTGAATCTGCAATAGGTAAGCAGCTTGGTGTGAAGAAATCAACTGTGGGAGCAATTATTAGAAAATGGAAGAAATAAAAGACCACTGATAATCTCCCTCGATCTGGGGCTCCACGCAAGATCTCACCCCGTGGGGTCAAAATGATCACAAGAACGGTGAGCAAAAATCCCAGAACCACACTGGGGGGGACCTAGTCAATGACCTGCAGAGAGCTGGGACCAAAGTAACAAAGGCTACCATCAGTAACACACTACGCCGCCAGGGACTCAAATCCTGCAGTGCCAGACGTGTCCCCCTGCTTAAGCCAGTACATGTCCAGGCCCGTCTGAAGTTTGCTAGAGAGCATTTAGATGATCCAGAAGAGGATTGGGAGAATGTCATATGGTCAGATGAAACCAAAATAGAACTTTTTGGTAAAAACTCAACTAGATGTGTTTGGAGGAGAAAGAATGCTGAGTTGCATCCAAAGAACACCATACCTACTGTGAAACATGGGGGTGGAAACATCATGCTTTGGCGCTGTTTTTCTGCAAAGGGACCAGGACAACTGATCGTGTAAAGGAAATAATGAATGGGGCCATGTATCTTGAGATTTTGAGTGACAACCTCCTTCCATCAGCAAGGGCATTGAAGATGAAACGTGGCTGGGTCTTTCAGCATGACAATGATCCCAAACACACCGCCCGGGCAACGAACGAGTAAGAAGCATTTCAAGGTCCTGGAGTGGCCTAGCCAGTCTCCAGATCTCAACCCCATAGAAAATCTTTGGAGGGAGTTGAAAGTCCGTGTTGCCCAGCGACAGCCCCAAAACATCACTGCTCTCGAGATCTGCATGGAGGAATGGGCTAAAATACCAGCAACAGTGTGTGAAAACCTTGTGAAGACTTACAGAAAACGTTTGACCTCTGTCATTGCCAACAAAGGGTATATAACAAAGTATTGAGATGGACTTTTGTTATTGACCAAATACTTATTTTCCACCATAATTTGCAAATAAATTCTTTAAAAAATGTGATTTTCTGGATTTCTTTTTTCTCATTTTGTCTCTCATAGTTGAGGTATACCTAGGATGAAAATTACAGGCCTCTCATCTTTTTTAAGTGGGAGAACTTGCACAATTGGTGACTGACTAAATACTTTTTTGCCCCACTGTATATGCAGGAAGGAGGTGTAATAACCAGGTGGTGCTTTGCTAAAGCTGATTGGGGGAAATGTAGGATATGGTGTGAGGAGTCGGTACACCTGCTAACATCAGAGGGAAGCATAGAGGTAATTACAAGCCAAATAACGCAACATATACTAAATGCAGCAGAGAACAGTATACCCAAAGCAACAACCAAGGGTAGGAAGAAAGTGGTGCCATGGTGGAATGAGGGATGCAGCAGGGCTATTAAAGAGCGAAATAATGCATTTAGAGAATTAAAGAAAAATATGACACAAAACAATGTTATAGAGTATCAAAGGAAAAGGGCAGCTGCTCGAAGGACAATCAAATATACACAAAAGAGAACATGGAGAGAATTTTGTTCTACCATTGGCAGAGGAGTAACATTAGGTGATGTCCATGTTTAAGCAGATGAGTGGGTAAAGGAATCCATTAAAATGCCAGCTTTGGTTGATGGGGAGAGGCTGGCAGTGACAGATAAAGAGAAGGCAGGTATGTTAGGAAGGACACTTGCAGCAGTACATAATGGGGAGCATCTCAGTGATATTCATAGGCAACAAAAACAGCACTTACTAGCAGAGAATGAAAACGTGAAGGAGAAGAGACATGATAATAGGTCAGCTCTGGATGTGGAATTAGTAAGAGTGAGTAATGATGGAGGAAAAACATTGAAAATGAAAGGGATAATGGCAATAGTGTACGTTGACATTGAAAAGGCGTATGACTCTGTGTGGAGGGAGGGATTAGTGATCAAATTGAGTAGTATGGGTATGGGAGGGAGAATGTTCAATTGGGTAAGGGCCTTTTTAACAGACAGGACATTTAGAGTAAAGGTTGGAGCAGATATTTCCAATTATTTTCAAATAGAAAATGGTATTCCCCAAGGGAGTGCAGTCAGTCCAATATTATTTAACATCATGATTTAATGACATATTTACATGCTTAGACACATGCATCCAATCGGCTCCATACGCAGATGATGGGGCTATTTGGATGAGGGGAAGACATGCCCCATACGTAATGGAGAATATAGCTAGAGCGATTAAAAAGTGGAGAGGTGGTCATATAACTGGGGATTCAAAATGTCAGAAAGCAAGTCATGCTACTTATGGTATTTACAAATAAACGTAAGATTGATGGCCAACAGCTAACACTATATGATCGTCCAATGACAAAGGTGAATGAGTTCAAATACCTAGGATTGTGGTTTGATAGCAAATATACATGGAAAATGCACATTAAACAAGTGGAAACAAAATGCTAAAAATTATTAAATGTATTGCGAGCTGTAGCTGGATGCAACTGGGGCGCAGACAAACAAGCATTAATAGACATTTACAGATCAATGATGAGGGCCACAATAGACTATGGTTGTGTAGCGTATGGAGCAGCAGCAAAAACATCACTTAAAAATGGATAGACTACAATATGAAGCATTGGTGTGTATTGGAGCGATAAAGTCATCCCCTATCAATGCAGTTCTGATAGAAGCAGGAGAGATGCCTCTGGAGATCAGAAGAGAGAGACTTGCTCTGTCATACTGGGTCAGACTACAAAGAAGTGGAGAGGAAAATATCACAAACAGAAAACTGCAGGATTGCTGGGAATATACAAAGTTCCAGGGGCGTGGGTTTGGCTGGACGAGTGAGGAGAGAACGAGGGCATATGGAGTGGAGACCATCACGCTTGCTAAAGCAAGCCCATTTAGCCGTGTTCCCCCATGGCTTTCCCCAGAAGCTAACATAGATGTGAGTATCATAGAAAGGAAAAAAGAGAGGCAAATAAATGAAGTGGGAATTAAAACGAGTACCTGAACGAAAAGTACTACAATTACCTCAAAATGTACACAGATGGTTCTAAGAACAAGGAAGAGTGTGTTGGAGTTGGTATCTACATCCCAGACTTTAAAATATCGATCTCAAAAAGAGCGTCTGATCAACTATCAGTGTACACAGCAGAAATGCTGCTGTAATAATAGGATTACAGTGGTTTAAGAGGTCAGACCAGATAGGGTGGTGATATGCACAGATTCATTGTCCATATTAAAAAGCATACAATCAACAACAACTACTAGAGAAGACATTCTCATAGAACTGAACCATAGCCTGTTAAGACTTCACAGAGGCGGTATAGATCTGCAGTTCTGCTGGGTGCCTGCATGAGGGGGTGAAAGGGAACGAGTGTGCATGTGGGGGTGAAAGGGAAGGAGTGCGCATGAGGGGGTGAAAGGGAAGGAGTGCGCATGAGGGGGTGAAAGGGAAGGAGTGCGCATGAGGGGGGGAAAGGGAAGGAGTGCGCATGAGGGGGTGAAAGGGAATGAGTGTGCTGATAAATGAGCAAAAAGTGCACTACAAAAGGAAATAACTTTACCAGTTCAACTTGGAGAAGGAGAAGCAGTAATTAAGAAGAAAGGGATGGAGATCTGGCAGAAAAGGTGGGAGAAAGACCAGAAAGGCAAAGAGTGTCACAAAGTACAAAAGACAATTACAATTAATATTTATAAAGAAAGAAACAGAAGGGAGGAAATCATGATAGCTAGACTCAGACTGGATCACACAGCTTTGAATTTTCATTTCATTTAATTTCAAACCTTTATTTAACCAGATTGATCCCTTGAGATCATAGATCTCTTTTTCAAGGGAGACCTGCAGCATATAGGTTCCACATGAAATATAAAACAATAAAGGACATCATACATTATATTTACAGGATACATTTACATAGTTATAGACATTTACAAGTGCCCATAGTATCAACGAGCATTTCATTTAGCCTAGCTTTAAAAACATGCAGAGGAATGAGATTGCTCAGTTTCAATTCTTGCTGAAGATTGTTCCAAGCAAGTAAAGCTGCGCACATAAAAGCTGTCGTACCTAAGACAGTCCTTGCTCTTGGCACATCTAACAATACTACATCGTGCGATCTCAGACAATAGCTGCTTGCAACTCTGTGTGTTATCAGAGAGCAGATATAATACGGGAGTTTACCCAACAAAGCTTTATAAATAAACGTGTACCAATGACTGAGCCTCTTTACAGTAAGTGAAGGCAAACCTGCCTTGGCGTACAGTGATGTGTAAGTGCTTTACAATTTGTGACAAATCTCAGTGCGCTGTGATAGGCGGCATCTAACTTGTTCAGGCAATAGGCAGGTACATTCATATAGATCAAATCACCATAGTCCAGCACAGCTAAAAAGGTCACAGTGACTAGCCTTTTCCTGGCCTCAAGCGAGAAACAGGACTTGTTTCTGAAAAAGAAACCTAGTCTAACCCTCAGCTTTTTAAGCAGGTTATTGACCTGAAGTTTAAAAGTAAGACAATCATCAAGCCAGATACCAAGGTATTTATAACAGGTAACCACTTCAAGTACTTGTCCTTGCATAGTAACAATATCTAAAACAGGCTCTGGTGTCTTTTTAGCTTTTGAAAAGAGCATTACCTTGGTTTTATCAACATTTAAAAGAAGCTTTAGTTCAGAGAGCTGAGTCTGAATAATGTTAAAAACAGCCTGTAATTTAACACCAGCCTCCTGAATGGAGGGACCTGCACAGTACATCACGGTATCGTCCGCATAAAAATGTAAAGTAGCTTCATTCACATTTTCACCTAAGCTGTTGATATATATAGAGAATACAAATGGACCTAAAACAGAACCTTATGGAACACCATTAGCAATGTTTAACCATCAAAGTGAACACATTGGGACCTTTCAGAGAGGTAGTTCACAAACCACCCACTGCATGGCTGGATATGCCTATACTGAGTAGCCTCTGCTTTAAGATGCGATGATCGACGGTATCAAACGCTTTGGAAAGGTCAATAAATAGAGCTGCACAACTCTGCTTATTATCTAAAATACTCGCCACATCATTCACCACTTTCATTGTGGCAGTGATGGTGCTATGTTGCTTTCTGAAGCCTGACTGATGTTTAGACAGGATATCATTTTTACATAAAAACTCCTTTACTTGTTCACTCACTAGGCGTTCGAGCACCTTCGCCAGAACTGACAATTTAGAGATTGGCCTATAGTTATTTAAAATAGTTGCCTCCCCTCCTTTTAGTAAAGGCAAGACATAAGCTGACTTCCATACTTTTGGAATTGCATTTGTGTTGAGGGAGAGGTTAAAAAGAGTAGTGAGAGGAAGAGTGGTAAGGCACGGAGGTAGCTCATTACGGATCTCACCGGTGGATATCGATTTTATGGCTTTCCAAAATTTCCTAGGATTATTTAGGTTTTCTGTGGTAACTGACAAATAGTACTTCGACTTAGCACTTTTGACATGTGAAGTGAAGCTATTCATTAGCTGCCTAAAACGCAGCCATTCTACCTCTGAGCCTGATTTCCTATAGCCTTTGCCCAGGCCTTGTTTCTCTCATGAAGGAGACTAGACAGTTCAGCAGAAAACCAAGGATTGTCTCGTCCCTTTACTCTAAATGTACGCAGGGATGCATGTCTATCAATGATCTCCATAAAACCAAGATAAAAATAAGACCATGCAGTTTCTACATCAGCACACAGATTGATTTTTCCCAAATCAAACCCAAACAGATCATGAACAAAACTCTGCTCCACAAAATGTTTTATGTCTCTCTTAATAATAATACGTGGTTTAACCTTTTGAACCTTAGTGTCCCTAATTGTGGCTACAGCACAGTGGTTACTCACATCATTCACAAATACTCCCACAGATGAGTATTTATAGGGAACATTAGTTAAAATGAGATCAATTAGGGAGGATTTATTAGGGGACTTAATGTTAGGGCGAGTAGGACTGTCAACAATCTGAGTAACATTTAAAGAGATACAAAGGTTTTTAAAATCCTCTGACACTGCAGTTAACCAGTCCCAGTTAAAATCTCCAAGTAGCACTATTTCCTTGTAGTCTAGCTGCGATAAAAGATTTGCTAGCGAAGACAAGGAATCCTTGACAGCTGAGGGGGGTCTGTAACAGCCCACCACCATGACCTGTTGCCCCTTTGCCACTTCTACATTTAAGGCTAAACATTCGAATTGCTTACTGATAGATTTGGAAACTAATGTGGATACACTGAACTTATTCTTAACATAAATGGCAACGCCACCACCTTTATTAGGCCGGTCGGAACGATACACATTATAACCATTTAAGGCAATGTCAGAGGCCAAAATAGATTTGTTTAGCCATGTTTCTGATAAAACAATGACGTCAGCGTCAGTCGAGCTTGCCCAAATGCGGACAAAATCTAGTTTACCTAACAGACTGCGCACATTCAAGTGGATGAAACCCAACCCAGACCTAGCTTTAAAATCAGCAGGAGTAGCGATCTGACTACTACTACTGGGCGGACCAGGGTTAGGTTGTACATTTCCTGACAGTAATAACAACAACAAAAACCAGGCATCTTTTCCTCTTAATCGACACACATACAATGTCATCTACTTTAGAATCACCGGAAAAGTCTGCGAGAGTGTGATTAGAGCTTAAGAAGCAGTCCTGAAGAACCATCATCGCAGGAAAACAAAAAAGACAAACATATTTTGTCGAGCAGATTGTCTGTGACAAGGCAACCGGTAATTGTTTGAGCAACACATCCGAACCTTTGCAGGGGATGCCCACTGCGGGTGGCAGAACAGACCTGAATCCAGTAGACTTCTCAGAATGACTAGAGATCTTCTCATAGTCCAAAACAGTTAACAGGCACAGCAGAATCCCGATATGGGCCATTTTCCCAGACCAGCACACAGTATCCGCGATGTTCCTGGAGCAAATCAGCACCGCAGCAAAGGACAGGTGGAAGCAGGCCTCCGCAACAGCAGAACCAGGACAGTTGGAAAGCAGGCCCCAGCCGTGGTAAAATCCTCCTCCGCACAGCAGCACACGCCCGGTGGAAGCAGGCCAAGCCCGAAGCGTGGAGCCACTCCGTCTCTCCGCGACGACTCCGGGGTAAAAACCTCCTCGGCACAGCCGTACTCTACAGGTGGGAGCAGGCCTCCGTAGATCGCAGGATTATTAAATGCGATTATTCATTGACTTTGAAAACATCCATTTATTGGAGAGAAAAAAATGTGAACAGTATGTTTTTAACAGTTGATTACCCTGAACTTTAAGTATAATTCAACTGAAAAACAAAACCAAAAAAATAATAATAATAAAAAAATAATCGTTTTATTTAGATTACGTTGTTTTCGTAATCGTTGCAAGCCATAATCGTAATCGTGATTAAAATATGATTAATTGAGCAGCCCTAGGCTCCAGTACTTTTCCATTGAGTCAGGGGCCTCCTGTGTACAACCTGCTGTGAGTGAAGATAGTGATAAACTGTTGGGAAAATACTGAATGTCCTCTTTCAATATCAGAGTAGCATGCTAACAAAGGTATCCCAACTGTAGCTGTGAACATGACCGGATGTGTGATTACCTAGAAGAGCATCAGGACTGTTTGAGGCAGATGATAGCTATGTGATTAACATGATGATCCAGCCTCTATGGAGATAGACATATGACAAGCATGCTCAATTGCTCATTTCTGACGTGGAGCTAATCTGAACAAAACATTGAATACTGCTTTGAACCGGTATTTCTGCATCTTGTCACTGTAACACCCTCTCTTGTATTTAAGGCATGTGAAGGACACTGTTCAGGAACTAGTTGTCCCATGCAACCTCTGTGTGTGATGACTACTTCCATTCTTGCAAGGATAATCTACGCACACACTGTACCACACACACCTACAACACACACACGCACAGCTCCTAACTTAAAGCATATAATCAGGCTACAGCCGTTGTGTATTTTATTATGTGAAGCACTAAATGGTCGTAGAAAAATATCGACTCTTTGTTTGTAGACATCTACTAAACTAAAGCATACAAATACAGAAAGTAATGTAGGCCTGTTATACTGAGTGATATATATTTTACACACTGCTCTGCTTTCTGCACGGACTTCACAGCTGTTCTCACTGTAAACATCGCGTTGCAATGAAAGCAGTTACTAATATAATATCCAAGGGATGCATACAGAGCTGTCATTGGCTGAGATAAGTCCGGCCGTGCGATACGCCTCCACCGTTCCCGGAAATGCATCCGTGGAGGAGCCGTGGGGCAAGACTGGTTTTTCGCTGGGTTGAGTCGTGTGGGTTTTTGAGTGAGATGCGGCACAGCAGCCTGTCAGTTAGTTTACTCTTGCTAGTGGTTCACGAAAGGAATATGGCAACTCAGCGCCAGATGCAGGCACATTAGAAGAAACCAGTTAGGCCTGTTACCAACGAGCAAGCAAGTCAGCTGGCAATCAATTATATTTAGAAGAGAAATGTACTCTCAAGCCGGCTCTCTCACAAACTCCTGCTCTGTGCGCAAGCAGACCGCTGCACAGGCTCTCTGCCTCGCTCAATCTCTCTCTCCTCTCTCTCTCTCTCTCTCTCTCTCTCTCTCTCTCTCTCTCTCTCTCTCTCTCTCTCTCTCTCTCTCTCTCTCTCAACCTCACTCCACTTCTCCACCCTGTGTGCGCTCAAGTTTGCCTGCGTGCTCGCCCAAGTTGGCACAGCGTTACAAATGTGCCACAAAACCAACCGATGGATACATAAGACCGTCAACAGCCTTATGGCAACCTAAAACCCCTCTCTTTCAACAATTCACGAGCGCCTCCCCCCCCCCCCCCCCCCCCCGTTGACAAATCGCGAGCATCTAACAGCCCCCCCCCCCCGTTGACAATTCAGATTTCCCGGGAAATTTAAGTGTCGTGGTGGGCCCGTCCTGGTAAATCAAATGCCCGCCCAGACATGTACGTCTGCCGCCGGGTCTGCGTGGGGCCCTTCTCACTTCTCTTATTTTTCATTTCCTCGGTCTCGGTCTCACCGGAAGTTGATTTGTCTGCGCCATCTTGAGTAGCGTCCCAATGGCCTTATTTTTGCCGGAGGAGCGAGGAGCGATAATGGAGGAGCTATAACAGAGGAACCACCAGACCATCCTTCGATGAAATCCTCAGACACTCGCCCCGTTCCCTTACTGTGTATCGCTCACTGATTGGACGAGGCAGTGCATGCACTGATCTGATGCTTCTTGACATGAGAGCAGTTTCCCAGCGGAGTGAAGAAAAACACATGAACCTCACGGGAGTCACTCCTCAGTTTATACCGTGTTTTGTTTCAATTCATGTTTCATTTAGTTACAAATATGTGATATATCTGAACAACAAAGTGGTCAAAAATAACTTTCTTCATTTATTGGAACCATTTTCATGATCGCTTTTTTCGTTTTACATTTTCATTTATTGTCATTTCCATTCAGTCGGTCATTAAGTGCTATTAAAATGTTAATGTGCTACATATCCACACAAACAAACAAAGTGTGCAATCCAATGAATGTTAATCTAACTGGGTTTTGATAGATAACATATCTCTTTTTCTTCTCTCAATTATTTTATTTCTATTGTGCTCTAATCAATATTAATCAAACTATTGTTCGTTTATACATTTTAAGAATGGCGTTTATCTTTTTTGAGAATGAGTTCTTATTTGATTTTATTTATTTGGGTCTACAACAGATGATACAAATGTTTGTGTCAGTAAATGTGTACTAACAGAGGCGGGGGTGTGTGTGAAAATAACGGGGACAGAGCTGCTGTCAGACGATCAGCTGTGCAGCGTCATCACAAACGGACGTCGCTTCACGTGACCGCTCCGGAGGAAAGGACGTCCCATTGCTCTTAAAACTAATTTCCCTGCTTCTCGTGGTTTCCTTGCGTCTCTCCATGCTTCCCTGGTGGGAGGGACTAGTCACAGGGAAACGACGCAAGTGAGGGACGCAAGGATTCCATTTAACCGAAGTGAGAAGGGCCCGTGGAGGATGCATCAGTAGGCTTGTTTTGAGACGCGATGCGGCTCGCCTCGAAAGTAGACGAGAATAGCCGATCGCAGCCGGGGGAGGTCTCAAAAAGCTCGCCTGAAGTCGGACAGCTCCGAGTCGGCTTCTTCTTCTTCGCCTTCTTCTTCTTCTTCTCTCGGTTTTTTGGCGGATTGCAAACAGCTTGAAGGTGCATACCGCCACCTCCGGAGTCGGCTTGACTCGGTTTGCATTTATAAAGAATGCACACATGTGTTTAATTGTTAATGTCAGATATGTACTAAGTAAATACATTTGTTCCTGCTCAAGATTAGATTCAACTTTATTGTTATTGCACATATTACAGGTACTGAGACAACGAAATGCAGTTTAGCTTCTAAGCAGGTGCAACAAGCAGTGAAGTGAAAAGTAATGTACACAATAGACAGAATAAAATATAGAATGAATTGAATGATGAATAAACAGTGAGGGGTATGAATACACTCAGCCTGAGAGCAGTATGAACAGTGTGAATGAATATGCTAAGATATATTTATAAAGTATGAAAACGGTAAGCAGTGCAAGTATAGTATAACATAGATATTAATTTCATGATGATAAACATTGTGGAACAATTATGAAACATTTTAATGGAGGGGGCGACGTAAAACTGACACAAAACAACAACAAACTTTTGCCGAGCCAATTGGAGAGTTTCATCAGCAGCACGTGGTAAAAACCACCAATGAGCGCTCAGCTCGAGATACCAGCGAGTCGTTTCCCATCAAGAATTTAGCTTCCGCAGCCCGTGGAGAGGAACTGCGCCGCCTCGCCTTGCCTCGCTCTCAAGGTTGCGGGCATCTTTGTCACGCGAGATTTCAACGTCTCATGGAGGCGAGCCTCCAGAGCAAGTTGGACAAAATGACTAACCATCATGCAACGCACTAGCAAGACGTTGATCGAAATTGCGCAGGTCTCGCTTGTCTCAAACAAGCCTAATGTCTCCTCGGTTAGAGCTCCTCCAGAGAGCCTGCTCGATGCTCAGTCCTCGAAGTGCATTTAGAGAAATGAGATGTCCTTCAACATGGCGCGCTGAAATTCCTTTCCGGGTCACTACCGGAGGAGTCGAGAAGGGGAAATTTGAGTATTGAGAAACCTCTGAGGAGTCGAGGAGGGGGATTTGATGAAATGAGAAAGGGCCCCAGTGTCCCATGGAGCTCGACCGGAAGGGGAGGGACTTCGCCTGGCGAAGTCCCTCCCCTTCCGGGAGCCTCCATGGGACCCCGGAAGCGGAAAATTATACATTGAAGTCAATGGAGAGAGAAAAGTTATCTTTTGATCCCGTTTGAATTGTGCCACGAATGACACATATGATGTTTGTCAATTTAAAAGAACATTTTGCAAAGTCAAAAAAATAAAAATGTGTCGTAAAACTGTGAAGTTACACATTTTTTTGTGTGTAACCGATGAACTACAGGTCTCTGGTCTCGCACAATACGCGTCACCATCACAAAGACGGCCGTCACGTTAGCAAATTTCACCTGTTTCTTTCAGAATGAGGCGAAAAGTATAAAACGAGGTGAAAATCACTATAAGTCTGGTTGAGAGCTGTACATACACGAAAGGGGAGTTAGTCGGTTCCGTGAGAGCAGCGGGACCGGCTTTACAAGGTTTCGGTGAGTAATATGAGTGCAATGTTTAACGTTAATGTCAGCTAGCTAACAAGGTACACTAACGTGTTTTGTTTTAGCAACTAGTTTTCTCCTTAAGAACTTCATGGTCTCTGTGTATGCTGTGGATAACATTAGTGTTCACAAGAACAAGATTTGTTTTAGTTGCTCTTCAGATTGAAGCGGACAGTTTTATATCGACTATACTGTATGTGTGATCTCCTTTTACATCTCGTTGTGTAGTTTGAGTTGACATATGCTGCTCTTATCTTTCTTACAGTGCAGACGCTTTTCTGCTTGCTCCTGCCTCTGCTTACTTTTTATGCTGATTTTCCTATTCTTATTCTCTGAAAACTTCGAGCAGCAGCTCCTGGACATTAACTTATCACTGGGACAGTTCATCTTCGTAAATAGACGGAGGGTTTCAGTCATATTTCAACATTTTTACGACGACCTCAGTCTTACAGTAGCGTGGCCTAGCAACAGCTAAAGCCTGGTAGGCTACTGCATGCTAGTTGGTAGCAAAATGCCTCCGTTCTCTACAGATGACTTCCACAAACTTATACAGAAGATCGATGTGTTGGAAATGAAAATGCAACGGTTGGAAGTTAACGTGGAAGTGAATGGACTATGTCGTGGGAATGACACCACTTTACCAGTGTTGCAAAATAATGGAGAAGGGTATGCTAACTCACAGCTAGTTAGCAGCTACAAGGATTCCAAGGAACAGGAGGGCTGTGTACCGGGTAATACACCTACAAGTGGTAGTCCTCCCTGGAACTCTCTGGGTGCAAAGCCTAAGAGTAAATCATTTCCATGGGATTTGGGAGGACGGATAACAGGCAGAGCCCAGCGCTCTGAAATCTGTGATGCGACCGGCTGGCCTGCATTGTTATTACCCAGGAAGAGCGCCTCTTCAACCCCTGTTCCTACTAGGAAACTGCAGTGGACAGCTGCTAAAGGGAAAATTACAAACAATCCTCCTAAACCACCAAGTGTGCCAATCCAGAACAGATACGCTCCGCTGACCGAGAACCGGAGATCTCTTTCTGATGACCTGGATAACCTGTCCTCTTCACACAGCAGGGTAAGGACCAATAGCTACTCCAAAAGTAAAAGGCTAGAGGGAAAGCTAACGACTGGGCCTGAAACTCTGATTGTGGGTGACTCTGCTGTAAGAGATGTAAAAGGTCTGTGCAGTAAGAACAACACCAAAGTACTCTGTTTTCCCAAGGATGTGGTCTCTGACTTGGCTGAGAAGATCCTGCATATTGGGGCTGAACATCCCACTGTGAAGAATGTGGTACTGCACATTGGAACAAATGATGTTGTGAAACAACAGTCAGAAGTGCTGAAAGAAGACTTTAAATGTTTGTTGGAAACTGTCAGCTCTCTAAATGCAGAGGTGTTCATCAGTGGCCCTCTACCGCCAGTCAGAAGAGGAGTGGAGAGATTCAGCAGATTGTTTGCACTGAACACCTGGCTTTCAACTGTCTGTACTGACCATTCTGTCCATTTTATTGACAATTTTAACTTTTTCTGGGATCGCAGACATCTTTTCAAGGCAAATGGAGTTTGCCTGAACAAGTCAGGAGCGAAATTGTTTATCTCCAACATATTCAACTGCCTGTGTCATCAATCTGTTCCCTCTGCCAAGGACAAGCGGCAAGAGGAATCAAAACAGGAGAAAGACACAACACATCGCGCAGAAAACCCTGAAGAATTATCACTGCACCCGCCTGAGGAATGTTCTGATTATGGGAGTCAAATGAGACACATGGAGGAGTCTCCACTGCCCATCACCCCACCCCCCCCCCCCTGTCAACGCCTTTGAGGATACTCCGTTCACCCTTTCACCATCGCCCACCGTCGTGGAGATCGTTGAACACATGAAGGAGATACAGAGGGTTGGCACCGATTCCTTCCTGGAGTTCAATAACCAAACTAAGGCGATACGCAGGGCTGGCAGCATGACATTTACCCCCGCTCCTCAACGACGCCCACCAAAATCACTGAAGCAGAGACGCGCACCATCTCCCCCGTCTTCATCAAGAAAGCATCTGCAGTCTCCGAAGCCTGATAAGGATGTGTGTGTACAAAATGCAACAAACTCTTACTGATATGTGCTGGGTCCAGGCTCAAGGGCGTATGGCTCTCTCAACTCTTTCCAGGACATGCTGGGTCCCTGCCTGCCTATAGCTACCACAAAGCCTATAGCTTTGCCGATATCTGTGTTGATAGGTAATAGATTAAGAGCCGTGAATCATCTTAGACACAGGATGCGCTCAAACGTTTGTGTGAGTTTATCTAATTTAGCAATGATTCCATGTCAGCCACAGCTTGTTACAAAAAACATGACTGATAGTGTGTTTAACAAACTTAAACTAGCTTTATTAAATGTCAGGTCTTTGGCAGGAAAAACATTTTTAATCAATGATTTTATCACTGAGCACAATCTCGATTTTATGTTTTTAACAGAAACTTGGATTGAACAAAATAACAGTGCAGCTGTTCTTATCGAATCAACCTCTCCCAACTTTAGTTTTATGAGTCAGGAAAGAATGCATAAGAAAGGGGGTGGAGTTGCTATTCTGTTCAATGATTCCCTTCAATGCAGGAAGACATCTTATGGGAACTTTGATTCTTTTGAATATGTGGCCCTTCAGCTGAAATGCTCCTCTCGAGCTCTGTTCCTAAATATCTATAGACCACCCAAATACTGTGCAAGCTTTTTTGATGACTTTACTGAACTGCTGTCTATAGTGTGTATTGACTTTGACCGTCTAGTCATTGTTGGTGATTTTAACATCCATGTTGACAACCCCCAGGACAGAGGGCCAAAAGAACTGTTTTGTGTTCTTGATAGCTATGGACTGACTCAGCATGTGACGGAGCCCACGCACAATAAGGGGCACACTCTGGACTTAATTATCTCAAAGGGTCTGAATATCTCTAAGGTTGAGGTGACTGATGTTGCACTCTCTGACCATTCCTGTGTTTTCTTTGAGAGCTCTATTTCTGCTCACAAAAATGTTCAAAAAGAGATAACTACAAAGCGATATTTAACTGAAAATACTAGGGAAATGTTTACTCAGAATTTTTCTTCCACACTTGCCCCTGCTAACATCTCAGTAAATGAGCTAGTAGATAATTTTAATTCAAAAATTAAAAATGTTATAGATGCCATTGCTCCAACTAAGGTAAAGGAAGTGACTGGGAAGAAAATATCTCCATGGAGAAAGGCCATGACTGTGAAAACAGAAAAAAGAGAATGTCGAAAAGCTGAACGCAGGTGGCGAAAAACAAATCTCCAGGTTCACTTTGAAATCTATAAAGAGAGACTTGGCCTTTATAATTTGGAATTGAAAAACGCACGACAATCGTTCTTCTCTGACATCATTACCAAAAACAAAAACAACGCAAGTGCCTTGTTTGCTACCGTCGACAGACTAACTAACCCCCCAGTGTCAGTAGCCTCTGAATTTCTATCCACCAGGGCGTGCAATGATTTTGCCTTTTTCACTGACAAAATTCAGAAAATCAGACAAGCAGTCAGTGCCTCTGCATCAGGTACAGCAAATGTGTTGTCTATGTGTCCACTTAACATCAATTCAAACACCATGACACAATTCCATCAGATTAATGATAAAAACCTAGAGGACATTATTCAACTTCTGAAATCCTCCTCCTGCTGCCTTGATATTATTCCAACAGGATTTTTCAAAGATGTTTTAAATAACTGTTTGGATGTGTTCCAGTCAGGCTTTCGTCCAAACCACAGCACTGAGACTGCTCTTGTAAAGGTCTTTAATGACATCCACTTAAACACAGACAGTGGCAGAACTTCAGTGTTAGTATTATTAGATCTCAGTGCTGCGTTTGACACTGTTGACCACAGCATATTACTAGACCGACTGGAAAACTGGGTGGGACTTTCGGAAACAGTTCTAATTGGTTTGAATCATACTTAAAGGACAGAAACAACTTTGTTTCTATAGGTAAATACACATCTGAGTTGACAAATATGACATGTGGGGTTACCTCAAGGCTCCATCTTGGGGCCTCTTCTCTTTAACATCTACATGCTACCACTGGCTCAGATAATGAAAAACAACAAAATAAGTTACCATAGCTATGCGGATGACACACAAATTTACGTAACAATTTCACCAGGAGACTATGCTCCAATTCAAACACTGAGTAAGTGCATTGAACAAATCAATGACTGGATGTGTCAGAACTTTCTCCAATTAAACAAAGATAAAACTGAGGTAATGGTTTTTGGAGCCAAGGCAGAACATATAAAAGTTAGCGCTGAGCTTCAGTCTGCAATGTTCAAAACAACAGATAAAGCCAGAAATATAGGTGTAGTCATGGACTCTGACCTGAGTTTCAACAGTCACATTAAAACAGTTACTAAATCAGCCTACTATCACCTAAAGAATATATCTAGGATTAAAAGACTAATGTCACAGCAGGATTTGGAAAAAACTTGTCCATGCTTTTATCTTCAGTAGACTCGACTACTGCAATGGTGTCTTCACAGGTCTCACTAAAAAATCTATTAGAAAGCTGCAGCTGATTCAGAACGCCGCTGCTCGAGTCCTCACTGACACTAAGAAAGTGGATCACATCACTCCTGTTCTGAAGTCTTTACACTGGCTTCCTGTGTGTCAAAGAATAGATTTCAAAATACTGCTGCTGGTTTATAAAGCACTGAATGGTTTAGGCCCAAAATACATTTCTGACCTCCTGCTAAATTATGAACCATCCAGATCTCTCAGGTCTTCAGGGACTGGTCAGCTTTCTGTCCCCAGAGTCAGAACTAAACATGGAGAAGCAGCAGTTCAGTTATTATGCTCCAAATATCTGGAACAAACGCCCAGAAACCTGCAGGTCCGCTGCAACTCTGACTACTTTTAAATCCAGGCTGAAGACTTTTCTTTTTGTCGCTGCTTTTAATTGAACTATTCACATCTTAGACTGCACTGTAACTTTTATCCATGTATTTTTTCTTTTAATGTTTATTTTATTTAGCTTTTCTTTTTAATGACTGATTTTAATGCCATTTTCTTAATGTCTTTCATTTTTTTGTAAAGCACTTTGAATTGCCTTGTGTTCAAAAGTGCTATATAAATAAACTTGCCTTGCCTTGCCTTGAGTTTATTTGCTGTGTGTAGATTCAAGGTGTTTGGTTATCTAGGCACAATGATGTTTTAAACGGGTGTGCCACGGAGGATTTCTTATTCTTGGGAGGGGATTTTAATTGTACAGAAAATACATCTTTAGATCGCAACCATGCAGAGCCGCATCCAGCATCCCAGCATACTCTGAGGCAGCTGGTCCACTCCCACGGCCTGGTGGATGTATGGAGAAGGATGCACGCAGACAACAGGCAGTACACCTGGTCCCACATCAGAGAGAATAGAATCTCATCAGCTAGACTACATCGCTTTTATTGTTTTAAGCATCATTTTAATACTTTTAAAATGTGCAGCATATCACCTGCTGGTTTTACGGATCACTCTTTGCTTTTATGTAATGTTTTTATTAGAAATGTTTTACCCAGAAGTTCATATTGGCATTTTAACTCGGTTTAAACATTTGATAAACATTTTAAAGAGGCCCTTATTTATTTCTGGAGTGTTTTTAGGCAGAGGAAGGGAGATTTTAGCAGTCTTAGGCAGTGGTGGGACCATGGTAAGACTGAGATAAGATTGCTCTGCCAACAGCACACCCTCAATGTCACACAAGACATCATTAGATCTATGAAAGACCTGGAGAGTGATATCGTGGAACTAGACTGGAAAATAAGTGAGACCACAGGAGATCGAGGATATATTCAAATCCTCAAAGAGAAAAAAATGGCTTTAGCCAACCTGCTGGACGTTAAAGTTCAGGGTGCACTAGTCAGGTCCCGGTTCCTCAACACCAACGAGATGGATGCTCCCACTAGCTTCTTCTTCGACCTGGAGAAAAAGAATGGGCAGAGGCGAGTGATCCACTCACTGCTGTCAGACACAGGGCAAGAAATAACAGAGCCAAGCCAGATCAGGAGGCGAGCTGTGAGTTTTTATTCCACCCTCTACACAAGCGAGTATGAGGAGGGGGAAACTCTGTCCGAGGGGTTCTGCAACGAACTACCTCAGGTCTCCGAGGAGACCAACTCACAGCTCGAAGGGCCGTTAACGATCCAGGAGCTGCAGACCGCCCTGCAAGGCATGCAGGGACGGCGGGCTCCTGGTATCGATGGCCTCTCCGTAGAGTTTTACAAAGCCTACTGGGACGTCTTGTCACATGACCTTTTAGACGTTTTTAATGAAAGTCTGGCCTCTGGCTCGATGCCGATGTCCTGCAGGAGAGCGGTGATCACGCTGCTACCAAAAAAAGGAAACCTGCAGGACATCGAAAACTGGCGCCCTGTGTCTCTGCTGTGTGTGGATTACAAACTTCTGTCCAAGGCTTTGGCCACCAGGCTGGGGAGGGCTGTGGAGCAGGTCATCCACCGGGACCAGACCTACTGTGTGCCCGGCAGGTCCATGGTGGACAATGTCCACCTAATTCGAGATGTTTTGGAGGTCTCCAGCTCATTGGGCATTAATACTGGTCTGATTTCTCTAGATCAGGAAAAGGCTTTTGACCGCGTTGTGCACAGCTTCCTCTGGAAAGTAATGGAGAAGTTTGGGTTCAGCGCTGGTTTCATAGCCAAGATCAAGGTGTTGTACAATAAGATTGAGAGTGTGCTGAAGTTCAACGGTGGGCTGTGTGCTCCTTTTAGAGTGTGTAGAGGGGTCCGACAGGGCTGTGCTCTGTCTGGCATGCTCTATGCACTCTCCCTAGAACCCCTCCTCAACAAAATACGCTCCAAACTGCAAGGGCTGTTTTTACCTGGTTTTAGTGGAGGCATGGTTTTATCAGCATATGCAGATGACGTCATTGTTTTTATTAGAGACCAAAAAGATACAGACATGTTGGTTAACATCGTGAGGGATTTTAGTTCAGCATCGGCAGCGAGGGTGAATTGGAGGAAAAGTGAGGCCCTCGCTGTCGGTGAGTGGAGTGGCGGTCTCCCAGTTCTTCCCCAGAACATGATATGGAAGAAAGATGGGCTAAAGTACCTGGGTGTGTTCCTGGGTAATAAAAGCATAGTCCTGAGGAACTGGGAGGATGTCATAGGAAAGATAGAGGGAAAGCTGTCCAAGTGGAAGTGGCTGCTCCCTCAGATGTCTTTTAAAGGTAGAGTGTTGGTTTTAAACAACCTTGTGGCTTCCCAACTGTGGCACCGTCTTACCTGTGTGGACCCTCCCTCAGGCTTACTAGCCCAAATACAAAAGAAGTTTGTCGATTTCTTTTGGGAGGGTCTACACTGGGTGCCACAGGGGGTGCTGTTTTTATCTAGAGAGGAGGGGGGACAGGGCCTTATCCACCTGGCCAGCCGAACAGCCACTTTTAGGATACAGTTTTTACAGAGGTATCTGACCGGCCCGGCTGATTTGGTGTGGAGAGATGTGAGCAGCTGCATTCTCCGACGCGTGAGTAACCTGGGGCTGGATGCTGCTCTGTTTTTAACTGATTTAAACATTTAAAGTTAAGTGGGCTACCTCCTTTTTATCAGGGTGTTTTTAAATCTTGGGCCCTTTTTAACCATAAAAGGTGTCCAAAGACTGACTCTCTGTACTGGTTGTTGAAGGAGCCTCTGATTCACAAAGCCAGGTTGGACGTCAGCAGCAGCGAAACACCCGGCCTGACGGTGGCGCTGTGCCGATCCAAGACCCTGTGCCTTCAGCAGCTGGTGGATGCAGTGGGGCCGGAGCTGAGCGATGCCCGGGCCTTGGGCTCTCCGCTGGGTCTGCACTCTGTCCGGGTGGCCGAGAAGATCCTACAACTCTGGAGCCAGATCCTCTCCCCTGATGAAAAAAGACTGTTAAGGAGCTACGGACAGGGAAGAGCCAAGCCGGACCCAGCAGACCCTTTCCCGGAGATCTACCTGAGCCCAGGGCTCGGAGAACTGACCGGCCCCCTGCTCAAGGTCGCAAACCAAGGACAAATGACCATCCACACAGTGGACAAGAAAACAATATACATGAACATTGTAAAGACGACCAACAAAAATGCACTGAAGGACAGGGCCTCCACTGTGTGGAGCACCAGACTGGGTGCAGGAAGCGGACCAGGCCCACAGTGGAGGATTTTATACAAACCTCCCATTAAAAAACGTACTGCCGACCTCCAGTGGAGAATTTTACACGGTGCCATCGCCTGTAATTCTTTTATCTCCATTATTAATCCTGCTGTTTTTAACAAGTGTCCATTTTGTGGTTTTAGAGAGACTGTTTTCCATGTTTTTACAGAGTGCAAGAGACTCACGGGTTTCTTCTCTCTTTTAACATTGGTTTTTAGTCTTTTTAGTATAGCTTTTACCGAGAGTGTTTTTATCATGGGGGCTCCATATAAAAAGACAAACAAGGAAAAGTGGCAGCTCCTGAATTACCTCTCTGGCGAAGCAAAAATGGCCATTTATTTAAGCAGGAAAAACAGGGTTGAAAATAAGAAAGGGGAAGAGGCAAAAGCGATCTGGCTGTGTAACATCAGAGCCAGACTCTGGCTGGAGCATCGTTTTTATAAACATATTGGAGACTTGGACGCTTTTAAACAGCGTTGGTGTTCTGATATTCTGATATTGTGTGTTCTGTGGTGGATGAGGATTTGCACTTTGCACAAGTTTTTAAGACATAGGTTTTAATGTATTATGTTAAGTGATTCGTTTATTTTATTGCACAATTAAGCACTTTATTGATCGAATGTATAATTGATCACTCGTACGCTTTCCCACTTTGACTTTTAATTCAGGAACATAAAATGCACAACTAGTTAGACCATTTTCTGGATTTTTGGATCCATCAGTAAATATTTTTACAAAGTGCCCATATTATTCATGTAGAACAGTATTCACATATGCCTGTACATTGATTTAGTTTTTCATTGAATGTAAACGTTTCAAAAGTGATAAATCTACTACAGGTTGAGGTAGAAACCATGGTGGAACAGCTGACAACAACACTGTCGGACTAATATTCCATTCTTTAAATTTGAATTCCTTACATATTTCCGAAACACAAACACAAAAACTTTCTTTTTTTATGTTGTTACTTTCCCAACTTGTTTGTACAGTTTGTTTAGTAGGGTGAGTATCTTTATGGCCCTGAAGATTTGCCCAGTAATGAACAATTAACTGTTTTCTCCTCAAAGAAATTGGTATTTCTCCGACCTCTACCTGAAGTGCCGACACCAGCATATCCTTAGTGCTTGTGCCTGGACTCTATCTAATTTTTGAAGAGAAGAATATGCAGCTGAACCATACACTATTAGTCCGTATTCTATGGCTGATCTTATTAAGGCTGTGTATACATTCCTCAAAGCAGCTTTATCAGCCCCCCACTTACACCACCGTCCTCATCCTGTCCTCTCGGTTTTTGGCGGATTGCAAAGAACTTTAAAGTCACGCCCATCTACTTCCTGTCCACGGGAGCTTAGCGAGAGGCGAAGTCCCTCCCCTTCCGGTCGAGCTCCATGGGACACTGGGGCCCTTTCTCATTTCATCAAACCCCCCTCCTCGACTCCTCGGTCCTCCGGTAGTGACCCGGAAATTAATTTCAGCTCGCCATGTTGAAGGACATCTCATTTCTCTAAATGCACTTCGAGGCAGTGGCGCCAGCAGGGTGGGGCCAGGGGGGGCCATGGCCACCCTGATATATTTGATGGCCCCCCCACCACACACACCGCCTCGCCAGTCACGTATGCGCAGTAGTTTATCTGATATTTAACAACAAATACACAGCCAGCGAGTCGCTTGATTTGAGCTTCCAACGCTCATACTGCAGCCCCTCCCTCTCCCTCTGCTACCATGGTAACACTCTGATACTGGGCGCACCACTCTGATACTCGCGCGCACCACTCCTATACTCGTGCGTACCACTCTGAGATTTGCACAGACAGCAGCAGGTTGCAGCAAAACGTTTCTTTCTACTGACTGGACTGGAGTTAACAAAAATCCACCAGACTTCTAGAAGGTAAGTCATATTTGTTCGTTGCCTGTTAAGCCCCACAACACTTTAGGCTTTAGTGTGTTAGCTTTAGGTAGCAAAAAACGGAGATATGCTTCCCTTTAGCTGTTATTCTGATCAAAATGTGTGTTCAATGGCATTAAAACGAGACAAACGCTGGAAGACCTGGAAAACAGGCTCGGGGCTCAGTAAAGGCTGGCTTGGCTTCAGGTATAATTAGTCTGTAAACACACTTTGTGTTAGCGTTAGTTTAGTTTGCTAAGCTAACGTTAGCTGATGTCGGAATGCTGGGCTGGTGTAATGCGTAGGCTACTATTAATCACTGCTGTGTGTTATGTCAATTTGCAGAAAATGAAGAGAAAGTCAACAGACATCTCTTCTTATTTTAAGAAGAAGATGAGTAAAGGAGGGACAGAGCTGGCAGGGGAGCAGCAGCATAGGGCTAGTGAGGAGATGGCCATACATGCTAGAAAGTACATGTGGAACTCTTTTTTAGTAAAAGTGAAACTAAAACCTAAATACAGTTGTATTAATGTGATTGTGACCTTTTTAATCAATTAAGTCTTCTACATACTTTAGGTCTGCAGCTCCTTCAAAATGAAACGAGAATCTATGCAGTTTTTCCTCTTCTGTGTTCTGAGGTTATGAGCCGACCATTAGTCAAGTTTGTTTTCATAATGTTCTGTATGCTAATTTAAAAAAGGGTAACCAGTTTGTTTATAAAGTATAAATATACATTTTCAAAACAAATGGAATACAAGCTATATGTATTACTCTCACCACAGTGGCCTCATCTAAAAAAAAAGAAATATGTCTCGTCACCTATTTTCTGTCTAATACTAAAAGGTGGTGTTTTGTATCATTTATAATGTTTTGAATTTGCTATAAAGGTCAATAATAGATGGTGTTTTTGAGTTCAATCACAGTATGTATTTACCATTTTATACCCCTTGTGTTTTTGGGTCCTGTTGAAATAAAATAGTCATGTATTAAAACTTGATTTAATAAAGTCATGTCAATCATCTTTGATCCCAGTGTGACACAAACAGCTTTGTTCTAAAACTATTTATAACCTAGAGACATAATATAACTGAAGAACATGTTGTGTATTGTATGTGTTGAGAATGCTGAACATTTTGTGCTTTACAAGAAAGGAACTTATTTAAATTAAGCTGTATTTGTCTTTTTAAAAGGAAAGAACAACTAGCATATATAAAAAACAAAACAATAAATCACCAACACATGTGTACAAGGTTCTTTTAAATGTTGTTTGAAGTAAAATGTTAACTATCCGTATTATATTCACTTCAGATGAATAGTATCAGAAAATGTAAAATAAGAAACCAAAGTATATCAGTAGGTGATTCTCTTTGCCATTGTTTTCATCTAGTCTATACTTTTACAACAATTACATTCTTGGTTTTGGTGGGCCACCCCAAGATTTTCAGTGGCCCCATTTGGCCACCCCTATGAACAATTTCTGGAGGCGCTACTGAACTCCGGACGGCAACCCAAGAACGCCACTGCTTCGAGGACCGAGGATCGAGCGTCGAGGAGGCTCTCTGGAGGAGCTATAACCGAGGATACACTGATGGGTCCTCCACGGCTCCTTCGTGGATGCATTCTTCTTCTTCTCTTGCTTTTGGCGGATTGCAAACAACTTAAAAGGTGCATAACGCCACCTACTGTACATGAGTATGAATCATCACATCATTCCAACTCTTTAACTTATGTTCTAATCAAAATAAAATTAAAATAAATCAATAAAACCATGAAATAAATAAAACAAAAAACAAATCTATGTTCTTTCCTGACCTAATGTTAAATTATTTTTCCTACCCCAGTTTCACTCAAGAATTTAAACAGTGCCTTTCTGGTAGCTCTTACTCCCTCTCCTTTTGTTCCCAAAACACCAACCACACTCCTCTCCCTCTCTGCCTCTAAGACTTTAGCCTTTAGTTTTTCTCTTTCCGCTTTATAGATGTCACAATGTAACAAGATATGTTCTACATCTTCTTTTACTCCACAGTTCCCACACTTGTTACGGTCACTTTTCCCCATGACATACAGCTACCATTCAAAGCTGTGTGATCCAGTCTGAGTCTAGCTATCATGATTTCCTCCCTTCTGTTTCTTTCTTTATGAATATTAATTGTAATTGTCTTTTGTGACACTCTTTGCCTTTCTGGTCTTTCTCCCACCTTTTCTGCCAGATCTCCATCCCTTTCTTCTTAATTACTGCTTTTCCTTTTCCTTCTCCAAGTTGAACTGGTAAAGTTATTTCCTTTTGTAGTGCACTTTTTGCTCATTTATCAGCACACTCGTTCCCTTTCTCCCCCTCATGCGCACTCGTTCCCTTTCCCCTCCTCATGAGCACTCATTCCCTTTCACCCCCTCATGAGCACTCGTTCCCTTTCCCCTCCTCATGAGCACTCGTTCCCTTTCACCCCCTCATGAGCACTCGTTCCCTTTCCCCTCCTCATGAGCACTCGTTCCCTTTCACCCCCTCATGCAGGCACCCAGCAGAACTGTAGATCTATGCCGCCTCTGTGAAGTCTTAACAGGCTATGGTTCAGTTCTATGAGAATGTCTTCTCTGACAGTTGTTGTTGATTGTATGCTTTTTAATATCGACAATGAATCTGTACATATAACCACCCTATCTGGTCTGACCTCTTCAACCCACTGCAATCCTATTACAGCCAGCATTTCTGCTGTGTACACTGATAGTTGATCAGACGCTCTTTTTGAGATCGATATTTTAAAGTCTGGGATGTACAGTGGGGCAAAAAAGTATTTAGCCAGCCACCAATTGTGCAAGTTCTCCCACTTAAAAAGATGAGAGAGGCCTGTAATTTTCATCCTAGGTACACTTCAACTATGAGAGACAGAATGGGGGGAAAGAACCCAGGAAATCACATTGTAGGATTTTTAATGAATTCATTGGTAAATTCCTCGGTAAAATAAGTTTTGGTCACCTACAAACAAACAAGATTTCTGGCTCTCACAGACCTGTAACTTCTTCTTTAAGAGCCTCCTCTGTCCTCCACTTGTTAACTGTATTAATGGCACCTGTTTGAACTCGTTATCAGCATAAAAGACACCTGTCCACAACCTCAAACAGTCACACTCCAAACTCCACTATGGCCAAGACCAAAGAGCTGTCAAAGGACACCAGAAACAAAATTGTAGACCTGCACCAGGCTGGGAAGACTGAATCTGCAATAGGTAAGCAGCTTGGTGTGAAGAAATCAACTGTGGGAGCAATTATTAGAAAATGGAAGACATACAAGACCACTGATAATCTCCCCCGATCTGGGGCTCCACGCAAGATCTCACCCCGTGGGGTCAAAATGATCACAAGAACGGTGAGCAAAAATTCCAGAACCACACGGGGGGACCTAGGCAATGACCTGCAGAGAGCTGGGACCAAAGTAACAAAGGCTACCATCAGTAACACACTACGCCGCCAGGGACTCAAATCCTGCAGTGCCAGACGTGTCCCCCTGCTTAAGCCAGTACATATCCAGGCCCGTCTGAAGTTTGCTAGAGAGCATTTAGATGATCAAGAAGAGGATTGGGAGAATGTCATATGGTCAAATGAAACCAAAATAGAACTTTTTAGTAAAAACTCAACTAGACGTGTGTGGAGGAGAAAGAATGCTGAGTTGCATCTAAAGAACACCATACCTACTGTGAAACATGGGGGTGGAAACATCATGCTTTGGGGCTGTTTTTCTGCAAAGGGACCAGGACGACTGATCCGTGTAAAGGAAAGAATGAATGGGGCCATGTATCGTGAGATTTTGAGTGACAACCTCCTTCCATCAGCAAGGGCATTGAAGATGAAACGTGGCTGAGTCTTTCAGCATGACAATGATCCCAAACACACCGCCCGGGCAATGAAGGAGTGGCTTCGTAAGAAGCATTTCAAGGTCCTGGAGTGGCCTAGCCAGTCTCCAGATCTCAACCCCATAGAAAATCTTTGGAGGGAGTTGAAAGTCTGTGTTGCCCAGCGACAGCCCCAAAACATCACTGCTCTAAGAGGAGATCTGCATGGAGGAATGGGCCAAAATACCAGCAACAGTGTGTGAAAACCTTGTGAAGACTTACAGAAAACGTTTGACCTCTGTCATTGCCAACAAAGGGTATATGACAAAGTATTGAGATGAACTTTTGTTATTGACCAAATACTTATTTTCCACCATAATTTGCAAATAAATTCTTTAGAAATCAGACAATGTGATTTTCTGGATTTTTTTTCTTCTCATTTTGTCTCTTATAGTTGAGGTATACCTAGGATGAAAATTACAGGCCTCTCTCATCTTTTTAAGTTGCACAATTGGTGGCTGACTAAATACTTTTTTGCCCCACTGTATATACTGTTATTTCACACACGCCAAATCGATGCTGTTTTGTAGTTTGCATTTCTGCTGTGTACACTGATAATTGATCAGACGCTCTTTTTGAAATCGATATTTTAAAGTCTGGGATGTATATACCAACTCCAACACTCTTCCTTGTTCTTAGAACCATCTGTGTACATTTTGAGGTAATTGTAGTACTTTTCGTTCAGATACTCGTTTTAACACCCACTTCATTTATTTGCCTCTCTTTTTTCCTTTCTATGATACTCACATCTATGTTAGCTTCTGGGGAAAGCCATGGGGGAACACGGCTAAACGTGATATTCTCCACTCCATATGCCCTCGTTCTCTCCTCACTCGTCCAGCCAAACCCACGCCGCTGGAACTTTGTATATTCCCAGCAATCCTGTAATATTCTGTTTGTGATATTTTCCTCTCCACTTCCTTGTAGCCTGACCCAGTATGACAGAGCAAGTCTCTCTCTTCTGATCTCCAGAGGCGTCTCTCCTGCTTATATCAGAACTGCATTGATAGGGGATGACTTTATTGCTCCAATACACAGCCGCAATGGTTTATATTGTAGTCTATCCATTTTTAAGTGATGTTTTTGCTGCTGCTCCATACGCTACACAACCATAGTCTATTGTGGACCTCATCATTGATCTGTAAATGTCTATTAATGCTTGTTTGTCTGCGCCCCAGTTGCATCCAGCTACAGCTCGCAATACATTTAATAATTTTTAGCATTTTGTTTCCACTTGTTTAATGTGCATTTTCCATGTATATTTGCTATCAAACCACAATCCTAGGTATTTGAACTCATTCACCTTTGTCATTGGACGATCATATAGTGTTCGCTGTTGGCCATCAATCTTGCGTTTGTTTGTAAATACCATGTAGCATGATTTGCTTTCTGACATTTTGAATCCCCAGTTATATGACCACCTCTCCACTTTTTAATCGCTCTAGCTATATTCTCCATTACGTATGGGGCATGTCTTCCCCTCATCCAAATAGCCCCATCATCTGCGTATGGAGCCGATTGGATGCATGTGTATAAGCATGTCAATATATCATTAAATCATGATGTTAAATAATATTGGACTGACTGCACTCCCTTGGGGAATACCATTTTCTATTTCTAAATAATTGGAAATATCTGCTCCAACCTTTACTCTAAATGTCCTGTCTGTTAAAAAGGCCCTTACCCAATTGAACATTCTCCCTCCCATACCCATTCTACTCAATTTGATCAGTAATCCCTCCCTCCACATAGAGTCATACGCCTTTTCAATGTCAAAGTACACTATTGCCATTATCTCTTTCATTTTCAGTGTTTTTTCCACATCATTACTCACTCTTACTAATTCCACATCCAGAGCTGACCTATTATCCTGTCTCTTCTCCTTCACGTTTTCATTCTCTGCTAGTAACTGCTGTTTTTGCTGCCTATGAATATCACGGAGATGCTCCCCACTATGTACTGCTGCAAGTGTCCTTCCTAACATACCTGCCTTCTCTTTATCTGTCACTGCCAGCCTCTCCCCATCAACCAAAGATGGCATTTTAATGGATTTCCTTTTCCCACTCATCTGCTTAAACATGGACCAGACATCACCTAATGTTACTCCTCTGCCAATGGTAGAACACAATTCTCTCCATGTTCTCTTTTGTGTATATTTGATTGTCCTTCGAGCAGCTGCCCTTTTCCTTTGATACTCTATAACATTATTTTGTGTCATGTTTTTCTTTAATTCTCTAAATGCATCGTTTCACTCTTTAATAGCCCTGCTGCATTCCTCATTACACCATGGCACCACTTTCTTCCTACCCTTGGTTGTTGCTTTGGGTATACTGTTCTCTGCTGCATATGTTGCGTTATTTGGCTTGTAATTACCTCTCTGCTTCCCTCTGATGTTAGCAGGTGTACCGACTCCTCACACCATATCCTACATTTCCCCCAATCAGCTTTAGCAAAGCACCACCTGGTTATTACACCTCCTTCCTGCATATATACATTAATATTCATTTTAGTAAGCACTGGATAATGGTCACTTCCTACAGTGGAGTTATTCAAACAAACCATTTGCATGTATGACCCAAACAGTTTGACACTAATGTCAGATCCAGGCATGAAACTTTCCCCCTGTGAACATCTTGTTCGCCCAACCCTACTCTTTTAAATAGCGAGCCCATTCAATGTGTCACTGAGTACAAGTATCTTGGTGTCGTGCTTGACCACAAGCTCAGATGGGATGTTTGGTCTGAGAAAATAAATGCTAAGTCTCAACAAAGAATGTTTTTTTTACGTAAATTATTGTCTTTTAATGTCGGCAACAGAATGGTGAAGATGTTTTATCATGCTTTTATCGAAAGTGTGCTCTCCTTCAGCATTATATGCTGGTTCGGCAACGCAACTGAGGCACAGAAACAGTGTCCAGTAAATTGACAGGAATCTCATTTGCTAATATAGAATGCTTATACAAGGACAGAGTTTTAAAATTGGCACACAATATTGTGAGTGACCTGAGGCACCCTCTTGCCTCTTACTTTGAACTGTTGCCGTCCGGGCGGAGATATCGTGCCCCTTATTTAAAAAAGAACAGATCTAGGCTGTATTTCGTCCCACAAGCCATCAAACTCCTGAATAAATGATGGCTAGGACGCACTGTTTACCCAGCTGGTCTGGCCCTGTCCCCCCTATTTCACAAATGAGGACCTATAGGCCCCTTGTCATGTCTGCCGATATCTGGTTTTCTTATGTCTGTTTGTTTTAATCTGTGTTTATGTTGTTGTCAGTGAAGTATTGTCTTATCTTTTTTAAATGCCTTTGTGATGTGCTGCAACCCATTTTCCCCTCGGGGACAAATAAACGAATACTACTACTACTCTTGTGCCATGTCCATCATTAAGGCATTCTAGTCTTCTTTCCTCCAGCATTTCTTCCACTATATTTCCGTTACTGTCTGTATGGTTGCTGCCCCATAGACTGTTGTGTGCATTGAAATCACCACACCAAACTTCCTTCCTATGTTTATTGCCTGCTATTTCATTAAATATATTAGTGGTTAGATTTTGACATGGGTTGTATAAACTGATTATCCTAATGTTATCTTGTTTCCTAGGATTGCAGATTTCCACTATAATACAGTCTCATCAGGAGATTGCACCTCCCTATATGCCACACCATCTTTGAGAAATGACTGCAGGATCTCAGGTATGCAAAGTGGACAGGTAGGCGAGAAAGGATTTTTTGAGTCTCAGAGACCAAGGTCCTGAACACTTTGCATACATTGACTGCACGACTTCAGGTCTGGGATGTGGACACCGGGATCATGGTGAAATATGATCGTGTTTTGATCTCCGGAGACTTCAATGTCCATGTGTTGCGAGTCCAAACCTCTGGTTAGGGTCTTTTTTAAATCTCCTTGATTCTTTTGGTCTCGTTCAGTCCGTGGCTGGCCCAACACACGAAAAAGGACACACTTTGGACTTAGTATTATCGTTTGGACTGTCTGTCTCTGTGGATGAAATATGTGCAGCAACGTGTATCTCAGACAATTTACCGGTTCTGTTTACAACCTCGATCCCTTCCGCAGGAGTCGAATCACGTGCCCATGTGCGTCGTCTGCGTTCAATTAACCCCTTGACTGCCTCGCTGTTCTCTGATGTTTTTAATGCTTCTCCGATCTGTAAATTAGAGGTGAACCGTGTTTTTAGTGCTGATGAGCTTATCTCCATGTTTGACTCGATGTACCCTAATACTGGATTCTGTTGCTCCTTTTACGCTTAGACGCACCAAAGTTCTCTCAGAGCCGTGGCTCAATGACTGTACTCGTATTCTCAGACGCGTTTGCAGGCGTGCAGAGAGAAAATGGAAAAAGGATAAACTCCATGTCTCCTTAGAAATCCTTCCTGCTTGCCTTTCCGACTACCAGATGGCAGTCAAAGCAGCAAAAACGGAGCACATTTATCTGTTAATCTCCAAAAACAGCCATAAACCTCAGGTTCTTTGTAATGTCACATGTTTAATCCTGCTCCTTTCCTGTGCCCTGCTGCCCTCGACCACTTTGAGCCTGTATCCCTCTCTTCTCTCTCGTATGTAGTCATGCACCTGCGGCCGACAAACTGCACCTCAGACAGTATTCCCTCTCGCCTTCTCAGAGATTGTCAGAGAATATTTTAACTTTATCATGTTGTAATATTGAGTTTCTTAGTGTTCCTGAGAACCTGTCTTTATTGCAAACATCTGTTTCTCATTAAATTGCAATATGTCTTGCTCGCAACTTGACCGGGGTAACAGGTCAAAGGTTTATCTTCTTGTCTGCTGGATGATGAATATGGTGGACACAGAGGAGCCTTTGTTCTGACTATCTGGCATTGATTAGATAGAGTTAGAATCGGACCAACCCACTTTCTTATATATTCAGAATCTATCCTTTGTGTGCTTCAGAGTTCCGCGTGGTGACCTGCAGTTAACACCTGTGATTATCATAGCGAAACTCTCCGGCTGTAATATCTGTGAATCTCTAAATAAACCTCAAGGTGTCTGACTGTACAACTGAGTCCAGAGTCTCCATCTTTCCTGCGCCGCTCTGAAGTTTCCGTATCAGAGATGTTTTCGAATCAGTTGGAGCAAGTATTTTATTACTTATAAATACCTCTCTTAGCTCAGGATGTGTCCCAGCTGCCTTCAAACATGCCGTGGTGCAACCACTACTTAAAAAGAAAAATCTCGACCCTTCCATTCTCGCAAATTTTAGGCCCATCTCCCAGCTAACTTTTTTATCTAAAGCCCTGGAGCGAGTAGTCTACGCCCAGCTGCAGTATTTTTTAACCATGCATGGCATCCATGAAAAGTTTCAGTCTGGCTTCAAACCCATGCACAGCACTGAAACAGCCCTTTTAAGTGTTTTTAATTATCTGCTCCTAGCCGCCGACTCAGGCAGCCACAGCGCTTTTAAATTCGATAAGCTGAAAACAGGTCAGCAGCGTAGTCAAAACCTGCTTTTTTTTTTTTTTTTTTTTAAATACGACTATTGGCCAAGACCAAGTCGTTTTTATCTTTTAAAGACCTGGAAAGGGTTATTAACGTCTTTGTTACCTCGAGGTTGGACTACTGCAACACTCTGTACGTGGGTATGGACCAGGCCTCAATTAGACGCCTGCAGCTAGTGCAGAACGCAGCTGCACGTCTTCTGACTGGCCACAAAAAGCGTGACCACATCATCCCAATTCTGGCCTCACTGCAATGGCTTGCAATTCGGTTCAGAATTGATTTTAAACTCCTTTAGCACTAAATGGGCTGGCTCCAGCCTATATAGCTGAACTCCTCCAGCGCTACACCCCAGCCAGAGCTTTAAGGTCTGCTGACCAGCTGCTGCTGATAGTGCCCAAGAACAGGCTCAAAACCCGAGGGCACCGAGCCTTTGCAGCAGCTGGCCCCAGGCTCTGGAACACTCTGCTCCTCCATGTGAGGTCGGCCCAGACCCTAGGGGTTTTTAAATCTACTCTTAAAACACACTTCTTCTCCCTGGCCTTTTAGTCAGAGCGGAGCACGACTCCTGACTTTTCGCTGTGTTTTTTATATCTGTTGTAATTTATTGTGATTGTAGTAATGTGTTTTTATGTGATTGTAGTATTTATTACATGTACAGCACTTTGGCCCAACCAAAAATTGCTTTTAAATGTGCTTTATAAATAAACTTTGATTTGATAGTACACCTCAAATACATCACTACACAACCTGTGGTATTTGAAAATAAGGGAATGACATGTTTATAATATGCTGCAAAACACAACAGATATGCAGGGTTGCGAGTCTGTTTCTAAGGCCATTTTATTTTTGGTAGCCTGATCATTTTAACAAGAGAATAGGATCAAACTGAAAACATCGTAAATATGTTCTAGATACATGAATCATTGGTTCTTTTAGACCAGAACAGACTGCTAACTCAACAGGAACTATCAAAAACATCCCAATCAAAGCTTAAAGTCACAACATTTTATTAAACAAACAGATTATTGGAGAAACTACTCGGCAGATTAATGAACAGTGAAACTCGCTCATGGACTTTAAGGTGAATACTTTAAGAAAAAGTTTTCCCACACTTTTAACACCACTATGGTTTTAAGAGTGTGTGAACACGAAGATGTGATTTGAGAGCATCTGATCTAGTGAACATTTTCCCACACTCTTCACACCAGTACGGTTTTTCTCCAGTGTGAATACGGTGATGTTTTTTGAGATCACTTGATGTAGTGAAAGTTGTCCCACACTCTTCACACCAGTACGGTTTTTCTCCAGTATGAATACGGTGATGTATTTTGAGATGACTTGATGTAGTGAAAGTTGTCCCACACTCTTCGCAGCTGTAAGGTTTTTCTCCAGTATGAATACGTTGATGTGATTTGAGAACACCTGATGTAGTGAAAGTTGTCCCACACTCTTCACAGCTGTAAGGTTTTTCTCCAGTATGAATACGTTGATGTGTTTTGAGATTACTTGATGTAGTGAAAGTTGTCCCACACTCTTCACAGCTGTAAGGTTTTTCTCCAGTATGAATACGTTGATGTCTTTTGAGAGCACCTGATGTAGTGAAAGTTGTCCCACACTCTTCACAGCTGTAAGGTTTTTCTCCAGTATGAATACGTTGATGTGATTTGAGAGCACCTGATGTAGTGAAAGTTGTCCCACACTCTTCACAGCTGTAAGGTTTTTCTCCAGTATGAATACGTTGATGTCTTTTGAGAGCACCTGATGTAGTGAACGTTGTCCCACACTCTTCACAGCTGTAAGGTTTTTCTCCATTGTGAATACGTTGATGTGATTTGAGAGCACCTGATGTAGTGAATGTTGTCTCACACTCTTCACAGCTGTAAGGTTTTTCTCCCGTGTGAATAAGCAGGTGGCTCTTTAAATGTCCAGATGCTGTAAAGGATTTGTCACATCGCTGACAGCTGTGACGTCTCTCTCTTCCTTTCGGTTTCTAGAACAGATGGACAGAGAAAGAGAGAAAGTCAATCTAAAAAGCATAAATACACAAGTTATCACAATAAAAACTCACTTAATATAAACCTTGAGTTAACAAAATACTACTTGTCAACTGTTTGTGTTTATTATATTTGATACAGTAATACAGCAATATTCTAACCAAAGTATCAGAGGTGGGGGACTCGAGTCACATGACTTGACTTGCATATTTTTTGACTTGAGACTTGCTTGACTAATATTGATAAAAGACTCGACTTGACTTCGTATTCATGACTTGAGACTTGACTTAGGCTTGAGACAGATGACTCGAAAGAATTTACTTTTTAAAATAAAAATATTTGCATTGTACCAAGCCCCTAGAGGGAGAAAAAAGGAGAGAAAATATCTCGTTTGCAGGAGAAATTAGGAAGTGGAGTGCACAGGAGACAGCAGTTTCATTGCAGACCGTTATGTTTATGTGGGGAAATACATACATTATTTGAGATACATTTCAAACACGGACTTCATTTTAGGGACATTTCAGCCAGAGGTGTAGAGTTATTTGTTCAAGCACCGGATCGGCAAAACATTAGAGTCTGTGAACCAGTCTGCCTTGACCTATGTATTCATGTCTGTGACTCAGTATCTGCTGCCCACAGCTTTTTTATAGAAGGAAAACCTCCTTCACTTCATGAAATCTCTGCAGCACCAGGAGGCAGTAACGTGTAACTCAGCAGAATCTCAGATGAGCAGCACCAGCTGCAAAGAGCTGTGCCTTCACTGTGTTTACCTTCATTAGAACAGCTAACCAGCGACCGCAGGCGGCTACGTTTTAACCACGCGCACCTCTATACACACACACACACTGAACTGCTCAATTATTACCCGTTTTATGATTTCAGAGCCCCACTCTCCATTGTTGTTAATTTTGAAAATAAAACTCTAGTTTTCATAACCACTGTCTTTTAACTGATTTAAATGCAGAAACTGGGGTTATTCATCAGGATTTCGTAGGACTTAACTTGCTTGACTCTCACCCCAGTAACTTGAGACTTGCACATGTATGACTTACTCCCACCCCTGGTGTACTGGAGACAGAGGGAGACGGCATCCTGTCACTGCGAGTCTCAGTATGCTCCGTTCGTCTTGTTTTAGTTTTTTTGGTCTAATTATTGTCTAAACTTTGTTGTGTCTGTATGAAACGTCATTTTGAGAGACCATGCTTTTGATCCTGTGGATTACATTTGTCTTCTGCAGACCATGTCTGGCCATTCAACTTTCCAAGACACACCTGAGTGACAGCACGAACAGGTATGGCGAGGAGCCCCGGTCTCTACGCTGCTACAGCCGCGAGGCTATGCTAGAGCTACAATGCGTTAGGCTTCCTACGAATACACCAAGCCACCTGTGCTCTTCAATATTGGATGAAATCCCTCGGGAGCCGCTTAGAAACACCAGGAAAAAGAGATGAGGAAGGAGAGGAGGCGTTCAGAATCGCCTACGGCGGAGATTCAGCCGGCCACCACTTCCATCCATCATTCTCACATTCTCATTGAGCAACAACGTGGACACACTAAGGACATACACAAGGTACTGTCATGAATTTCTTGAGGCCTCTTTATTATGTTTCACGGAAAGTTGGCTACAATCTACAAAGCCTGAATCTCTTTGAAGTACCCGGATTCACCCTTGTTCGAGCAGACAGTGATGCGAATTAGGGGAAAACCAGAGGAGGCGGTATTTGTGTGTATATTAATGATCTGTGGTGCCGATCATACTCAGTAAAATGTAAAACCTGCAATCCCAACGTAGAAATTCTCGGCCTGACGTTAAGACCCTTTTATCTGCCTAGAGAATTCGGGTGTATTTTACTGTTTGTTGTTTACGTGCCTCCCAGCGGCAGAGGACACTGTGTTCACAAGCTACAACTCAGCCACCGATGCACCGGCAATAGTGCTCTGGGACATGAAGCAATGTTGCCTGTAGACTGTGTTACCTGGGTTCCAGCAGTATGTTAGGGATCACAGCAGGAAAGACAATATCCTGGACAAATGCTTTGTTAATGATAAAGGAGCCAATAGAGGTTTCTCAATACTCAAATTTCCCCTCCTCGACTCCCCTCCTAAATACTTAGTCCCGCCCACAGGAGATGCGAGCGGAGGACTGAGGAGGGGAACCGAGGAGAGAGGAGGGGAAGCAGCAGGCGGTTAGAGAAATGAGAACTCCTCTCCTCTGAGCGGTCAAGTTAAAGAGACGTCCATTAATGATGACAGGAGGCACAGCAGCCCTCTGTCTGATGGACAGATGTGTTCATGATGACACACACATATATATATATACATATATATATATATATATATATATATATATATATATATATATATATATACATACTCGGGCTGTCAAACGATTAACATTTTTAATCAGATTAATCACAGCTTAAAAATTAATTAATCATGATTAATCACCATTCGAACTATGTCCAAAATATGCCATTTATTTATGTATATTGTTGTGGGAATGGAAAGATAAATGAAAGAAGGCGGATATATCCATTTAACATACAGTATCTATGTTTATTATAAAAAAAATCTGCGTGTCAAAATGAAAGACAACCCACACACCTATCAATCATCAAACCGTGGGGTCTTAATTCATTACGTGTTGATTTCTATCAACGGGGGAGTACTTCAGGAAAGTCGACAGAGGGTGGGGGGGGCGGCGGCGGCTAGTGGAGGGGGGGGGGGGGGGAAGTCTCCCTCGGCAGCCGGTTGGCGTAGTTTTGGCACAATTTTGTTGTACAGACCGACGTTAACAGCAGCCCTGTCTGTGCACACGGAGACCGACTATGTCGTCCGGTGATCTAACCGCCTTCTGGAAAAGCTTCACAAGTACGTCGGTACGCAAATGCGCTTTGTGACACAAGTGACGGTACGCATTTCAGATTACGCACATATCCTGCGTACCAGTTATGTGTTACCTGTACTACACATGGATGTATAATAAGGTACTACAGCAAAAGTATTCTCCGTCGGGACTTCCTGCAACAACACCACGCCGTTATCTTGATTCTGATTGGCCAGAAGACAAAGATCAAAGATGTTCTATTGAGAAGACGATCACTACGTGACAAAAGTTTTCAAAACCGTGGCTTCTGAAATCAATCTGACTAACTGCTGTCTGTGCAATTTACTCCGCGCGAGTTGGCAGACTTTATTTTGCTTACTTTAACATCATTTTTCATGGTGGGGCTAAGCCATTTCTTGGTATGGGTGTAGCCTACCCCAGCCATACCCTGGCGCTGCCACTGGTGGCACGTATGGGGCGGGCCATTCTGCACATGCGTTAAATGCGTTAAATATTTTAACGCAATTCATTCAAAAAATTAATTACCGCCGTTAACGCGATAATTTTGACAGCACTAATATATACACATACATACATATATACATACATACATACATACATACATACATATATATATTAGGGGTGTAACGGTACACGTACCCGTACCGAAATTATTCGGTACGGGCCCTTCGGTTCGGGACACGTGTGTACCGAAGTGTACCGAACGAATATAACGTTAAACATAAACAATTGAGAACGTGAACAACTTCTTGGAAGTAATCTCAGGTGCTGCGTCGCAGCATTCAGAGTAATTTGCTCACATTGTGCTGAACGCGTCATAGAGCGAGCAAGTCATTTCATTGGACGAGAGGCATACTATGAGAGCTGGTCAGAGGGATGCGTTCATGTAGTCAGTAATTTGAGGAACTGTCGAAATGGCGAACGCAGATAAAGTTGAGCTCGAAAATCCTCCAGCATCATTGAAGTCTCCAGGTTTAGGAACATTTTGGTTTCGCAGTTACGTACATGGATGACGGACAAAGACAGGTGGACCGAACCAAAGCTGTTTGTCGGGATTGTTCAACTAAAATTGGTTACGCGGCTGGCAATACATCAAACTTGCACACTCATTTGAAAAGGCATCACCCGAACGTGAATATCACCGGTACCAAAAGACTGAAGTGCAAACCCAACTCCCACTAGCATTGAAGCCTCCACCACTCGCAGAGAGTTCAGACCGAGCCAAAGCTATTACAAACGCCAAGTATCCTTATGTTGCCATGTTAGCAAAGCGCTACCTGGCTCTGCTACCTCTGTCCATATATATATATATATATATATTATATATATATATATACACACTAATATATATATATACACATATATACACACACACATATATATATACACATATACATATATATATATTTACTTTGATTCATTCACAGTGCGGTATAATGAGACAATATCAGGCTAAAGATGCGGGGACACACACACATATTTATATAAATATATACAATTTCAGAATCAAACCAGTATGAGAGCACTCTCATAATAATGTAACACAATCAGAGACTGGATATATCCCCCCCTCTCTCTGGTCGCTGAAATGGGGAATTGAAATTACGGGCCAAAAGTTGTATTTACAAGTAGGCTATTAAAAGAGGACACCAAACCAACTGAGACCCGTCTGTCTGCCGTACGCACTGTACAACACACATACTGTACAACACACACCAACACACTGTACAACACACACACTGTACAACACACACACTGTACAACACACACACACACACACACTGTACAACACACACACACACTGTACCACACACCAACACACTGTACCACACACTGTACCACACACCAACACACTGTACCACACACACACTGTACCACACACACACACTGTACCACACACACACCTACACACTGTACCACACACACACACACTACAGCTCGTAAAGCATAATCAGGCTACAGCCGTTGTGTATTTTATTATGTGAAGCACTAAATGGTCTTAGAAAAATATCGACTAAAGCAAATAAAGAGAGTAGGCCTGTTATACTGAGTGATATATATTATACACTAGCGGTGTAACGGTATACGTACCCGTACCGTTCGGTTCACGTGTGTACCGAACTAATATAACGTTAAACGTAAAAAAATTGAGAACGTGAACAACTTCTTGGAAGCGATCTCAGGTGCTGCGTCGCAGCATTCAGAGTAATTTGCTCACATTGGGTTCAATGCGTCATAGAGCGAGCAAGTCATTTCATTGGACGAGAGGCATACTATGAGAGCTGGTCAGAGGAATGCGTTAAAATTTAGTCAGTCATTTGAGGAACTGGCGAAATGGCGAACGCTTAAGGTTGAGCTCGAAAATCCTCCAGCATCATTGAAGTCTCCGGTTTGGGAACATTTTGGTTAAAATTGGTTACGCGGCTGGCAATACATCAAACTTGCACACTCATTTGAAAAGGCATCACCCGAACGTGAATATCACCGGTGCCAAAAGAAAAAAGACTGAAGTGCAAACCCAACTCCCGCTAGCATTTAAGCCTCCACCACTCGCAAAAAGTTCAGACCGAGCTAAAGCTATTACAAACGCCAAATATCCTTATGTTGCCATGTTAGCAAAGCGCTACCTGGCTGTATCTGCTACCTCTGTCCCTAGCGAGAGGGTGTTCTCCACAGCAGGAGACATTGTTAGTGCCAGCAGATCTGCCCTTTCGGCAAGCAATGTGGACAAGTTCATTTCTCTTTAAAAAAACATGAAAATACAATGATAAGCAAGTCCTAATGTCAAACTGGCTGCTTAGGAACTAGTACAGTACAGTTCAAATACAGATTATTTCAGTTAATCGAAATGCTGCACCTTAATGTTTATTTTATTATATTTTGTATTTATTTGAGTGAATACATTATTCACAGTTTAATAATAATTTAAAAAAAAATGTTATGTGTTAATTTTTTCTGCTGTACCGAAAACGTACCGAACCGTGACCTAAAAACCGAGGTACGTACCAAACCGAAATGTTTGTGAACCGTTACACCCCTATTATACACACTGCTCTGCTTTCTGCACGGACCTCACAGCTGTTCTCTCTGGAAACATCGCAACGCGATGAAAGCAGTTTCTAAAATAATATCCAGGGGATGCATGCAGAGCTGTCATTGGCTGAGATAAGTCCGGCCGTGCATCACGCCTCCACCGTTCCCGAAAATGCATCCGCGGAGGAGCCGTGGAGGACCCATCAGTGTCTCCTCGGTTAGAGCTCCTCCAAAGAGCCTCCTCGATGCTCGATCCTCATTTTGAAAAATGAGATGTCCTTCAAAATGGCGCGCTGAAATTCATTTCCGGGTCACTACCGGAGGACCGAGGAGTCGAGGAGGGGAAATTTGAGTATTGAGAAGCCTCTTATGTGTCTAAATACGGACCACCAATACTGAACTCTGATCATAATGTTGTGAATATGATACCAGTGTATAAGACCAAACTGAAGGGAAGTCAACCAGAAAAGAAAGTAATAAGGACATGGGCAAATTAAAGTAGAGAACAGTTGAAAGCCTGTTTTGATTGGACAGATTGGGACATTTCAGGAAGGATGAAATAACTACTGTTACCAAAGACTATTAGGGATGCTCCGATCGCCAATTTTGGGGCCGATCGCCGGAATCAGTATCGGCCGATGCCGATCGAGTGGGCGGGGCCTAAATGGAAGATTTAAACATCACTTTAAATCTTCCATTTAAAGTGATGTTTAACACTCAGTTAATGGGGTTCATTCACTGGAGCTTCCACAAACAACTTAATTATTACATTCAAATGATGTACATTATTCAAGTTTACATTCACTTTGGATAATAACTAGGGTTGCAAAGGGGCAAAAAGTTTCCATGGGAATTTAAGCTGGGGAATTTTGTAAATATTCGATGCAAAATTGAACAAAAAACATGACATTTCAACAGATTTTTATTTTTTATTTTTAAAGTAGAACAGAACAAGTTTTAATTATTTTGAGTTGAGAATGTTGAGTTAAATATTACTCATCTGTGCATGTGATGGAGGACAGTGCCTGTAGGGGGTGTGGTCCCAATAGCCATGCAGTGAGCATTGTGTTATGGCATGGATATTCAAGTGTACTTGAACGGCATCTGTTTGTTTTAGTCAAGATTATGCTAAAATATACTTTCCCCAACTATATTTAAGTTCGCTATGAAGAGCCAACCTTCAATTTTGAAAATTCCCAGTTTATTCCGATGGAAAGTTTCCATCTTTGAAAATTCCCGGAATTTTACAACCCTATTAAGAACACGGGAGAAATGAGCGGAAGCGCTCCCTTTTCCTCTCTCCCTCTCTCCTGACAGCCTCTCAGTATCTCATGCAGCTCACTGATCCAGTAATAAGTGACCCGACAGTGAAGAATAAATATATGTATATCTAGTGTAGCTTGTTCCAGAGGTAGATCAAATAGCTAAGTGTGTTAGGTCTAACTCTTGTGTGTTTCGCTCCGAATGAAAAAGATCATGTTAAATTAGTTTTTTCCCGTTATATGGATATAAAATATAAATAGTTTATTAAATATTAAGGTTCCTTAGACGTTGTTTCCTGCAAATGACGCGATTTCGGCCCCGGAACCGGGTCCGTGGTGCTTAAGAGGTTAAATAACTGTTTGGATGTGTTCCAGTCAGGGTTTCGTCCAAACCACAGCACTGAGACTGCTCTTGTAAAGGTCTCAATGACATCCACTTATGGCGCATTTCCACTGAAGGGCCTCGCACGGTTTAGTACGGTCTTGGTAGGCCAGGCTCACTTTATGCTGCGTTTCCAATACAGTTTAGAAACTGGGGCAGTAACTATAGTAACGCAGTGTAGGCGGAGCCGTGACGACATCTTCAATGTGAACCACAAAACCAACATCAGCCGTTAGCGGTAGCACTCAGAGCTCCTCATATCTGTTCAGAAACTAGACACAAGTGAAACAAGTACAAACCACAGACTGTCTGTGTCATGGCGAATACAGTCGCTGGTTTATTTATGTCTGTCAGCCGTTGTTGTGAGTGTGGACCGGTCGGAGCATATACTGCATTAGCTTAGCTGATCTCCATTCAGAAAACACGCATTTAAAAAAAGGTTTTTCGCCTGCCGTCTGTCTGCAGACTTGTCAAAGCATTAATTCATGGTTTTTACTAACCGGTAGGAATGTACGATATATCGCGGTAAATAAATGTCTCAATACCGTCGTGAGACTGAACAAATCTACCTGCGATATTTTTAAATTATTTGTTAAACCTTTATTTAACAGATGGTCCCATTGAGATCATTGATCTCTTTTTCAAGGGAGACCTGTCCAACATGGCAGCAAGTAGGTTACAACATGAACCTAAAACAGATAACACAAAAGGACATCGTATTTACAGGGCTACATGTACATACCTAGAGGCATTGACAAGTACCAACAGTATATTTATATCTCGCCCTGTCAATAAGCCTCACCTTCTTGGCAAAAACTGTATTGTTTTTGAAGTGGTGGAGAGACAATGCACAGTTTTACCCACTGCTGTCACCCATGGTCAAAGCATATCTCTCTGTCCCAGCAACATCAGCACCAAGCAAGAGAGTTTTTTCCACAGCAGGGGATATTGTAAACGCCCAAACATCCCAGCTTCTACCTGGAAATGCTCATATTCCTAAAAGATAACCTTGATGATGCTGAGTGAGTGAGTTAGAGTTGAGTTACTTGGAAAACTAAAGTGAAACTTGATCTATTCTATTGCAGGGTCTGATTATTATATTGTTGACACTTTAAAACACTACTATCCTACTAAAATGCTGAACAAATCAGATTTATGATTTAATAAAAGAAAAAAAATTCAAGTAAAAAAAAAAGAAAATTCACATTTTTTCCTTTTATTTGTCAATGTCGCGATAAATATCGTACCGTGGACTTTTTAAATCGCGATATTATCGTACCGTAAGTTTTTGATATCGTTACATCCCTACTAACCGGTATCAGTATGTTGTACTTCGGCAAACTGCTCCACCTGTTAGAAATCATAAATCTGCTCAAAGATTGTGGGTCACCCTGTCAGAGACTTTCTGACTTGCTGATTTTACTCTAGCATAGTCCAAAGCCTTTTCGCCACAAATAGCTGAATAAGCCTCCTGTGCTCGGCCAGTGAGTACACACTGAAGTAACAGCACTTTGTCCCAATCTGACCAGTTTCTTGCCTCTGCTATGCGTTCAAATAGAATAAAAAAATGTCAGGGTCACACTCATTAAACTTTGGCACTAACCGCAAGTAAGAAATAATATTGCCACTACCTGGTGCCGACCTATCAGAACCATCCTTCACCGGAGAAAGCTTGCCCTCTCCAATCAGCCGTAATCTAGCATATTTCACCTCAAATGTCATCTTTTCCACCTCCAGCCAGTGGCGGCGCCAGAGATTCTCTCTAGGGGGTGCTATGGGGTAGGTTGACGTTTCATAGAGGGTGCTCAAACATAACCTAACTGCCCAACCAAAATCTTACTAATCTCACCTAGTCTTCATGTGGCTTGCGGCGGGGTAATTACGCACTGGAACACGGCGGATTTATGGAGCGACCTGCACGCAGGTAACACCAAGAAATCACAAGGATGTGCCCCGAGACAGCTGTCCGAAAACAGCTGACACTAACCACATCACCACAACACTATGAAAAAAACAAAAACAGACGCAACCCAAGGGAAAACGCCACTTAAGCCTAGCGGGGGAAACTCTTTACAAAAGCGTAACAAGCAGCAACATCTTGCCTTCTGATTGGCACACAAAACCTGACGCCATGTCAAACACTAAAGCTTCCTGAAACCCAAAAAACATGATGTGTCCCCCAAATAGCAGCGCCCAGCCAGCACACAGCTGGACCACATCAACTAATTAGCTGCTCAAATGACGCCATGTGCTCTGAGCACTACACAAACTTTTAACCAAATAACCAGTAGGACGAGCCCCCATTTGTTATGACCTGGCTCAAAAGGCCACAACAAAAAGGAGACACACCATGTCAACGGTTATCAAAATATGTTTATTTAAAGGAAACAATCCAAATTAGCCAAATTAAATGAAGTGCAACAATAAGTAAGGCATGAGGTGTGGACGTCAGTGGTATCAGTAGTGTAAATGCAGGGTGAGGGTTGCATGAATGTGTATGTGTGAGAGTGCTGAGGTGCACAAAGTAAAGCAACTAAAGTAACAACAACATATACTTAACAAAACCGGGGGCCTGTAGGGAAAAGCAGAGAGAGCACAGAGAGGAGCAGAGAGGCTCCAAATAGCTGCAGGACACCAGACCCAGGTGCCCTGAGTTACTGCAATCAATGCAAACACCAATCACCACAGCACAGACAGGACAGCCGCCTCCTCTCTACTGATGCACCCACAGGGGCATCACACAGACCATAATAACCTGAGAGGCTGTCCAACAGCATCATCTGGGACCCAACGCATGCTCTAACAGAGAATCTGAACTGCTACCATCTAATGGAGATTCACTAAAGTCAGACTGAAGCATCCTTTGTGCTCCAGTCAGTCCTCTCAGTAAACACAGAGCTACAGATCAGATGCACGCTGAAGGCTCTTTGAGCAGCTCTCACTGATCCTGCTGTTATGTTACATGTTTGTTGTTTGTTTCTCATGTATTGTGTTTGTCTTATGTGTCTATGTTGATGTTACACATGGAGCTGCTGTGATGCAAGTCACATTTCAGACTTGATCTGACAATTAAAGAATCGTAGACAACAACGTTCTAACCTCTATCTAACCATATTGTGCATTCATATTGTATATTTCAAACAGGTTGTGATCTTTCATTTGAGGATAACAGTGTTAGGCATTCGTGAGGTGCAACAACATTAACATGAACCTTTCTGTTGGCTGCTTGTTAGCAGACCCTCCACCCGATAGCAGAGCGAACAGGTACAGCAAGCGAGGGATCATTGTCCACTAGTAAATCGATTGCAGATGGCGTCGTGCTCGCGGACGGATACAAAAATAATAATGAATGGGTCGGGAAATATACTTTGGTGGCCGTTAAACCTGGGCGGTCCAAGTAAAGTCTATGTGAGGGAAACCCTGGACTTGAATTTTGAATTGAGCCGTCCCTTATAGATACTATCTCTTTACGTATTAGTGATGGGAATCCCGGCTCTTTTTAGTGAGTCGGATCATTTGGCTCGGCTCACTAAGAAGAGCCGGCTCTTTCGGCCCCCAAACGGCTCTTCATGTTACCACAGTTTACGAGAGCCTCAGTTTCGCCGCTGCGAGGCTCCGGCGCTCGCCGTTCACGCGCGTGCTCCACTAGCACAGGAACATGCTTTGCTGGCGGTGAAAAGAATCCCACCAGACTCCTTTGCCCCTCCAACAGAGGGATGTCCTTGTCCTTTTTCGTAATTTCAAGCGATAAAAACTCTTTTGGACGCCCTCGGCTCGAGTTGAGGGCGTTCCGAGCTGAATAAGGGCGTCAAATGACGGCAAGACGCCCGCCTGGCGGTAACGCTGGAATTAGGAATATATTGTGATGAAGTGCACACTGACCTGAGCTCCAGGGATCTCTTTGTTCTCCTCCATGCTGCTCTCAGTTCTCCTTCTCCGGATGGGTCTCTGAAATAATCAACACAACTAATCCACAGCTACTTCGTAGGTTCATAGCAGAGGTGAGAAGTAACTCAGTACATTTACTCAAGTACTGTACTTAAGTACTATTTAGAGGTACTTTTACTTTACTTGAATATTTCCATGTAATGCAACTTTGTCTGCAACAATAGGAGACAGTAATAAAGCTGCTTCACTGAAGAGGAGAAACTCACAGCTCCAGGACTCTGTAAGTCAGGAGGAGACTAGAAACAACAAGTCAATAAACTGAGGCTTCATCCTGAAACATAAAGGAGTTACCTAACAGAAACCAGTATGCTAACGGTAATAAAGAAGAGTTACCGTACTAAAACATTATGCTGAAGGTTTACTCAAACTAAACGGTATGCATATAACTTATGAATATACTGTGGGATAAATAATGTTAGAGAAAGTAATTATTAAGGTATCACACACACACACACTTACCTGGGGCTGCATTCATAAAGCTTCTTTTAAGCTGGAAACACTGAGAAGACCACAGAGCTGCTTCAGGTCCTCTCTGGGAACACTGGGTCCTGATGAAGACCACAGAGCTGCTTCAGGTCCTCTCTGGGGACACTGGGTCCTGATGAAGACCACAGAGCTGCTTCAGGTCCTCTCTGGGAACACTGGGTCCTGATGAAGACCACAAAGCTGCTTCAGGTCCTCTCTGTGGACACTGGGTCCTGATGAAGCCCACAGAGCTGCTTCAGGTCCTCTCTGGGAACACTGGGTCCTGATGAAGAACACAGAGCTGCTTCAGGTCCTCTCTGGGAACACTGGGTCCTGATGAAGACCACAGAGCTGCTTCAGGTCCTCTCTGGGAACACTGGGTCCTGATGAAGACCACAGAGCTGCTTCAGGTGGAAAACTGTCAGGAGTGAAGAGGAGGAATTCAAAGAGTTTATTCAATGATATGTTCTATTTCTCGATGCTTATATGTAGTGTTTTATCACATCATGTGCAGTGCCTTGTCTCATCTATGCTGCTGTGACGTAAACATGTTCCAAATTGATCCATTTAGTCAATGTGATGTTAAGCAGAGGAGAAAATGATAGAAAGGTCAGATAGTTATTAACATTACATGCAAATGACTTTAACCATTACGATAACAAGTTGGTTTTCTGCTGTAAATTATTATTAATACAATACAAATATTTAGATATAATTCATCATAATCTGTGTAGCAACTTACATTCTAACTTACAGCTCACAGTTTGTTCACTTTTATTTCATTAAAATGACTTTATTCACATAGAAAGTGACATTAACTGTTGTTTGAACCACGGTTATAACGCTATCTGTGTCATTGACTATCACTAAGTTAACACAGAAAGCAAACATTAGCAAGTAAGACTGTTTAATGTACCCCATGTATACAGTATTTTCTGTATATTGTGCATTCTTTAGATACTCTAGTGATATGTGTCCCGTGTGTAAACTTGCTGCTAATGCTTCATTTTTATTATATCTTATTGTATCTTTTAAATATGCTTAACTTGTGTAATGCCTGAAAACACTTCTGCTGTGACACAATCATTTCTCAGTTTAAGGTAAATAGTTATTTAAATAAAGTATATCTATTTATCTAATGAGCTAAACCGTCGCTTAGCTTAGCGTTAGCTGCTAACTGAAGAACCCCATTCATTTCAATGGGAAACATGCTGCGTCACAGTGAATGGCGATGCTAATAAGCATATATTTAAAACTATATCTATGGTAAAGAGCACCAACACAACAACTCAAACTGTCTTAAAGACAACTGGTGTAATAAATAACTAAAATAAAGTCAGCTTAGCATTACAAATCAACTGTTACTCACCCAGAGCCGAACTGGAATAATAACTGTAGCTGTTAGCCGATAGCTTTTAGACTGTAGCTGTTAGCCGATGGATTTTACACTTTAGCTGTTAGCCGATGGCTTTTAGACTTTAGCTGTTATCCAATAGCTTTTAGCCTTTATTTAAAGATAATTTGAGACTATTTTTGGCGCACATTTTAAAGTTTTTTTGTGAGTTTCTTTCTTCCAATATTACAGCTGTGTTAAATAATATAACTTCTAATTCGTGATTAACTGTAAGCTAACAGGTGTAAATACACTTAATGAAACCTCTGCGTGTGTTTAATCCACTCACCTCTTCTTCTCTCGGTTTTTGGCGGATTGCAAAGAACTTTAAAGTCACGCCCATCTACTTCCTTCTTCTTCTTCTTCTTCTTCTCTCGTGTTTATTGGTGGTTGGCAAACCAACTTGTAGGAGCATTATCGCCACCAACTGGACTGGAGTGTGGACAAGAGACTAAGCAGAAAACAAGAAACAAAAGAAACAAAACAAAACAAAGAACCAAAACTCTAGATTATTTGAAATGTATCAATTTCTCTTAGAAACGTAATAATCTCACAATATATATTGCCTGATGTTTTCCCTAACAGCCCTGATAGCGACAAGTCATGGAATTTAGCTTTCTTCAGTGTCTGGAAAAGCACATTTCTCTGAGTACTATATTTCCTGCAAAGCAGTAAAACATGCTCAACAGTTTCTGGCTGGCTACAGTGTATACACTTTCCGGTTGGATGCTTTCCTATTATAATAATAATAATAGATTTAATTTGTTAGCGCTTTTACAGGTGCTCAAAGACGCTTTACAGATATAGTGAAGATAAAATAAAATAAAGGAACAACAAATAAATATATAGTTAAAGTTAAAGTCAAATAATACAAAAACAATCACACATTAAAAGCCAGATTGAAGAGGTGAGTTTTTGTGAGTGTTTTGAAGGTGGTGAGGTCAGTGCAGTCTCTGATGGGTTGTGGGAGTGAGTTCCAGAGGGAGGGGGCAGCGACGGAGAAGGCTCTGTCCCCCCAGGTCCGGTGATTGATGCGGGTGGGGATGGATAGGAGGTTGGCTTCTGATGAGCGGAGGCAGCGGGAAGGGGTGTGGTGGTGCAGCAGGTCTGTGAGGTAGGGGGGGGGCCTGATTGTTGAGGGCTTTGTGAGTAATCAGGACTTTGAAGTTGATTCTTTGACGGACGGGGAGCCACTGGAGGTTCTGGAGGACGGGAGTGATGTGGTCTCGGGAGCGGGTGTGGGTGAGGAGGCGGGCAGCAGAGTTCTGGATATGTTGGAGTTTATTGAGGAGGTTGGATGGTATGCCGTAGAGGATGCTATTGCAGTAGTCGAGTCGTGAAGTGATGAATGCATGAATCAGGGTTTCAGCAGCAGAGGAGGAGAGTGATGGGCGGAGACGGGCAATGTTTTTGAGGTGGAAAAAGGCGGTCCTGGTGATGTGATTGATGTGGTGGTTGAATTTGAGCTGACTGTCGAAGATGACTTCGAGGTTGCGGATGTGAGGGGGGGGAGATAGAGTGTGGCTGTCAATGGTGAAGTTGAAATTCTGGATGTCTTTGATATGGGATGGGGGGCCGATGATGATGATGTCTGATTTGGCACTGTTCAGTTGGAGATAGTTTGTTTGCATCCATGCTTTTATTTCTGAGAGACAGTTGGTGAGAGTGGAGTGTGTTGTGGGGGTGATGGTTTTTGTTGAAATATAAAGTTGGATGTCATCGGCGTAGCAGTGAAATTGAAGGTTGTGGCGACAAATTATTTTGCCAAGGGGGAGCATGTAGAGGATGAAGAGGAGGGGGCCAAGCACCGAACCCTGGGGGACGCCTTGGGACAGAGGAGCAGTGAAGGAGGTGCAGTTGTTGATGTTGATAAACTGATGTCTGTCAGTGAGGTAGGATTTCAGGATTTATTATACTTAATGTATGATTGAGACCTGTATGACCTATTCTCATCCGAGAAATGACATTTTCCTCCCTTCTTTTAAACCCCACCTTCCTTCCATCCCCCACATACCTTTGCATTTTATAAAGATGTCTTCCTGTATCACTAAGGTCCCAATGATCTTGCCATGCTGTTTGTGCATATTTCTGAATTAATGTTTTAACCTCCGCTTTGCTGAGGGGAACTTCTATGTCTATGTTCATACTTCTGAGTTTTTGTTTGGCCAGAATATCCACCTGTTCATTACCCTCCACACCAACATGAGCAGGAACCCAGATGAAACGAGTTGCTATGCCTTTGATTTGCATTTTATATAAAATTAGAAATACTTCATTTATTATGTCCATTCTAGATGAAGATCTACCTGATCGTATACTCGATAATGCTGAAAAGCTGTCAGATGCAATTACACTATTATGTATTTCTTTGTCCTCTATCCATTTCAATGACAGTACCAATGCCAACAACTCTGTGGTGTATACTGACACATGGTCTGTTACCCTTTTCTTTATATGTGTATTACTCACTGGGATATAAACTGCTGCCCCTGCACGCCCTGTCTCTGGATCTTTGGAGCCATCTGTAAATATGATTGTTGAGTCTGAGTGATATCTTGCAAAAATAATTCTGGACTATGCGCCATACTTGTAGTTCTGAAAATAATACAATTCAATAACGTGCTTTAACCACCAGGTGTCCCTTTCTATCAGCTGTGCACCGTTATGGTGTAAATACAGCCTATCTACCAATTGGATCAAATATAAAAGTCAGCCGAATTAGTGTTGATACTGCAAGGAGACGTATTGTGTGAAAAGAAATGTAAGATGTTGTTTAATTGCTTATATATTTATGATCCACGTCACATCTTCAGTTTTGGCGGCAGTTCTCCTGTTTGTCCAGAAGTCTTCTCAGCAGGGCTCTATAAATAGAGAATTACGGTAGATATGTAATATTTAATGCAGCCGAACCGTGTATTACAATGCCGTTATGTGATGACTTTCAAAGAGAAAAGCAAGCACACTCGGAATAAAGTATTATTGTATTTTTAAAAAACGTTTTCAGATTTCACATCACATAAACACCAAATCCCAGCATGCATTGCGGATAACCATCCAATCATCGAGCTGAGGATCTTGTCTACGTCTGTTTCCGGTTTCGTTTATGAATGATGTATTTTGTTTTACACACATTCCTTCACATTTACATTTTAATTTGCATTAAAGTATTTCGTGAGGCCTTCTAACATGTTTTTAAATATAACTACGGTTGTAGTTGAATAGTTTGTAAATTAACATGAACCGAAGCTGTTGCTTGGCAACTCAATCGCACAACGTCACGTCCATTAATTCCACATCCACACGCACGGATTAACATCGAATTAATACATTAATGTAGCCTTTGTTTCTGCTAAAAGTGGTGTCGACCAGCTGGGGCAACAAGAAGATCAGCGTAATCGAGTGTGGCTATTCAAAAATAAATCATTACGTCGGGGTAGCATTTGCTTGGTATTTCCGGTTATTTCTCCACTGGTTAACATGGGTTAACAATACCGTGTAGCTGTCACGTTTGAAGGGACGACATCGTGACATCTTCACGTCTCCCAGCATGGTAAATCGTCACATGTTCACGTCTTGCCGTGATATCGGGTTGGTCACAGCAGCATAGATGAGACAAGGCACTGCACATGATGTGATAAAACACTAAATATAAGCATCTAGAAATAGAACATATCATTGAATAAACTCTTTGAATTCCTCCTCTTCACTCCTGACAGTTTTCCACCTGAAGCAGCTCTGTGGTCTTCATCAGGACCCAGTGTCCCCAGAGAGGACCTAAAGCAGCTCTGTGGTCTTCATCAGGACCCAGTGTTCCCAGAGAGGACCTGAAGCAGCTCTGTGGTCTTCATCAGGACCCAGTGTTCCCAGAGAGGACCTGAAGCAGCTCTGTGGTCTTCATCAGGACCCAGTGTTCCCAGAGAGGACCTGAAGCAGCTCTGTGGTCTTCATCAGGACCCAGTGTCCCCAGAGAGGACCTGAAGCAGCTCTGTGGTCTTCATCAGGACCCAGTGTCCCCAGAGAGGACCTGAAGCAGCTCTGTGGTCTTCATCAGGACCCAGTGTCCCCAGAGAGGACCTGAAGCAGCTCTGTGGTCTTCATCAGGACCCAGTGTCCCCAGAGAGGACCTGAAGCAGCTCTGTGGTCTTCATCAGGACCCAGTGTCCCCAGAGAGGACCTGAAGCAGCTCTGTGGTCTTCATCAGGACCCAGTGTTCCCAGAGAGGTCCTGAAGCAGCTCTGTATTCTTCTCAGTGTTTCCAGCTTAAAAGAAGCTTTATGAATGCAGCCCCAGGTAAGTGTGTGTGTGTGTGTGATACCTTAATAATTACTTTCTCTAACATTATTTATCCCACAGTATATTCATAAGTTATATGCATACCGTTTAGTTTGAGTAAACGCTCCCCTTTTACCTTCAGCATATTGTTTTAGTACGGTAACTCTTCTTTATTACCGTTCGCATACTGGTTTCTGTTAGGTAACTCCTTTATGTTACAGGATGAATCCTCAGTTTATTGACTTGTTGTTTCTAGTCTCCTCCTGACTTACAGAGTCCTGGAGCTGTGAGTTTCTCCTCTTCAGTGAAGCAGCTTTATTACTGTCTCCTATTGTTGCAGACAAAGTAGCATTACATGGAAATATTCAAGTAAAGTAAAAGTACCTCTAAATAGTACTTAAGTATAGTACTTGAGTAAATGTACTGAGTTACTTCTCACCTCTGCTATGAACCTACGAAGTAGCTGTAGATTAGTTGTTGTCTGTCGGTTGTATTGAGTTGTCTTGTTTTGTGTCAGCTGTAGTTGTGTTGATTATTTCAGAGACCCATCCGGAGAAGGAGAACTGAGAGCAGCATGGAGGAGAACAAGGAGACCCCTGGAGCTCAGGTCAGTGTGCACTTCATCACAATATATTCCTAATACCAGCGTTTCCGCCAGGCGGGCGTCTTGCCGTCATTTGACGCCCTTATTCAGCTCGGAACGCCCTGAACTCGAGCCGAGGGCGTCCAAAATACTTTTTATCGCTTGAAATTACGAAAAAGGAGAAGGACATCCCTCTGTTGGAGGGGCAAAGGAGTCTGGTGGGATTCTTTTCACTGCAAAGCGTGTTCCTGTGCTAGTGGAGCACGCGCGTGAACTGCGAGCGCCGGAGCCTCGCAGCGGCGAAACTGAGGCTCTGGTAAACTGTGGTAACATGAAGAGCCGTTTGGGAGCCGAAAGAGCCGGCTCTTCTCAGTGAGCCGAGCCAAATGATCCGACTCACTAAAAAGAGCCGGGATTCCCATCACTAATACGTAAAGAGATAGGCCCTTTCTCATTTCTCTAACTCCCCTCCTCGACTCCCCTCCTCGACTCCTATCCTCGATACTTAGTCCCGCCCACAGGAGATGTGAGCCGAGGAGCCGAGGAGGGGAACCGAGGAGAGAGGAGGGGAAGCAGCAGGCGGTTAGAGAAATGAGAACTCCTCTCCTCTGAGCGGTCATTTTAAAGAGACGTCCATTAATGATGACAGGAGGCACAGCAGCCCTCTGTCTGATGGACAGATGTGTTCATGACCACTTTGATTAATTCACAATGCGGAATAATGAGACAATAACAGGCTACAAATGCGGACAAACACACACACATATATGTATATATGTATATACATATATATACAATTTCAGAATCAAACCGAGCACTCTCATAATAACGTAACACTATCAGAGACTGGATATATCCCCCCCCCCCTCGCTACAATGAGGAAAATAAATGACGGACCAAAAGTTTTATTTACAAGTATTTAAAGTAAGCAGAGGACACCAAACCAACTGAGACCTGTCTGTCCGCTGCATCTACACACACACTGTACCAAACACACACACGCACCTACAGCTAACAGCCTAACAGCCGTTGTGTATTTTATTATGTGAAGCACTAAATGGTTTTAGAAAAATATGGACTCTTTGTTTGTAGATATCTACTAAACTACAGCAAATAAAGAGAGTAGGCCTGTTATACTGAGTGATATATATTATACACACTGCTCTGCTTTCTGCACGGACCTCACAGCTGTTCTCTCTGGAAACATCGCGTCGCGATGAGAGCAGTTAATAAAATAATATCCAGGGGATGCATGCAGAGCTGTCATTGGCTGAGATCAGTCCGGCCGTGCGTCACGACTCTTTGAAACATCTCTGTTGCCGGAAATGCATCCACGAAGGAGCCGTGGAGGACCGTGGAGGACCCATCAGTGTATCCTCGGTTAGAGCTCCTCCAGAGAGCCTCCTCGATGCTCGATGCTCAGTCCTCGAAGTGCATTTAGAGAAATGAGATGTCCTTCAACATGGCGCGCTGAAATTCATTTCCGGGTCACGACCGGAGGACCGAGGAGTCGAGGAGGGGGATTTGATGAAATGAGAAAGGGCCATTGTATCTGTAGTGGCTATTTGTCAACAACAATAAAACTTCAAAAGGCCACTGAGGCACCAGGTATAGTGGATCTTACGCAGATCATGAGTTGGTAATGAGTCCATTGTCCAGACAAGGCATCGACATTTTTGTGGTATTTATTAGCTTCACCTTGGAAAGATCAATACAGCAAAAGGTGTTGAAATGTTTGCTGAACTCAGCCCTGATACTGGTAAAAAACCATAGACCTTCCCGGTGCCCACTGACTGCTGCTGTGCCCTGATTGACTTAAATAAACCCAGCTGTGTGCCCAAATTGACCCTTCACCTTCAAAATAAAAGCATTTTAGCTGGAACACAACTTAACTCAAATAATATGGCTGTAAATTAATTCTACAAAACAAAATATAACAAATAAATAAATAAGAAAAATACTGAATAGCTTCCACAGTATCTATAAGGGACGGCTCAATTCAAAATTCAAGTCCAGGGTTTCCCTCACATCAGGGCCGTATTCATGGAGTCAACATTGGGGGGGACCAAAAATTCAATACAAATTTGAATACTAATTTCCTGCCATTCTAAAAGGCAAATACATAAAAAATCACTAACACATTGGATACTTTAAAACCTGTTAAACCCCATGCCCCTGCCCGTGGGGGCAAAACACAACAATAGTCACGAAACTGTGTCTCAGGCATGGGTGTAGGAAGCATCCTCAATGTGGGTGGGACAATTTGACGGGGGGTGTGGGCGGGCGGGGGACCTAACCTCCTCTAGGGGGGTCCGGGGGCATGCTCCCCCGGGAAGATTTTTTTTTAAATGTTGAAGTTAAAAGCATCAATCTGGTGCACTTTGAGAGCAACATGAGGAGATCTATGGAAACATCTCAACCACACCCATGTGAAACAGAACTGAACAGATTTACTTTTTCTTTATGCATATTTTACAAATCCCTCCCTTTTTAAACTGGAGTATGAGTTGGAATGATTTCATACCTGTTATTCTGTTATTCTCTTATTTTGTATAACTATAATGATCATATAAAGGTGTGCCTTGGAAATACTTGTTTGGCATCAATCTTGATACAGGGTACTTATTATATGTCATAGTTTGGATTCCTAACGCTTTTAGTCTCCTATCCCATCTTTCAAGGGTGGTTTCACAATAAGTAATGGTTTGTTTTTTGCACGGACACTATCATTTACATTTTTTTACTATGTTCAATCTGAATTTACTTGATTCTGACTTTTTCTACATCCAACTCACAGGTTTATCGTTGCTTTGAGAACAAAGATTATTCATGTAACCCTTTTTAGAAGTGAAGATATAGTCAATTGTTCTGGGAATGTCATTTTGAAACCTGAGACCTGAAAAACAGGCTTGGGGCTTAACTGGTTAAAATGTTTTAGCATAATGTCTAATTGTGCATTGTATTACATCGCCCTATTTTATCTAGCTTTTCTTGTTTTGTTGTTTGTAATGGCAGAGATTAGGGATGAATAAAGTATAACTATAACCATAATCACATTAAAGCATTTCAATCCATAGAAAGGTCTGTGCCACGCAATTTCAGTAGAAACAGGAACACTTTATTGCCCTTTTGTTTGACAGCCACGACTCGCACTAGCTGCTTGCCGCTCATTCAAAATAAAAAAGACCCCCAACTTCCTCCCAGACACCCGCCCAAAAAGCTTAACACTCAAGTAAAGGACCCAAAAGCCTTTTTGCGCTTATCGTTGGCACTGATAAAAGACTGGCATATTCCTTCAAGGTCCAGTCTGTCCAGTTTCTTCTGGCGCACATGACATATGGCCACATTATTCAGCCTCGTTTGACTCATCGATGATCTAAGCCATGTCTTAAGCCTCCTCAGGGCACTAAAACTCCTCTCAGCCTCTGCAGAAGAGACAGGGACGACCAACAGAAGCCTTACTAAAGCTTCCGCCTGACCGAAGAGACCTCTCACCTCTGGCACCATTTCCCGAATAATACTAGCAACATCTGAGCTTGTTTCATAGGTGTAATTAGCCCCAAACATGGCCAGCTGCACCTGCAGGAGTCTTGAATTCAATTCAGGATACTCTTCTACCACCTTTTCCATGTCTCCGTGTAGCAGCACATTTTCAAGCTGCTGCAGCTTGTGGAATCCAGCTTGTTCAAACCTCTCTATGAATTGAGTATTCACTGTGTCCAAGGCATTGTAGAATTGGACACTGCACAAGGACTGGGCATCGGGATGGATATGGGCTGCAGTCTGACCGGTGTAACGCTTTGTAGGTTTGCGGACATGAGGGATCTGAATTGGTTGTAGGTCCAACTTTGTTGCCACAGCAGTTGCTTTCGAGAACAATACATCAAAATGCTCCTCCGTTCGTTTGACCTGCATGCTTGTTTTGACATGGTCTACAGCCTCCAACATGCCTGAAACTGCCTATTTCCTAAGCTGCAGGGAGGTGTTCAGGCACTCCAAATCCCCCATCAGGTCTTCAGCCATTAAAAGGCCGAGCACAGTGTTCCCTTTAAGAAATGTTCCATGAAGACCATTGGCCTTGGCTGAAGTTTCAGGTGAGCTGCATGATGCCATTTCTTCAAGGGCCATCAGCACTGACTCATACTACTTGAGAACTGAGCGGATGGCAGGGGTACGTACAGTCCACCTGGTGGGACAGAGAGGCTTCAATGAGGTGAAAGTTGAACCATGCTCTGATTTTGCGATATTCTGGAAAATCAACTTGAACTTGCCAGATTGATTAAAGAAGCCCCCCAATTCATGGTCCAGACCCATTGCATCTCTTACTAGTGGAGAGGCTCCACAGGCAGCCTGCGTAATTAAGTTCACGCAGTGGGGACCACAGTGACAATACACAGCCAGCGGTTGTTCTTTCCTTAAAATGGCTTGTACTCCCTGCAATCGTCCAGCCATGTTTGTGGCACCATCATAAGTTTGTCCTCGGAGTTGAGACAGAGGAAGCTGTAGGCGCGTCATCACATCACATGCCATCTTGGCTATATTTTGCCCTGTTGTTGATGACACTTGGTAGATTCCCAGGAATTCTTCCTTTGGTTGTAGATCTGCATCTACAGAGCGCACACATATTGACTCCTGCTCAACTCCTGATATATCTTGGGTGCCATCAATGATAATTGCGAACTGGACCACTGGCATTGATGTTATTTCCGACACAATTTCTTTGATGATTGTATTGGCCATCACCTTCAACAGTTCGTTCTGCAATTCCGGACTGGTGAAATCGAGGGGACCTTTTAGCCAGGAGGTCAGCTCTGCATCGCCCGTTGCCTTGTACTTTAGAAGCTGGCTTAAATTCCCACTCTCCTTCTGATCGCCTCGAAAAGCCAGACCTTGCCGCGCCAAGTACCTCACACCCTCAACAATCTTCATCAGATTTCTTCTTGCTTGTTGCTGCCGTCTTTCAAGCTCACGTGAAAGTTGCACATTAACAGGCTCTGGCTCCTGAATCCTAGTCATCACAGCTAATTTGTGACACTGGCTGTGTTTATGCACACTACATTTCTCCAGTGCCTTCTTCCAATTGTTAAAACCAGTCTTGACAAACACTGAATCTGCTTTTGACGCAAGCTTAGACTTTTGTGCTGCAAAGTATTTAGCACAATAGAAACAGAGGACCCCTTTTACAGAGGGGCTGTAATGGAGCCATGTATGATCTTCAAACCACTTCTCCTGAAAGTAGAGTATTCTATTTGATAGGGTTTGACTGGGTATGACTTTCACATTTGGATGATTTGGGCAAAGTCCAAGCTCCTCCCCTTCCTTTCCTGTACCTTCATTTTCGCCTGCCTGGCTGCTCTCTCTCTCATTGTCAAACTCACTCTCCCTGCTTGATGGTATTATCTGAAATACATATGAGGATGATCTCATCTTAAATTAACATTAACATTAGACTGCTATGTTGTCATTATTCTGTCTTAACCATCAATATAGCTCCTTTCTGACTTACCTCCATGTCACCAGCGCACACTCTCCCTGTCTGGTCGCCATGCTCACATTCTCTCTCTCCCTCTCTCTCTTTACTCTGACCACACCAGAGTGAACATGGAAGAAATATTATCAGTAAACAAGCTATCTGACTGGTAACAATACTCACTTTCTCAATGCTCTTAACTTACTTTTTTTCTTTTCTGAGGCTGCCCAAAAAACTGTCTAATGTCACTGCCACCCTTCCTCTTGCTCATGCTTACAGCTTGACCTCGGCGATCTGCAGTTGCTGATGTGATGAATACGGGTCAGCAGCGCTGGATATAAGATAATTAAACATGTTTATTAGCAATTCTGAGCGTTCTAAACCCAGCACAAGCTATGATGCAGACTGCAAACCTCCTGCGTGTGAGTATCTTTTAAATGCTTCTGACGATTATGAAATACTATTTCATAATAATTGTAGAGTATTTATTATTTAATTAATTCTGGCACCTTTGGTATTCCATAAGTGTCACACATCACAGTTTTAAATCTTTCCACACCCTACAAATTACAAAATAAAATAGAAATAATCCACATGAATAAATATCTATTGGATTACATCCAAAACGACACTGTTATTTTCCACATAGCTGACAAACCCTGGCTAACAACTGAAACCAGCTAGCCCACAGCTAGTTAGCTACTATTCCTGAAAAGTTCGGTTTTAACATCAGAACTACAAGTTACTTACACAAAGAAGCTAAACCGGAGGGTTCATTAACATTACCATTACGAAATAAAATAATATAGATTACTTTAGGGCTAACTAGAAAAGATACCAGAACTGATGGAGGGCAAATTAAAACATGACTGACCTGCTTGGAGCATCAAGCTAACTGAAGGTGGACTCAGACGTGCAACAGCGAAATACACCCCCGGGTACAAAATAAGGAACCAATTTACATATGAAAATAAATATCATTTTGGTGAAGTTCACAATAACAGAAAATATAGATTTTCAAGTATACAAATAAACAAAATAAAGAAGTCATAGAATAGCAATTTTAATTTAATAAAAATCTAAACTTTTTTTTTTTTGTGCTATTTATTGGGGGGGACATTTTGAGTGTATCTGAATATTGGGGGGGATGTGTCCCCCCCAATGTATATGGTGAATACGGCCCTGCCTCACATAGACTTTACTTGGGCCGCCCAGGTTTAACGGCCACCAAAGTATATTTCCCGACCCATTCATTATTATTTTTGTATCCGTCCGCGAGCACGACACCATCTGCAATCGATTTACTAGTGGACAATGATCCCTCGCTTGCTGTACCTGTTCGCTCTGCTATCGCGTGGAGGGTCTGCTAACAAGCAGCCAACAGAAAGGTTCATGTTAATGTTGTTGCACCTCACGAATGCCTAACACTGTTATCCTCAAATGAAAGATCACAACCTGTTTGAAATATACAATATGAATGCACAATATGGTTAGATAGAGGTTAGAACGTTGTTGTATACGATACGATTCTTTAATTGTCAGATCAATTCTGAAATGTGACTTGCATCACAGCAGCTCCATGTGTAACATCAACATAGACACATAAGACAAACACAATACATGAGAAACAAACAACAAACATGTAACATAACGGCAGGATCAGCGAGAGCTGCTCAAAGAGCCTTCAGCGTGCATCTGATCTGTAGCTCTGTGTTTACTGAGAGGACTGACTGGAGCACAAAGGATGCCTCAGTCTGACTTTAGTTTAGTTTATTTATTTATAGTGTCGTGGACAGTCCCCATCGATGAACTGTCACAAAAACAGTAAATGGTGCAGCTTTAGCTGACATGGCTAATTTCCAGCTGTTGTCCCCGGCCAGATGGTTATAGACACCCATAAAATTACAATATATATATATATAGTGAATCTCCATTAGATGGTAGCAGTTCAGATTCTCTGTTAGAGCATGCTTTGGGTCCCAGATGATGCTGTTGGACAGCCTCTCAGGTTATTATGGTCTGTGTGATGCCCCTGTGGGTGCATCAGTAGAGAGGAGGTGTCTGTGCTGTGGTGATTGGTGTTTGCATTGATTGCAGTAACTCAGGGCACCTGGGTCTGGTGTCCTGCAGCTATTTAGAGCCTCTCTGCTCCTCTCTGTGCTCTCTCTGCTTTTCCCTACAGGCCCCCGGTTTTGTTGAGTATATGTTGTTGTTACTTTAGTTGCTTTACTTTGTGCACCTCAACACTCTCACACATACACATTCATGCAACCCTCACCCTGCATTTACACTACTGATACTAGTGATGGCAAAATGAAGCTTTGAATGAAGCATCGAACCACTTGGACAATTGTGTCGGAAATAGGTTCATTTCTCGAAGCTTCAGTTACAGCGACCTCTCCTGGCGAAGTGCAAGGCTGCAGTGGGTTTAACGTATCTTTGCCTTGAAAAATATTCTATGCACACACACTAAGACTGAATATCATGTTCTATTTGCAATTAAAGATTGATAATTGTGTGTATTGGTTTATTGAGAAGAGACTAGAGAGTGCTGGACATTTTTTTGGGAGGAGAGGGTCTTTTATCAGTTATTAAAGTTGAAAAGCAATGATTAAAATACATCCATCCCGGGCTTTGAACCAGCTGTGCGGAGGACACGCCGCATTCGGGCCACCGGCTCTACCCACTGGGCTATCTATTCCTTGAAATATTGAACTGTTTTTATATTACTGATAATTGTCTTTTTGTTCACAACTTCTCCACATTTCGAAGTGTTTCCTGAGCCAGAACGACCTATCTTTCTTCCTGGCTTGCTCTATAATGATACTACAATTCAAATGCAATACCAACAACAACTCAACAGCAACAATGCAAAGTACGACAACAACCCACACATTGCGCATTGTTTAGAGCGGTCATAAAGTGTTGAAACGCTCAAATTTGAAACCGTTTCAACCTGTCACCTGTCAGAATCGAGACGAGGCAGTGCATTGAATCGCGTGAATGGACCGCGAACCAGTCAAGTCATTCATTCAGGAAATGAAGCAGTTGCTGATTCGGACGTCACATGTCACGTGATTTGAAGCAAGCTTCGAAGCACTGCTTCTATGGAATAGGAAGTCCAGGGTTGAAGCTCCGTTCGAAGCTTCAGTGTCAAACTGCCATCACGAACTGATACCACTGACGTCCACAACCTCATGCCTTACTTATTGTTGCACTTCATTTAATTTGGATTGTTTCCTTTAAATAAACATATTTTGATAACCGTTGACATGGTGTGTCTCCTTTTTGTTGTGGCCTTTTGAGCCAGGTCATGACAAATGGGGGCTCGTCCTACGGGTTATTTGGTTAAAAGTTTGTGTAGTGCTCAGAGCACATGGCGTCATTTGAGCAGCTAATTAGTTGATGTGGTCCAGCTGTGTGCTGGCTCGGCACTGGTATTTGGGGCACACATCATGTTTTTTGGGTTTCAGGAAGCTTTAGTGTTTGACATGGCGTCAGGTTTTGTGTGCCAATCAGAAGGTAAGATGTTGCTGCTTGTTACGCTTTTGTAAAGAGTTTCCCCCGCTAGGCTGAAGTGGCGTTTCCCCTTGGGTTGCGTCTGTTTGTTTTTTGTCATAGTGTTGTGGCGATGTGGTTAGTGTCAGCTGTTTTCGGACAGCTGTCTCGGGGGCACATCCGCGTGATGTCTTGGTGTTACCTGCGTGCAGCAGGTCGCTCCATAAATCCGCCGGGTTCCAGTGCGTAATTACCCGCCGCAAGCCACATGAAGACGAGGTGAGATTAGTAAGATTTTGGTTGGGCAGTTAGGGGGAAAATTCTCTGTTGGGTTTTGTCTTTTGCCCAGGCGTGTTGACAGTTTAATACTTTGCTTTCTGATTGGGTATAGGCAATATATTATGGCTTCTTTGTCGGCATTTGTGGATGCGCCCTCAGTATCTTTCTTGGATCATTGCCAGAAGGCGCAGTTGGTTGAAATAGCAGAGCATTATGAAATTGCTGTTGTAGGGAGCAAGCGGAAACATGAGATTAAAGCTGTCATCGTGTCATCTTTGTTTGTGCGGGGAGTGTTGCAGAAGAGTGAGTCTGGTGCGGCAGCGGTCGTGCCAGTAGTGGTTCAGACAGCTGGTTTGACATTCGAGCAGCAAAAGGAGCTTTTGGCCATGCAGTTTAATCAGGAGAGGTTGTAGTTGAGGATTGAGCAGGAGAAGTTCCAATCCAACTTTATTTATATAGCACTTTAAAACCTTCAGACAAAAGTGCTGTACAGAGCAACACATCCTCACTCCCAGGTCGGCCTATGTTGACGTTATGTCAAGTCCCCTGTGTCGGCTTTTTCCAACGCAAGGGGGGGGGCCCTTAGCGTCCATTTTCAGCTTTCCGGGATGTCCATATGCTTCTATGGACGCTCATGGAAGCACGGCATTTGTTTGTGTCGACTGCCCTTAAAGGCAATGTGAGCGTCCATTCTCATTGGATAACGGAGAATTGTACACCCGGAAGTAAGTATTCCCCTTACTGTCGATTGATTTTACAGTGATATCTGCACTACTCATCGACTAAAAAACACCAGATTATCCTTGTTAATTACACAACATTGATTGGTTTAAATTGTGTGCAATGCTTTTGTATTTTTCCCCTTCGATTCGGAGAAACAAATATTTTTTCGGAGTAAAGGATGGCAGAAGACACTACACTACCCAGAATCCCCAGCTATCGTTTGGACTACACCATGTGCTCTGTTTGACGTTACGTGATCTTCAAATTTCTCCCTGCAGAAAAAAAAAACATGGCCGAACTTCATTTTATTCTCGGTGGAAAATGCCTATTTTAAAGTTAGTTTGGCCATTAAAATGTGTTTTGATGTCATTTGATGCGAGAAATATGAGTTGTTATTTCAGATTATGTGTGCAGTGGATGTACATGATCTTTAGTTTGCTAGTTATTACGAAGATTACTTCAGGAAATTGCGTCCATAACGTTTTAATTGTTACCAAGGTGGTTGCTAGGGACGCTGCTATCGATATTATTTCTGTTATGTTGTCAATCAATCAATCAATGTTTATTTATATAGCCCAATATCACAAATGTTACATTTGTCTCAGTGGACTTCACAGTTTGTACAAAATATCAGTATGACAATACGACACCCTCTGTCCTTAGACCCTCACATCGTACAAGGAAAAACTTCCGAAGAAAACCCACAGTTTTAAAGGGAAAAATGGGAGAAACCTCAGGGAGAGCAACAGAGGAGGGATCCCTCTCCCAGGACGGACAGACGTGCAATAGATGCCGTGTGTAAATTGAAAAGATAATACATTTGCAACATAGGTAGTCCAAATGTTTGGAAATGCATGTGTGTATAATAGGAAGATGAATCCACGAGGATATCCATCCAGGACCTATGATCCATGACCACAGCCACGACTCAAGATCCAGGGCTCGCGATGCAGGACACAGGACCGCAGGATCATCCATGACTCCGGATCCCAGCGTATATAGACACCAAAAAGAAAGAAATTTGGGGAAGCTGGGTTAATCGGAACATGAGAGTACACAGGTATAGACAGAGAGAAGGAAGAAGTAAGATGTCCCCCGACAAACTAAGCCTATCAGCAAAACTAGGGGCTGAATCTAATCAGCCCTAACTATAAGCTTTATCAAAAAGGAAGGTCTTAAGCGCACTCTTAAAAACGGATAGGGTGTCTGCCGCCCGAACACAAACTGGAAGCTGATTCCACAAATGTGGAGCTTGATAAGAAAAGGCTCTGGCTCCCATTGTACTTTTAGAGACTCTAGGAACAACCAACAACCCTGCAGTCTTGGAACGCAATGCCCTAGTAGGACAGTAGGGTATAATGAGTTCTTTAAGGTAAGATGGCGCCTGCCCATTAAGGGCTTTGTAGGCGAGAAGAAGAATTTTAAATTCTATCCTGTGTTCTATAGGGAGCCAGTGTAAGGCAGCCAGAACAGGAGTAATGTTGTAACTGTTTAATGGTGTTATCTTTATTGCTACCCCCTTCCCCATCAATGTATAGTGTTGGTCCACAGCGCAAACATATTAGTTTAACAAAATCCGCATCTAAAGATAGCCTACGTTATTTTCCCCTGTGCAATTCCAGTCTCACATCTCAGAGCACATCGTCATTAACAAATACCGGAAACAGACCGAAAACATTTAAAAAAAAAAAAATTATACTTTATTCCGAGTGTGCTTGCTTTTCTCTTTGAAAGTCATCACATAACGGCATTGTAATACACGGTTCGGCTGCATTACATATTACATATCTGCCGTAGTTCTCTATTTATAGAGCCCTGATGAGAAGACTTCTAGACAAACATGAGGAACTGAAAACGTGACGTGGATCATAAATATATCAGTCATTAAACAACATCTTACATTTCTTTTCACACAATACGTCTCCTTGCAGTATCAACACTAATTCGGCTGACTTTTATATTTGATCCAATTGGTAGATAGGCTGTATTTACACCATAAAGGTGCACAGCTGATATAAAGGGACACCTAGTGGTTAAAGCATGTTATTGAATTTCATTATTTTTATTATTAGATATTAATAGCATCCCTATAAAGCAGGGGTAACCAACAGGTCGATCGCGATCGACTGGTCGATCTGCAAAGCCTTCACTGTCGATCCCTAGCATTTAAAATAAATAAATAATAATATTTAAAAAAAAAAAAATATGTTCATGCTCTGGTTGGTTGGTTGTTTAAAAAAACTTTTTAGACTTAGTTTGTTGATTTGAATCACGCACAGGTCATTTTACAAACTCCAATTGGTTATTAGATATGTTGGCGTCTATGAATTGCTGCATACAATTGTGGGTGGGGTTAAAAATCGTATTTTAACGCTCATTTTGAGGAGTAACTTAAACTGTACCAAATTCTGCTAATCTTTAACCAACATCGATATGGTTGAGGGTCCGGCGAAAAAGAAATCAAAAACGTATTATTTCCACCCGGAATGGGAGCATGAATTTATTTTCACATCAGCGAAAGAGAAGACTATATGCCTCATATGCCAACAGGCAGGATTTTGTTGCTGTAATGTGAGATTGTGCAGACACCCTTATGAAAATAACTGGTCCCCCAGTCAAATTGGTCTAGAACCGCCACTGGTCACATGATTAGCGCAGTGGAAGCATTCAAAGTGAAGCTCAGTTTGTGGACCACTCAGCAGGGGCGGTTCTAGGGGGGGGCCAGTGCCCCTCTAACACTGACCTCTGACCCCCTGTGGCCCCCCTAACAATGAAAAGTATTTTTTTTTTTTTAAATGTATATTTTCTGGTACTCGGTTTGCCAAAAACCGTAGGATTTTGTTGCTGTAATGTGAGATTGTGCAGGCACCCTTATGTAAAGTAGTGATGTAACTGTTCATTGCCTTTATTTTTATATATATATGGTGTTAGTGCAAACATTGCACTATAACTTAAGCTGAAGCTAACAGTAATAACTATAAGATCTATCTGAAATAAATAAGTGTACTGAAACAAATACCAATAACTGTATTGCATTGTTTTCTTATGCGCAATTACTTCTTACTGTCTAGTTCTCTTTTTCGTCCTGCATTTATTGGGCCCCCCTCAGAAAATAACTGGCCCCCCAGTCAAATTGGTCTAGAACCGCCACTGGTCACATGATTAGCGCAGTGGAAGCATTCAAAGTGAAGCTCAGTTTGTGGACCACTCAGCAGGGGCGGTTCTAGGGGGGGCCAGTGCCCCCCTAACACTGACCTCTGACCCCCCTGTGGCCCCCCTAACAATGAAAAGTTTTTTTTATTTTTTTAAATGTATATTTTCTGGTACTTGGTTTGCCAAAAACCGTAGGATTTTGTTGCTGTAATGTGAGATTGTGCAGGCACCCTTATGTAAAGTAGTGATGTAACTGTTCATTGCCTTTATTTTTATATAAATATGGTGTTAGTGCAAACATTGCACTATAACTTAAGCTGAAGCTAACAGTAATAACTATAAGATCTATCTGAAATAAATAAGTGTACTGAAACAAATACCAATAACTGTATTGCATTTTTTTCTTATGCGCAATTACTTCATACTGTCTAGTTCTCTTTTTCGTCCTGCATTTATTGTGCCCCCCTCAGAAAATAACTGGCCCCCCCAGTCAAATTGGTCTAGAACCGCCACTGCCACTCAGTTAAGAAATTGCTGACACACTTCCCAAATCTTGAAAAGGTGTCACAAAACCTCACAGACAAAACTGCTTTCCATCCTGAACAATTCTGCACCCATTTGAACAAACTGACATCAGAATTTGGTGCTCGATTTGTGGAGCTACAACACATGGGGCAAGTATAGTTGGTTTTGTATCAAACCCTTTCCTCAGCGTTGACATTGAACAGCTGTCAGCTAAAATGCAGGAGGTGTTTACATTACCTATGGGTGTTGACATGGAGATCATTGAAATGCAAAGCGACATTGAATTGAAGGCCAGAGCAAGAGATCAGGACTTTTGGTCACTCGTGAGTAGAGAGAGGTATCCACTGATTGTGTCATGTGCGCTTAAACTGAAGGCCTACTTTGGCTCCACATACGAAACGGCCTTTTCACAAATGAAAATAATTAAATCCAAGTATAGAACTTGTATGACTGACGCACATCTTACTGACTGCCTCCGGCTGGCAATCACAAACTATCAGCCAGATTTCAAAATGCTTACAGATAATGTGCAGTCACAGCAGTCTCATTAAAGGCAGGCTGATAGAGCAACTTGAGCATTGAAAATATATTGTGCATTGAACAGAGAAACTTAATATGGATTACATTGAACTGTAGGCTAATATCGGTACATGTGAATATTACTAATTGAACTGAGAAACTAAATATAGTGCATTGAACAGATACTGTAAATATTAATAGTTTGTATTGAACAGATATGCCTACCGTAAATATGAATATTGTACATTGCACAGATAACTGTGCATAACTGTGTCTTTCTTTGTGTGCATCTTTACACGTACATTGAGCCTGTTGTAACATAAATTGATTGCAAAAATAAATATGACGATGAATAGTCTTACTCCTAAGTGGGTTTTTTGGAAAATATCGGATTGGTAGATCTCGGTTTACATTTTGGAATAAAAAGTGATCTTGGGCTTGAAAAGGTTGGTTACCACTGCTATAAAGTATATTCATTACTCGTTATTCTCTACTAATAGTTAATTAAAGACTGTATATAATGACTATTTTGCACATCCCTTTCAAGATTTCAAGATTTCCTAAGGTTTATTGACATATCATATAGGCCTACACAACTATGGTGTAGTTATGCATTGAATGAAAAACTTGGGTCGCAGGTTCCTCAACAGTACATTACAAGACATCTATCAATATTTGTGCATACCTCCAGCAATGTTAACTATGTTGAAGCACTTATTTTAACTGATATTATAATGTATTATACTCTTATAAGATGTATGTAGATATTTCATCTCCGGCCTTGTCAGGTATTGAACAATCAATAAATAAAGAACACAGAATTGTTGAATATAAAACACAGAATTTGTGTGATTATCCTAAATGATTTACAAATAAACACCACTGCATATTTAACTGTTACACATGCTGATGTAACGCAAATGTTCCAACTTGGGATCAATAAAGTATATCTTATCTTAAGCTGATCGATGGCTACTGCCATATTTGCAAAATGTGCCTCTGAACCTTGACAAGTGCATGTTTCAGGCTTATCAATTAATGTAATGTAATGTTATCGATTAACAACAGGGGTCACAAACATAAGACCAGCTGTTAAATAAAGCTCTTCTGACCTTAGCTGTTATGTGGTACATACCTAGAGACATTGACAAGTACCAACAGTATATTTATATCTCGCCCTGTCAATAAGCCTCACCTTCTTGGCAAAAACTGTATTGTTTTTGAAGTGGTGGAGAGACAATGCACAGTTTTACCTACTGCTGTCACCCATGGCCAAAGCCTATCTCTCTGTCCCAGCAACATCAGCACCAAGCAAGAGTTTTTTCCACAGCAGGGGATTTTGCAAACGCCCAAACATCCCAGCTTCTACCTGGAAATGCTCATATTCCTAAAAGATAACCTTGATGATGCTGAGCGAGTGAGTTAGAGTTGAGTTACTTGGAAAACTAAAGTGAAACTTGATCTATTCTATTGCAGAGTCTGATTATTATATTGTTGACACTTTAAAACACTACTATCCTACTAAAATGCTGAACAAATCAGATTTATTATTTAATAAAGAAAAAAAAAATTCAAGTAAAAAAAAAGAAAATTCACATTTTTTTCCCCTTTATTTTTCAATGTCGCGATAAATATCGTACCGTAGATTTTTTTTAATCGCGATATTATCGTACCGTGAGTTTTTGGTATCGTTACATCCCTACTAACCGGTATCAGTATGTTGTTACTTCGGCAAAACTGCTCCACCTGTTAGAAATCATAAATCTGCTCAAAGATTGTGGGTCACCCTGTCAGAGACTTTCTGACTTGCTGATTTTACTCTAGCATAGTCCAAAGCCTTTTCGCCACAAATAGCTGAATAAGCCTCCTGTGCTCGCCCAGTGAGTACACACTGAAGTAACAGCACTTTGTCCCAATCTGACCAGTTTTTTGCCTCTGCCATGCGTTCAAATAGAGTAAAAAAAAATTCAGGTCACGCTCATTAACTTTGGCACTAACCGCAAGTAAGAAATAATATCGCCACTACCTGGTGCCGACCTATCAGAACCATCCTCCACCGGAGCAAACTTGCCCTCTCCAATCAGCCGTAATCTAGCATATTTCACCTCAAATGTCATCTTTTCCACCTCCAGCACCTTCTCACATTTCATCTTTTCCACCTCCAGCACCTTCTCCACCTCTAAACGCTTCTCTGCCTCCTGCTGCTGAGCCCTCAACTTAGACATTAAATCCTGGATGTCATGCAACTTTTTAAAATTAAATGATGACAAAACCGAGTGATGGTTTTTTGGTGCCCCTTGGACCACTCCTATAGACCTAGGATCCCTGGGCCACTCCACCAGACCTACCATCACAAATCTTGGGATAAAGATGGACCCTGAACTCAAGCTTGACAGCCAGATCAAGGCAGTGGTTAAAAACAGCTTCTTCCACCTCAGGCAGCTAGCCAAAATAAAACCTTTTTTAAATAGTGCCCTCTTTGAAACGGTAATCCATGCCTTCGTCACCTCCCGCTTGGATTATTGTAATGCCCTATATATGGGGATAAGTGCATCCTCCCTTGCTCGCCTGCAGATGGTGCAAAATGCAGCAGCACGGCTACTAACTGGCACACGCAAACACGAGCACATTTCCCCCCATTTTATCTTCCACCGGCTGCCCGTTCATTTGAAGATTCATTTTAAAACTCTTTTATTTACTTTTAAAGCCCTCAATGGCCTGGCCCCGCCCTACCTCTCTGAGCTGTTACACAGCTACACGCCCACTAGCACTCTCAGGTCAGCTGATCAGTTGCTCCTGAAGGTGCCAAAAACAAAGTCTAAGCGCAGAGGGGGACCGTGCTTTCTCTGCTGCCGCCCCTAAACTGTGGAACGACCTGCCATTGCTCATCAGACAGGCTCCCACACTGTCTGCTTTTAAATCCCGTTTTAAAACCCACCTCCTTAACATTCGGAACAAGTAAGATTGTTGCTTTTATTTGCTTTCAGTGGTCTATTGTTTTTATTATATGGCTGTTATTTATTTTTTAATTATTACGTTTATTCTGGTTTGTTTTGTGTTTGTATCTTGTATTTTAAATGTATTTATATTATGTTGTGTGAGCTTATCTCTCTCTGTACAGCACTTTGGTCTGAAGGTTTTAAAGTGCTATATAAATAAAGTTGGATTGGAACTTCTCCTGCTCCATCCTCAACTCCTCCAGCTCAATCCTCAACTCCAACCTCTCCTGATTAATCTGCATGGCCAAAAGCTCCTTTTGCTGCTCGAATGTCAAACCAGCTGTCTGAACCACTACTGGCACGACCCCTACCGCACCAGACTCGCTCTTGTGCAACACTCCCCGCTCAAACAAAGATGACAGCTTTAATCTCATGTTTCCGCTTGCTCCCTACAACAGCAATTTCATAATGCTCTGCTATTTCGACCAACTGCGCCTTCTGGCAATCATCCAAGAAAGATACTGAGGGCGCATCCACAAACGCCGACAAAGAAGCCATAATATATTGCCTATACCCAATCAGAAAGCAAAGTATTAAACTGTCAACACGCCTGGGCAAAAGACAAAACCCAACAGAGAATTTTCCCTTTAACTGCCTTACCAAAATCTTACTAATCTCACCTAGTCTTCATGTGGCTTGCGTTGGGGGTAATTACGCACTGGAACCCAGTGGATTTATGGAGCGACCTGCACGCAGGTAACACCAAGAAATCACGCGGATGTGCCCCCGAGACAGCTGTCCGAAAACAGCTGACACTAACCACATCACCACAACACTATGACAAAAAACAAACAGACGCAACCCAAGGGGAAACGCCACTTAAGCCGGGGGAAACTCTTTACAAAAGCGTAACAAGCAGCAACATCTTACCTTCTGATTGGCATACAAAACCTGACGCCATGTCAAACACTAAAGCGTCCTGAAACCCAAAAAACATGATGTGTCCCCCAAATAGCAGCGCCGAGCCAGCACACAGCTGGACCACATCAACTAATTAGCTGCTCAAATGACGCCATGTGCTCTGAGCACTACACAAACTTTTAACCAAATAAACCGTAGGACGAGCCCCCATTTGTTATGACCTGGCTCAAAAGGCCACAACAAAAAGGAGACACACCATGTCAACGGTTATCAAAATATGTTTATTTAAAGGAAACAATCCAAATTAAATGAAGTGCAACAATAAGTAAGGCATGAGGTGTGGACGTCAGTGGTATCAATAGTGTAAATGCAGGGTGAGGGTTGCATGAATGTGTATGTGTGAGAGTGTTGAGGTGCACAAAGTAAAGCAACTAAAGTACCAACAACATATACTCAACAAACCCGGGGACCTGTAGGGAAAAGCAGAGAGGAGCAGAGAGGCTCTAAATAGCTGCAGGACACCAGACCCAGGTGCCCTGAGTTACTGCAATCAATGCAAACACCAATCACCACAGCACAGACACCTCCTCTCTACTGATACACCCACAGGGGCATCACACAGACCATAATAACCTGAGAGGCTGTCCAACAGCATCATCTGGGACCCAACGCATGCTCTAACAGAGAATCTGAACTGCTACCATCTAATGGAGATTCACTAAAGTCAGACTGAAGCATCCTTTGTGCTCCAGTCAGTCCTCTCAGTAAACACAGAGCTCCAGATCAGATGCACGCTGAAGGCTCTTTGAGCAGCTCTCACTGATCCTGCTGTTATGTTACATGTTTGTTGTTTGTTTCTCATGTATTGTGTTTGTCTTATGTGTCGATGTTGATGTTACACATGGAGCTGCTGTGATGCAAGTCACATTTCAGACTTGATCTGACAATTAAAGAATCGTAGACAACAACGTTCTAACCTCTATCTAACCATATTGTGCATTCATATTGTATATTTCAAGCAGGTTGAGATCTTTCATTTGGGGATAACAGTGTTAGGCATTCGTGAGGTGCAACAACATTAACATGAACCTTTCTGTTGGCTGCTTGTTAGCAGACCCTCCACGCGATAGCAGAGCGAACAGGTACAGCAAGCGAGGGATCATTGTCCACTAGTAAATCGATTGCAGATGGTGTCGTGCTCGCGCATGGATACAAAAATAATAATGTATGGGTCGGGAAATATGCTTTGGTGGCCGTTACACCTGGGCGGCCCAAGTAAAGTCTATGTGAGGGAAACCCTGGACTTGAATTTTGAATTGAGCCGTCCCCTTATAGATACTATCTCTTTACGTATTAGTGATGGGAATCCCGGCTCTTTTTAGTGAGTCGGATCATTTGGCTCGGCTCACTAAGAAGAGCCGGCTATTTCGGCTCCCAAACGGCTCTTCATGTTACCACAGTTTACGAGAGCCTCAGTTTCGCCGCTGCGAGGCTCCAGCGCTCGCAGTTCACGCGCGTGCTCCACTCGCACAGGAACATGCTTTGCTGGCGGTGAAAAGAATCCCACCAGACTCCTTTGCCCCTCCAACAGAGGGATGTCCTTCTCCTTTTTCGTCATTTCAAGAGATAAAACTCTTTTGGACACCCTCGGCTCGAGTTCAGGGCATTCCGAGCTGAATAAGGGCGTCAAATGACGGCAAGACGCCCGCCTTGCGGAAACGCTGGAATTAGGAATATATTGTGATGAAGTGCACACTGACCTGAGCTCCAGGGGTCTCCTTGTTCTCCTCCATGCTGCTGTCAGTTCTCCTTCTCCGGATGGGTCTCTGAAATAATCAACACAACTACAGCTGACACAAAACAAGACAACTCAATACAACCGACAGACACAACAAAACTAATCTACAGCTACTTCGTAGGTTCATAGCAGCGATGAGAAGTAACTCAGTACATTTACTCAAGTACTGTACTTAAGTACTATTTAGAGGTACTTTTACTTTACTTGAATATTTCCATGTAATGCTACTTTGTCTGCGACAATAGGAGACAGTAATAAAGCTGCTTCACTGAAGAGGAGAAACTCACAGCTCCAGGACTCTGTAAGTCAGGAGGAGACTAGAAACAACAAGTCAATAAACTGAGGATTCATCCTGTAACATAAAGGAGTTACCTAACAGAAACCAGTATGCTAACGGTAATAAAGAAGAGTTACCGTACTAACACAATATGCTGAAGGTAAAAGGGGAGCATTTACTCAAACTAAACGGTATGCATATAACTTATGAATATACTGTGGGATAAATAATGTTAGAGAAAGTAATTATTAAGGTATCACACACACACTTACCTGGGGCTGCATTCATAAAGCTTCTTTTAAGCTGGAAACACTGAGAAGACCACAGAGCTGCTTCAGGACCTCTCTTGGAACACTGGGTCCTGATGAAGACCACAGAGCTGCTTCAGGTCCTCTCTGGGAACACTGGGTCCTGATGAAGACCACAGAGCTGCTTCAGGTCCTCTCTGGGAACACTGGGTCCTGATGAAGACCACAGAGCTGCTTCAGGTCCTCTCTGGGAACACTGGGTCCTGATGAAGACCACAGAGCTGCTTCAGGTCCTCTCTGGGAACACTGGGTCCTGATGAAGACCACAGAGCTGCTTCAGGTCCTCTCTGGGAACACTGGGTCCTGATGAAGACCACAGAGCTGCTTCAGGTCCTCTCTGGGAACACTGGGTCCTGATGAAGACCACAGAGCTGCTTCAGGTCCTCTCTGGGAACACTGGGTCCTGATGAAGACCACAGAGCTGCTTCAGGTCCTCTCTGGGAACACTGGGTCCTGATGAAGACCACAGAGCTGCTTCAGGTCCTCTCTGGGGACACTGGGTCCTGATGAAGACCACAGAGCTGCTTCAGGTCCTCTCTGGGAACACTGGGTCCTGATGAAGACCACAGAGCTGCTTCAGGTCCTCTCTGGGGACACTGGGTCCTGATGAAGACCACAGAGCTGCTTCAGGTGGAACACTGTCAGGAGTGAAGAGGAGGAATTCAAAGAGTTTATTCAATGATATGTTCTATTTCTAGATGCTTATATGTAGTGTTTTATCACATCATGTGCAGTGCCTTGTCTCATCTATGCTGCTGTGACGTAAACATGTTCCAAATTGATCCATTTAGTCAATGTGATGTTAAGCAGAGGAGAAAATGATAGAAAGGTCAGATAGTTAGTAGGCTTGTTTTGAGACAAGCAAGACCTGCGCAATTTCGATCAACGTCTTGCTCGTGCGTTGCATGATGGTTAGTCATTTTGTCCGACTTGGAGGCTCGCCTACACGAGACGTTGAAATCTCTTGGGACAAAGACGCCCGCAGCCTTGAGAGCGAGGCGCGGCGAGGCGGCGCAGTTCCTCTCCACGGGCTGCGGAAGCGAAATGCTTGATGGGAAACGACTCGCTGGTATCTCGAGCTGAGCGCTCATTGGTGGTTTTTACCACGTGCTGCTGATGAAACTCTCCAATTGGCTCGGCAAAAGTTTGTTATTGTTTTGTGTCAGTTTTACGTCGCCACTTCCATTAACATTTTTCATAATTGCTCCACAATGTTTATCATCATGAAATTAATATCTATATATGTTATACTATACTTGCACTGCTTACCGTTTTCATACTTTATATATATCTTAGCATATTCATACACACTGTTCATACTGCTCACAGGCTGATATCTAGTGTATTCATACACACTGTTCATACTGCTCACAGGCTGATATCTAGTGTATTCATACACACTGTTCATACTGCTCACAGGCTGATATCTAGTGTATTCATACACACTATTCATACTGCTCACAGGCTGATATCTAGTGTATTCATACCCCTCACTGTTTATTCATCATCCAATTCATTCTCTATGTTATTCTGTAGATTGTGTACGTTACTTTTCACTTTACTGCTTGTTGCACCTGGTTAGAAGCTAAACTGCATTTCGTTGTCTCAGTACCTGTAATATGTGCAATAACAATAAAGTTGAATCTAATCTTGAGCAGGAACAAATGTATTTACTTAGTACATATCTGACATTAACGATTAAACACATGTGTGCATTCTTTATAAATGCAAACCGAGTCAAGCCGACTCCGGAGGTGGCAGTAGGCACCTTAAAGTTGTTTGCAATCCGCCAAAAAACCGAGAGAAGAAGAAGAAGAAGAAGAAGAAGAAGAAGAAGAAGAAGAAGACGAAGAAGACGAAGCCGACTCCGAGCTGTCCGACTTCAGGCGAGCTTTTTGAGAAATTGTCAGTAGCTAAGACGCAGGTCATTTGTTTTACAAAACGGCATAACATTGCTCCTATATCGTTAAAATGGTATGAGCAACCTCTTGAACAGGTTAATACAATACGATTTCTTGGTGTTTGGTTTGACGGAAAGCTAACATGGAGCAATCATATAGGAAAAGTTCAAAATAAATGTAAAAAGGTCAACAATGTACTTCGGTGTTTGGCGGGCCAGGAGTGGGGAGCGAGTAGGTCATCACTTCTGAATATATATTGGGCACTCATGAGACCTGTATTCGATTATGAGTGTGTAGCGTTCATGGCAGCAGCAGAATCAAACCTTAAAAAGCTGGATGTCCTACAAGCTCAGGCCCTGAGAATTTGTAGTGGAGCTTTTAAAACATCTCCAGTATCAGCAATACAGGTGGAAATGGGAGAAATGCCTTCAAGGATAAGAGAGTGAAGTTAATGTTGGCATACTGGGTAAACCTTCAGGGGCATAGTGATAGTCATCCTGCGAAAAGTATTTTGAAAGACTGCTGGGAGCACAATGAGTCACATTTAACAAGTTTTGGATGGATTGGCGATGTTAAGCAGCAAGTATAGGTTTGAATCAAATACAGTATTGCCCCACAGCTCCAATCTCGTCCATTCCACCCTGGTAACCAGGGGCGGTTCTAGAGGGGGCCAGGGTGGGCAGTGTCCCCCTAACACTGACCTCTGACCCCCCTGTGAGATTGTGCAGACACCCTTATGTAAAGTAGAGATGTAACTGTTCATTGCCTTTATTTTTATATAAATATGGTGTTAGTGCAAACATTGCACTATAACTTAAGCTGGAGCTAACAGTAATAACTATAAGATCTATCTGAAATAAATAAGTGTACTGAAACAAATACCAATAACTGTATTGCATTGTTTTCTTAAGTGTAATTACTTCATACTGTCTAGTTCTCTTTTTCGTCCTGCATTTATTGGGCCCCCCTCAGAAAATAACTGGTCCCCCAGTGGCCCCCCCAGTCAAATTGGTCTAGAACCGCCACTGCCCTGGTTGTTCCCATTGCCAAGTGCCTCAATATACTATGGCGCATAGTCCAGAATTATTTTGCAAGATATCACTCAGACTCAACAATCATATTTACAGATGGTTCCAAAGATCCAGAGACAGGGCGTGCAGGGGCAGCAGCTTATATCCCAGTGAGTAATACACATATAAAGAAAAGGGTAACAGACCATGTGTCAGTATACACCACAGAGTTGTTGGCATTGGTACTGTCATTGAAATGGATAGAGGGGAAAGAAATACATAATGGTGTTGCATCTGACAGCTTTTCAGCATTATCGAGTATACGATCAGGTAGATCTTCATCTAGAATGGACATAATAAATGAAGTATTTCAAATTTTATATAAAATGCAAATCAAAGGCATAGCAACTAGTTTCATCTGGGTTCCTGCTCATGTTGGTGTGGAGGGTAATGAACAGGTGGATATTCTGGCCAAACAAACAATCAGAAGTATGAACATAGACATAGAAGTTCCACTCAGCAAAGCGGAGGTTAAAACATTCATACAGAAATATGCACAAACAGCATGGCAAGATCATTGGGACCTTAGTGATACAGGAAGACATCTTTATAAAAGTCAAAGGTATGTGGGGGATGGAAGGAAGGTGGGGTTTAAAAGAAGGGAGGAAAATGTCATTTCTCGGATGAGAATGGGTCATACAGGTCTCAATCATACTTTAAGTATAATAGGAAAGCATCCAACCGGAAAGTGTATACACTGCAGCCAGCCAGAAACTGTTGAGCATGTTTTACTGCTTTGCAGGAAATATAGTACTCAGAGAAATGTGCTTTTCCAGACACTGAAGAAAGCTAAATTCCATGACTTGTCGCTATCAGGGCTGTTAGGGAAAACATCAGGCAATATGTATTGTGAGATTATTACGTTTCTAAGAGAAATTGATACATTTCAAATAATCTAGAGTTTTGGTTCTTTGTTTTGTTTTGTTTCTTGTTTTCTGCTTAGTCTCTTGTCCACACTCCAGTCCAGTTGGTGGCGATAATGCTCCTACAAGTTGGTTTGCCAACCACCAATAAACACGAGAGAAGAAGAAGAAGAAGAAGAAGGAAGTAGATGGGCGTGACTTTAAAGTTCTTTGCAATCCGCCAAAAACCGAGAGAAGAAGAGGTGAGTGGATTAAACACACGCAGAGGTTTCATTAAGTGTATTTACACCTGTTAGCTTAGCTTACAGTTAATCACGAATCAGAAGTTATCTTATTTAACACAGCTGTAATATTGGAAGAAAGAAACTCACAAAAAACTTTAAAATGTGCGCCAAAAATAGTCTCAAATTATCTTTAAATAAAGGCTAAAAGCTATTGGATAACAGCTAAAGTCTAAAAGCCATCGGATAACAGCTAAAGTCTAAAAGCTAAAGTCTAACATGTAACGTCTAAAAGCTATCGGCTAACAGCTACAGTTATTATTCCAGTTCGGCTCTGGGTGAGTAACAGTTGATTTGTAATGCTAAGCTGACTTTATTTTAGTTATTTATTACACCAGTTGTCTTTAAGACAGTTTGAGTTGTTGTGTTGGTGCTCTTTACCATAGTTATAGTTTTAAATATATGCTTATTAGCATCGCCATTCACTGTGACGCAGCATGTTTCCCATTGAAATGAATGGGGTTCTTCAGTTGGCAGCTAACGCTAAGCTAAGCGACGGTTTAGCTCATTAGATAAATAGATATACTTTATTTAAATAACTATTTACCTTAAACTGAGAAATGATTGTGTCACAGCAGAAGTGTTTTCAGGCATTACACAAGTTAAGCATATTTAAAAGATACAATAAGATATAATAAAAATGAAGCATTAGCAGCAAGTTTACACACGGGACACATATCACTAGAGTATCTAAAGAATACACAATATACAGAAAATACTGTATACATGGGGTACATTAAACAGTCTTACTTGCTAATGTTTGCTTTCTGTGTTAACTTAGTGATAGTCAATGACACAGATAGCGTTATAACCGTGGTTCAAACAACAGTTAATGTCACTTTCTATGTGAATAAAGTCATTTTAATGAAATAAAAGTGAACAAACTGTGAGCTGTAAGTTAGAATGTAAGTTGCTACACAGATTATGATGAATTATATCTAAATATTTGTATTGTATTAATAATAATTTACACAGAAAACCAACTCGTTATCGTAATGGTTAAAGTCATTTGCATGTAATGTTAATAACTATCTGACCTTTCTATCATTTTCTCCTCTGCTTAACATCACATTGACTAAATGGATCAATTTGGAACATGTTTACGTCACAGCAGCATAGATGAGACAAGGCACTGCACATGATGTGATAAAACACTACATATAAGCATCTAGAAATAGAACATATCATTGAATAAACTCTTTGAATTCCTCCTCTTCACTCCTGACAGTTTTCCACCTGAAGCAGCTCTGTGGTCTTCATCAGGACCCAGTGTTCCCAGAGAGGACCTGAAGCAGCTCTGTGGTCTTCATCAGGACCCAGTGTTCCCAGAGAGGACCTGAAGCAGCTCTGTGGTCTTCATCAGGACCCAGTGTTCCCAGAGAGGACCTGAAGCAGCTCTGTGGTCTTCATCAGGACCCAGTGTCCACAGAGAGGACCTGAAGCAGCTTTGTGGTCTTCATCAGGACCCAGTGTTCCCAGAGAGGACCTGAAGCAGCTCTGTGGTCTTCATCAGGACCCAGTGTCCCCAGAGAGGACCTGAAGCAGCTCTGTGGTCTTCATCAGGACCCAGTGTTCCCAGAGAGGACCTGAAGCAGCTCTGTGGTCTTCATCAGGACCCAGTGTTCCCAGAGAGGACCTGAAGCAGCTCTGTGGTCTTCATCAGGACCCAGTGTTCCCAGAGAGGTCCTGAAGCAGCTCTGTGGTCTTCTCAGTGTTTCCAGCTTAAAAGAAGCTTTATGAATGCAGCCCCAGGTAAGTGTGTGTGTGTGATACCTTAATAATTACTTTCTCTAACATTATTTATCCCACAGTATATTCATAAGTTATATGCATACCGTTTAGTTTGAGTAAACCTTCAGCATAATGTTTTAGTACGGTAACTCTTCTTTATTACCGTTAGCATACTGGTTTCTGTTAGGTAACTCCTTTATGTTTCAGGATGAAGCCTCAGTTTATTGACTTGTTGTTTCTAGTCTCCTCCTGACTTACAGAGTCCTGGAGCTGTGAGTTTCTCCTCTTCAGTGAAGCAGTTTTATTACTGTCTCCTATTGTTGCAGACAAAGTAGCATTACATGGAAATATTCAAGTAAAGTAAAAGTACCTCTAAATAGCACTTAAGTACAGTACTTGAGTAAATGTACTTAGTTACTTCTCACCTCTGCTATGAACCTACGAAGTAGCTGTGGATTAGTTGTGTTGATTATTTCAGAGACCCATCCGGAGAAGGAGAACTGAGAGCAGCATGGAGGAGAACAAAGAGACCCCTGGAGATCAGGTCAGTGTGCACTTCATCACAATATATTCCTAATTCCAGCGTTACCGCCAGGCGGGCGTCTTGCCGTCATTTGACGCCCTTATTCAGCTCGGAACGCCCTGAACTCGAGCCGAGGGCGTCCAAAAGACTTTTTATCGCTTGAAATTACGAAAAAGGACAAGGACATCCCTCTGTTGGAGGGGCAAAGGAGTCTGGTGGGATTCTTTTCACCGCCAGCAAAGCATGTTCCTGTGCTAGTGAAGCACGTGCGTGAACGGCGAGCGCCGGAGCCTCGCAGCGGCGAAACTGAGGCTCTCGTAAACTGTGGTAACATGAAGAGCCGTTTGGGAGCCGAAAGAGCCGGCTCTTCTTAGTGAGCCGAGCCAAATGATCCGACTCACTAAAAAGAGCCGGGATTCCCATCACTAATACGTAAAGAGATAGTATCTATAAGGGACGGCTCAATTCAAAATTCAAGTCCAGGGTTTCCCTCACATAGACTTTACTTGGGCCGCCCAGGTTTAACGGCCACCAAAGTATATTTCCCGACCCATTCATTATTATTTTTGTATCCGTCCGCGAGCACGACGCCATCTGCAATCGATTTACTAGTGGACAATGATCCCTCGCTTGCTGTACCTGTTCGCTCTGCTATCGCGTGGAGGGTCTGCTAACAAGCAGCCAACAGAAAGGTTCATGTTAATGTTGTTGCACCTCACGAATGCCTAACACTTATCCTCAAATGAAAGATCACAACCTTTTTGAAATATACAATATGAATGCACAATATGGTTAGATAGAGGTTAGAACGTTGTTGTCTACGATTCTTTAATTGTCAGATCAAGTCTGAAATGTGACTTGCATCACAGCAGCTCCATGTGTAACATCAACATAGACACATAAGACAAACACAATACATGAGAAACAAACAACAAACATGTAACATAACAGCAGGATCAGTGAGAGCTGCTCAAAGAGCCTTCAGCGTGCATCTGATCTGTAGCTCAGTGTTCACTGAGAGGACTGACTGGAGCACAAAGGATGCCTCAGTCTGACTTTAGTGAATCTCCATTAGATGGTAGCAGTTCAGATTCTCTGTTAGAGCATGCTTTGGGTCCCAGATGATGCTGTTGGACAGCCTCTCAGGTTATTATGGTCTGTGTGATGCCCCTGTGGGTGCATCAGTAGAGAGGAGGTGTCTGTGCTGTGGTGATTGGTGTTTGCATTGATTGCAGTAACTCAGGGCACCTGGGTCTGGTGTCCTGCAGCTATTTAGAGCCTCTCTGCTCCTCTCTGTGCTCTCTCTGCTTTTCCCTACAGGCCCCCGGTTTTGTTGAGTATATGTTGTTGTTACTTTAGTTGCTTTACTTTGTGCACCTCAACACTCTCACACATACACATTCATGCAACCCTCACCCTGCATTTACACTACTGATACCACTGACGTCCACACCTCATGCCTTACTTATTGTTGCACTTCATTTAATTTGGCTAATTTGGATTGTTTCCTTTAAATAAACATATTTTGATAACCGTTGACATGGTGTGTCTCCTTTTTGTTGTGGTCTTTTGAGCCAGGTCATAACAAATGGGGGCTCGTCCTACTGGTTATTTGGTTAAAAGTTTGTGTAGTGCTCAGAGCACATGGCTTCATTTGAGCAGCTAATTAGTTGATGTGGTCCAGCTGTGTGCTGGCTCGGCGCTGCTATTTGGGGGACACATCATGTTTTTTGGGTTTCAGGAAGCTTTAGTGTTTGACATGGCGTCAGGTTTTGTGTGCCAATCAGAAGGTAAGATGTTGCTGCTTGTTACGCTTTTGTAAAGAGTTTCCCCCGCTAGGCTTAAGTGGCGTTTCCCCTTGGGTTGCGTCTGTTTTTGTTTTTTCATAGTGTTGTGGTGATGTGGTTAGTGTCAGCTGTTTTCGGACAGCTGTCTCGGGGGCACATTCTTGTGATTTCTTGGTGTTACCTGCGTGCAGGTCGCTCCATAAATCCGCCGTGTTCCAGTGCGTAATTACCCCGCCGCAAGCCACATGAAGACTAGGTGAGATTAGTAAGATTTTGGTTGGGCAGTTAGGTTATGTTTGAGCACCCTCTATGAAACGTCAACCTACCCCATAGCACCCCCTAGAGAGAATCTCTGGCGCCGCCACTGGCTGGAGGTGGAAAAGATGACATTTGAGGTGAAATATGCTAGATTACGGCTGATTGGAGAGGGCAAGCTTTCTCCGGTGAAGGATGGTTCTGATAGGTCGGCACCAGGTAGTGGCGATATTATTTCTTACTTGCGGTTAGTGCCAAAGTTTAATGAGCGTGACCCTGACATTTTTTAATTCTATTTGAACGCATAGCAGAGGCAAGAAACTGGTCAGATTGGGACAAAGTGCTGTTACTTCAGTGTGTACTCACTGGCCGAGCACAGGAGGCTTATTCAGCTATTTGTGGCGAAAAGGCTTTGGACTATGCTAGAGTAAAATCAGCAAGTCAGAAAGTCTCTGACAGGGTGACCCACAATCTTTGAGCAGATTTATGATTTCTAACAGGTGGAGCAGTTTTGCCGAAGTAACAACATACTGATACCGGTTAGTAGGGATGTAACGATATCAAAAACTCACCGTACGATAATATCGCGATAAAAAGTCCACGGTACGATATTTATCGCGACATTGACAAATAAAAGGAAAAAAATGTGAATTTTCTTTTATTAAATAATAAATCTGATTAGTTCAGCATTTTAGTAGGATAGTATTATTTAAACGTGTCAACAATATAATAATCAGACCCTGCAATAGAATAGATCAAGTTTCACTTTAGTTTTCCAAGTAACTCAACTCTAACTCACTCACTCAGCATCATCAAGGTTATCTTTTAGGAATATGAGCATTTCCAGGTAGAAGCTGGGATGTTTGGGCGTTTACAATATCCCCTGCTGTGGAAAAAACTCTCTTGCTTGGTGCTGATGTTGCTGGGACAGAGAGATATGCTTTGGCCATGGGTGACAGCAGTGGGTAAAACTGTGCATTGTCTCTCCACCACTTCAAAAACAATACAGTTTTTGCCAAGAAGGTGAGGCTTATTGACAGGGCGAGATATAAATATACTGTTGGTACTTGTCAATGCCTCTAGGTATGTACATGTAGCCCTGTAAATACGATGTCCTTTTGTGTTATCTGTTTTAGGTTCATGTTGTAACCTACTTGCTGCCATATTGGACAGGTCTCCCTTGAAAAAGAGATCAATGATCTCAATGGGACCATCTGGTTAAATAAAGGTTTAAAAAATAATTTAAAAATATCGCGGTAGATTTGTTCAGTCTCACGACGGTATTGAGACATTTATTTACCGCGATATTCGATATATCGTTACATTCCTACCGGTTAGTAAAAACCATGAATTAATGCTTTGACAAGTCTGCAGACAGACGGCAGACGAAAAACCTTTTTTTAAATGCGTGTTTTCTGAATGGAGATCGGCTAAGCTAACGCAGTATATGCTCCGACCGTCCACACTCACAACAACGGCCTACAGACATAAATAAACCAGCGACTGTATTCGCCATGACACAGACAGTCTGTGGTTTGTACTTGTTTCACTTGTGTCTAGTTTCTGAACAGATATGAGGAGCTGTGAGCTCTGAGTGCTAACAGCTAACGGCTGATGTTGGTTTTGTGGTTCACATTGAAGAGGTCGTCACGGCTCCGCCTACACTGAGTTACTATAGTTACTGCCCCAGTTTCTAAACTGTATTGGAAACGCAGCATAAAGTGAGCCTGGCCTACCAAGGCCTAGCTATACCGTACTAAGCCGTGCGAGGCCCTGCAGTGGAAATGCGCCATAAGTGGATGTCATTGAAGACCTTTACAAGAGCAGTCTCAGTGCTGTGGTTTGGACGAAACCCTGACTGGAACACATCCAAACAGTTATTTAACCTCTTAAGCCCCACGGACCCGGTTCCGGGGCCGAAATCGCGTCATTTGCAGGAAACAACGTCTAAGGAACCTTAATATTTAATAAACTATTTATATTTTATATCCATATAACGGGAAAAAACTAATTTAACTGATCTTTTTCATTCGGAGCGAAACACACAAGAGTTAGACCTAACACACTTAGCTATTTGATCTACCTCTGGAACAAGCTACACTAGATATACATATATTTATTCTTCACTGTCGGGTCACTTATTACTGGATCAGTGAGCTGCATGAGATACTGAGAGGCTGTCAGGAGAGAGGGAGAGAGGAAAAGGGAGCGCTTCCGCTCATTTCTCCCGTGTTCTTAATAGGGTTGTAAAATTCCGGGAATTTTCAAAGATGGAAACTTTCCATCGGAATAAACTGGGAATTTTCAAAATTGAAGGTTGGCTCTTCATAGCGAACTTAAATATAGTTGGGGAAAGTATATTTTAGCATAATCTTGACTAAAACAAACAGATGCCGTTCAAGTACACTTGAATATCCATGCCATAACACAATGCTCACTGCATGGCTATTGGGACCACACCCCCTACAGGCACTGTCCTCCATCACATGCACAGATGAGTAATATTTAACTCAACATTCTCAACTCAAAATAATTAAAACTTGTTCTGTTCTACTTTAAAAATAAAAAATAAAAATCTGTTGAAATGTCATGTTTTTTGTTCAATTTTGCATCGAATATTTACAAAATTCCCCAGCTTAAATTCCCATGGAAACTTTTTGCCCCTTTGCAACCCTAGTTATTATCCAAAGTGAATGTAAACTTGAATAATGTACATCATTTGAATGTAATAATTAAGTTGTTTGTGGAAGCTCCAGTGAATGAGCCCCATTAACTGAGTGTTAAACATCACTTTAAATGGAAGATTTAAAGTGATGTTTAAATCTTCCATTTAGGCCCCGCCCACTCGATCGGCATCGGCCGATACTGATTCCGGCGATCGGCCCCAAAATTGGCGATCGGAGCATCCCTAATAGTCTTTGGTAACAGTAGTTATTTCATCCTTCCTGAAATGTCCCAATCTGTCCAATCAAAACAGGCTTTCAACTGTTCTCTACTTTAATTTGCCCATGTCCTTATTACTTTCTTTTCTGGTTGACTTCCCTTCAGTTTGGTCTTATACACTGGTATCATATTCACAACATTATGATCAGAGTTCAGTATTGGTGGTCCGTATTTAGACACATAAGAGGCTTCTCAATACTCAAATTTCCCCTCCTCGACTCCTCGGTCCTCCGGTAGTGACCCGGAAATTAATTTCAGCGCGCCATTTTGAAGGACATCTCATTTCTCTAAATGAGGATCGAGCATCGAGGAGGCTCTCTGGAGGAGCTCTAACCGAGGAGACACTGATGGGTCCTCCACGGCTCCTCCGCGGATGCATTTTCGGGAACGGTGGAGGCGTGATGCACGGCCGGACTTATCTCAGCCAATGACAGCTCTGCATGCATCCCCTGGATATTATTTTAGAAACTGCTTTCATTGCGTTGCGATGTTTCCAGAGAGAACAGCTGTGAGGTCTGTGCAGAAAGCAGAGCAGTGTGTATAATAGGGGTGTAACGGTTCACAAACATTTCGGTTTGGTACGTACCTCGGTTTTTAGGTCACGGTTCGGTACGTTTTCGGTACAGCAGAAAAAATTCTCACATAATTTTTTTTTTTAAATTATTATTAAACTGTGAATAATGTATTCACTCAAATAAATACAAAATATAATAAAATAAACATTAAGGTGCAGCATTTCGATGAACTGAAATAATCTGTATTTGAACTGTACTGTACTAGTTCCTAAGCAGCCAGTTTGACATTAGGACTTGCTTGTCATTGTATTTTCAAAGAAAAATGAACTTGTCCACATTGCTTGCCGAAAGGGCAGATCTGCTGACACTAAGAATGTCTCCTGCTGTGGAGAACACCCTCTCTAGGGACAGAGGCAGCAGATACAGCCAGGTAGTGCTTTGCTAACATGGCAACATAAGTATATTTGGCGTTTGTAATAGCTTTAGCTCGGTCTGAACTTTTTGCGAGTGGTGGAGGCTTAAATGCTAGCGGGAGTTGGGTTTGCACTTCAGTCTTTTTTTCTTTTGGTACCGGTGATATTCACGTTCGGGTGATGCCTTTTCAAATGAGTGTGCAAGTTTGATGTATTGCCAGCCGCGTAACCGATTTTAGTTGAACAATGCCGACAAACAGCTTTGGTTCGGTCCACCTGTCTTTGCCCGTCATCCTTGTATGTAACTGCGAAACCAAAATGTTCCCAAACCGGAGACTTCAATGATGCTGGAGGATTTTCGAGCTCAACCTTATCTGCGTTCGCCATTTCGCCAGTTCCTCAAATGACTGACTAAATTTTAACGCATTCCTCTGACCAGCTCTCATAGTATGCCTCTCGTCCAATGAAATGACTTGCTCGCTCTGACGCATTGAACCCAATGTGAGCAAATTACTCTGAATACTGCGACGCAGCACCTGAGATCGCTAACAAGAAGTTGTTCACGTTCTCAATTTTTTTTACGTTTAACGTTATATTCGTTCGGTACACACGTGAACCGAACGGTACGGGTACGTATACCGTTACACCGCTAGTGTATAAGATATATCACTCAGTATAACAGGCCTACTCTCTTTATTTGCTTTAGTCGATATTTTTCTAAGACCATTTAGTGCTTCACATAATAAAATACACAAGGGCTGTAGCCTGATTATGCTTTACGAGCTGTAGTGTGTGTGTGTGTTACTGTGTGTGTGTGGTACAGTGTGTTGGTGTGTGGTACAGTGTGTGTTGTACAGTGTGTTGGTGTGTGGTACAGTGTGTGTGTGTGTTGTACAGTGTGTGTGTGTGTTAGTGTGTGTTGTACAGTGTGTGTGTGTGTTGTACAGTATGTGTGTTATACAGTGCGTACGGCGGACAGACGGGTCTCAGTTGGTTTGGTGTCCTCTTTTAATAGCCTACTTGTAAATACAACTTTTGGCCCGTAATTTCAATTCCCCATTTCAGCGACCAGAGAGAGGGGGGGATATATCCAGTCTCTGATTGTGTTACGTTATTATGAGAGTGCTCTCATACTGGTTTGATTCTGAAATTGTATATATTTATATAAATATGTGTGTGTGTCCCCGCATCTTTAGCCTGATATTGTCTCATTATACCGCACTGTGAATGAATCAAAGTAAATATATATATATGTATATGTGTGTATATATATATGTGTGTGTGTATATATGTGTATATATATATATTAGTGTGTATATATATATATATATATATATATATATATATATATATATATATTAGTGCTGTCAAAATTATCGCGTTAACGGCGGTAATTAATTTTTTGAATTAATTGCGTTAAAATATTTAACGCATTTAACGCATGTGCAGAATGGCCCGCCCCATACGTGCCACCAGTGGCAGCGCCAGGGTATGGCTGGGGTAGGCTACACCCATACCGAGAAATGGCTTAGCCCCACCATGAAAAATGATGTTAAAGTAAGCAAAATAAAGTCCGCCAACTCGCGCGGAGTAAATTGCACAGACAGCAGTTAGTCAGATTGATTTCAGAAGCCACTTGTCTGGAAATACCGAAGACCAGAAACGGTTTTGAAAACTTTTGTCACGTAGTGATCGTCTTCTCAATAGAACATCTTTGATAATGTCGGTGTTGTTGCAGGAAGTCCCGACGGAGAATACTTTTGCTGTAGTACAGGGGTGCACATAACTGGTACGCAGGTTATGTGCGTAATCTGAAACTTGTGTCACAAAGCGCATTTGTGTACCGACGTACTTGTGAAGCTTTTCCAGAAGGCGGTTAGATCACCGGACGACAGAGTCGGTCTCCGTGTGTACAGACAGGGCTGCTGTTAACGTCGGTCTGTACAACGGAATTGTGCCAAAACTACGCCAACCGGCTGCGGAGGGAGACTTCCCCCCCCCCCCTTCACTGGAGAACTGCGCTAAAACAGCTGATCACAACGTTCGCACTCTGTGGTCACAAGTACTCCACTAACCGCCCCCCCCCCCCCCCCGTCGACTTTCCTGAAGTACCCCCCCGTTGATAGAAATCAACACGTAATGAATTAAGACCCCACGGTTTGATGATTGATAGGTGTGTGTGCTGTCTTTCATTTTGACACGCAGAAAAATGTTATAATAAACATAGATACTGTATGTTATATGCATATATCCGCCTTCTTTCATTTATCTTTCCATTCCCACAACAATATACATAAATAAATGGCATATTTCGGACATAGTTCGAATGGTGATTAATCATGATTAATTAATTTTTAAGCTGTGATTAATCTGATTAAAAATTGTAATCGTTTGACAGCCCTAATATATATATATATATATATATATATATCATCATGAACACATCTGTCCATCAGACAGAGGGCTGCTGTGCCTCCTGTCATCATTAATGGACGTCTCTTTAAAATGACCGCTCAGAGGAGAGGAGTTCTCATTTCTCTAACCGCCTGCTGCTTCCCCTCCTCTCTCCTCAGTTCCCCTCCTCAGTCCTCCGCTCGCATCTCCTGTGGGCGGGACTAAGTATTGAGGATAGGAGTCGAGGAGGGGAAATTTGAGTATTGAGAAACCTCTATTGGCTCCTTTATCATTAACAAAGCATTTGTCCAGGATATTGTCTTTCCTGCTGTGATCCCTAACATACTGCTGGAACCCAGGTAACACAGTCTCCAGGCAACATTGCTTCATGTCCCAGAGCACTATTGCCGGTGCATCGGTGGCTGAGTTGTAGCTTGTGAACACAGTGTCCTCTGCCGCTGGGAGGCACATAAACAACAAACAGTAAAATACACCCGAATTCTCTAGGCAGATAAAAGGGTCTTAACGTCAGGCCGAGAATTTCTACGTTGGGATTGCAGGTTTTACATTTTACTGAGTATGATCGGCACCACAGATCATTAATATACACACAAATACCGCCTCCTCTGGTTTTCCCCGAGTTCACATCACTGTCTGCTCGAACAAGGGTGAATCCGGGTACTTCAAAGAGATTCAGGCTTTGTAGATTGTAGCCAACTTTCCGTGAAACATAATAAAGAGGCCTCAAGAAATTCATGACAGTACCTTGTGTATGTCCTTAGTGTGTCCACGTTGTTGCTCAATGAGAATGTGAGAATGATGGATGGAAGTGGTGGCCGGCTGAATCTCCGCCGTAGGCGATTCTGAACGCCTCCTCTCCTTCCTCATCTCTTTTTCCTGGTGTTTCTAAGCGGCTCCCGAGGGATTTCATCCAATATCGAAGAGCACAGGTGGCTTGGTGTATTCGTGCTGTCACTCAGGTGTGTCTTGGAAAGTTGAATGGCCAGACATGGTCTGCAGAAGGCAAATGTAATCCACGGGATCAAAAGCATGGTCTCTCAAAATGACGTTTCATACAGACACAACAAAGTTTAGACAATAATTAGACCAAAAAAACTAAAACAAGACGAACGGAGCATACTGAGACTCGCAGTGACAGGATGCCGTCTCCCTCTGTCTCCTGTATACCAGGGGTGGGTAAGTCATACATGTGCAAGTCTCAAGTTACTGGGGTGAGAGTCAAGCAAGTCAAGTCCTACGAAATCCTGATGAATAACCCCAGTTTCTGCATTTAAATCAGTTAAAAGACAGTGGTTATGAAAACTAGGGTTTTATTTTCAAAATTAACAACAATGGAGAGTGGGGCTCTGAAATCATAAAACGGGGAATAATTGGGCAGTTCAGTGTGTGTGTGTGTGTGTGTGTATATAGAGGTGCGCGTGGTTAAAACGTAGCAGCCTGCGGTCGCTCCTTAGCTGTTCTAATGAAGGTAAACACAGTGAAGGCACAGCTCTTTGCAGCTGGTGCTGCTCATCTGAGATTCTGCTGAGTTACACGTTACTGCCTCCTGGTGCTGCAGAGATTTCATGAAGTGAAGGAGGTTTTTCTTCTATAAAACAGCTGTGGGCAGCAGATACTGAGTCACAGACATGAATACATAGGTCAAGGCAGACTGGTTCACAGACTCTCCTGTTTTGCTGATCTGGTGCTTGAACAAATAACTCTACACCCCTGGCCGAAATGTCCCTAAAATGAAGTCCGTGTTTGAAATGTATCTCAAATAATGTATGCATTTCCCCACATAAACATAACGGTCTGCAATGAAACGGCTGTCTCCTGTGCGCTCCACTTCCTAATTTCTCCTGCGAACGAGATATTTTCTCTCTTCTTTTTTTTTTTCATTGCCCTCTAGGGGCTTGGTACAATGCAAATATTTTTATTTTAAAAAGTAAAGTCCTTTCGAGTCATCTGTCTCACGCCTAAGTCAAGTCTCAAGTCATGAATACGAAGTCAAGTCGAGTCTTTTATCAATGTTAGTCAAGCAAGTCTCAAGTCAAAAAATATGCAAGTCATGTGAGTCAAGTCATGTGACTCGAGTCCCCCACCTCTGATACTTTGGTTAGAATATTGCTGTATTACTGTATCAAATATAATACAAATATAATAAACACAAACAGTTGACAAGTAGTATTTTGTTAACTCAAGATTTATATTAAGTGAGTTTTTATTGTGTTAACTTGTGTATTTATGCTTTTTAGTTTGACTTTCTCTCTTTCTCTGTCCATCTGTTCTAGAAACCGAAAGGAAGAGAGAGACGTCACAGCTGTCAGCGATGTGACAAATCCTTTACAAAATCAGGACATTTAAAGACCCACCTGCGTATTCACACGGGAGAAAAACCGTATAGCTGTGAAGAGTGTGGTAAAACGTTCACTACATCAGGTGCTCTCAAAAGACATCAACGTATTCATACTGGAGAAAAACCTTACAGCTGTGAAGAGTGTGGGACAACTTTCACTAGATCAGGTGCCCTCAAATCACATAAACGTATTCATACTGGAGAAAAACCTTACAGCTGTGAAGAGTGTGGGACAACTTTCACTAAATCAGGTGCTCTCAAATCACATCAACGTATTCATACTGGAGAAAAACCTTACAGCTGCGAAGAGTGTGGGACAACTTTCACTACATCAGGTAATCTCAAAACACATCAACGTATTCATGCTGGAGAAAAACCTTACAGCTGTGATGAGTGTGGGACAACTTTCACTACATCAGATCATCTCAAATCACATCACCGTATTCATACTGGAGAAAAACCGTACTGGTGTGAAGAGTGTGGGAAAATGTTCACTTCATCAAGTAATCTCAAAACACATCACCGTATTCATACTGGAGAAAAACCTTACAGCTGTGAAGAGTGTGGGAAAACGTTCACTTCATCAAGTGCTCTCAAAAAACATCACCGTATTCACACTGGAGAAAAACCTTACAGCTGTGAAGAGTGTGGAACAACTTTCATTCAATCAGGTGCTCTCAAATCACATCAACGTATTCATACTGGAGAAAAACCTTACAGCTGTGAAGAGTGTGGGTCAACTTTCATTCAATCAGGTGCTCTCAAAACACATCAACGTATTCACACTGGAGAAAAACCTTACAGCTGTGAAGAGTGTGGGACAACTTTCACTACATCAGATCATCTCAAAACACATCACCGTATTCATACTGGAGAAAAACCTTACAGCTGTGAAGAGTGTGGGAAAACGTTCACTTCATCAAGTAATCTCAAAAAACATCACCGTATTCACACTGGAGAAAAACCGTACTGGTGTGAAGAGTGTGGGAAAACGTTCACTTCATCAAGTAATCTCAAAATACATCACCGTATTCACACTGGAGAAAAACCTTACAGCTGTGAAGAGTGTGGGACAACTTTCACTACATCAGATAATCTCAAAAAACATCACCGTATTCACACTGGAGAAAAACCGTACTGGTGTGAAGAGTGTGGGAAAACGTTCACTAGATCAGATGCTCTCAAATCACATCTTCGTGTTCACACACTCTTAAAACCATAGTGGTGTTAAGAGTGTGGGAAAACTTTTTCTTAAAGTATTCACCTTAAAGTCCATGAGCGAGTTTCACTGTTCATTAATCTGCCGAGTAGTTTCTCCAATAATCTGTTTAATAAAATGTTGTGACTTTAAACTTTGATTGGGATGTTTTTGATAGTTCCTGTTGAGTTAGCAGTCTGTTCTGGTCTAAAAGAACCAATGATTCATGTATCTAGAACATATTTACGATGTTTTCAGTTTGATCCTATTCTCTTGTTAAAATGATCAGGCTACCAAAAATATAATGGCCTTAGAAACAGACTCGCAACCCTGCATATCTGTTGTGTTTTGCAGCATATTATAAACATGTCATTCCCTTATTTTCAAATACCACAGCTTGTGTAGTGATGTATTTGAGGTGTACTTTCAAATCAAATCAAAGTTTATTTATAAAGCACATTTAAAAGCGATTTTTGGTTGGGCCAAAGTGCTGTACATGTAATAAATACTACAATCACATAAAAACTAGGGCTGTCAAACGATTAAAATTTTTAATCAGATTAATCACGGCTTAAAAATTAATTAATCATGATTAATCACCATTCGAACTATGTCCAAAATATGCCATTTCTTTATGTATATTGTTGTGGGAATGGAAAGATAAATGAAAGAAGGCGGATATATCCATTTAACATACAGTATGTATGTTTATTATAACATCTTTCTGTGTGTCAAAATGAAAGACAACCCACACACCTATCAATCATCAAACCGTGGGGTCTTAATTCATTACGTGTTGATTTCTATCAACGGGGGAGTACTTCAGGAAAGTCGACAGAGGGGGGGGGGGCGGCGGCGGCTAGTGCACTTCGTGACCACAGAGTGTGAACGTTGTGATCAGCTGTTTTAGCGCAGTTCTCCAGTGAAGGGGGGGGGGGGGGAAGTCTCCCTCCGCAGCCGGTTGGCGTAGTTTTGGCACAATTCCGTTGTACAGACCGACGTTAACAGCAGCCCTGTCTGACACGGAGACCGACTCTGTCGTCCGGTGATCTAACCGCCTTCTGGAAAAGCTTCACAAGTACGTCGGTACGCAAATGCGCTTTGTGACACAAGTTTCAGATTACGCACATAACCTGCGTACCAGTTATGTGCACCCCTGTACTACAGCAAAAGTATTATCCGTCGGGACTTCCTGCAACAACACCGACATTATCAAAGATGTTCTATTGAGAAGACGATCACTATGTGACAAAAGTTTTCAAAACCGTTTCTGGTCTTCGGTATTTCCAGACAAGTGGCTACTGAAATAAATCTTACTAACTGCTGTCTGTGCAATTTACTCCGCGAGTTGGCAGACTTTATTTTGCTTACTTTAACATCATTTTTCATGGTGGGGCTAAGCCATTTCTTGGTATGGGTGTAGCCTACCCCAGCCATACCCTGGCGCTGCCACTGGTGGGATGTATGGGGCGGGCCATTCTGCACATGCGTTAAATGCGTTAAATATTTTAACGCAATTAATTCAAAAAATTAATTACCGCCGTTAACGCGATAATTTTGACAGCACTAATAAAAACACAATACTACAATCACAATAAATTACAACAGATATATAAAAAACACAGCGAAAAGTCAGGAGTCGTGCTCCGCTCTGACTAAAAGGCCAGGGAGAAGAAGTGTGTTTTAAGAGTAGGTTTAAAAACCCCTAGGGTCTGGGCCGACCTCACATGGAGGGGCAGAGTGTTCCAGAGCCTGGGGCCAGCTGCTGCGAAGGCTCGGTGCCCTCGGGTTTTGAGCCTGTTCTTGGGCACTATCAGCAGCAGCTGGTCAGCAGACCTTAAAGCTCTGGCTGGGGTGTAGCGCTGGAGGAGTTCAGCTATATAGGCTGGAGCCAGCCCATTTAGTGCTAAAGGAGTTTAAAATCAATTCTGAACCGAATTGCAAGCCATTGCAGTGAGGCCAGAATTGGGATGATGTGGTCACGCTTTTTGTGGCCAGTCAGAAGACGTGCAGCTGCGTTCTGCACTAGCTGCAGGCGTCTAATTGAGGCCTGGTCCATACCCACGTACAGAGTGTTGCAGTAGTCCAACCTCGAGGTAACAAAGGCGTTAATAACCCTTTCCAGGTCTTTAAAAGATAAAAACGACTTGGCCAATAGTCGTATTTAAAAAAAGCAGGTTTTGACTACGCTGCTGACCTGTTTATCGAATTTAAAAGCGCTGTTGAAGGTTACTCCAAGGTTCGTGACAGAGGGGAGGATATTATTTTTGAGGGAGCCCAGAATATCAAACTGGGAGGCTGGAGGTTGGGGTCCAAAAAAGATAACTTCAGTCTTGCTCTCATTGAGTTTGAGGAAATGTTGGCTCAGCCAGGATTTGATCTCTGCTAAGCAGTCAATCAATAGCTGTAATGAGTTGACATTTGAATTGAGTGGCAGATAGATCCGTACATCGTCGGCGTAGCAGTGGAAGGGGATATTGTGGTTTGTGAGAATTGAACCTATGCACAGTAGAAAAAGGATGGGGCCCAGAATCGAGCCTTGGGGAACCCCACGGGTAAGAGGGGCTTTGGCAGAGGAGAAGGCACCTAGCTGCACTGAGAAGCTACGGTCTGTCAGGTAGGACCTGAAGCATGCAAGGGCAGAGCCTGTGATGCCAGCAGACTGTTCAAGCCGTGACAACAGGATGCTATGGTCCACAGTGTCGAAGGCAGCAGTCAGGTCTAACAGCACCAGGACAGCTGGGCTGCCTGAGTCGGCGGCTAGGAGCAGATCATTAAAAACTCTTAAAAGGGCTGTTTCAGTGCTGTGCATGGGTTTGAAGCCAGACTGAAACTTTTCATGGATGCCATGCATGGTTAAAAAAGACTGCAGCTGGGCGTAGACTACTCGCTCCAGGGCTTTAGATAAAAAAGTTAGCTGGGAGATGGGCCTAAAATTTGCGAGAATGGAAGAGTCGAGATTTTTCTTTTTAAGTAGTGGTTGCACCACGGCATGTTTGAAGGCAGCTGGGACACATCCTGAGCTAAGAGAGGTATTTATAAGTAATAAAATACTTGCTCCAACTGATTCGAAAACATCTCTGAGAAGGCGAGAGGGAATGCTGTCTGAGGTGCAGTTTGTCGGCCGCAGGTGCATGACTACATCCGAGAGAGAAGAGAGGGATACAGGCTCAAAGTGGTCGAGGGCAGCAGGGCACAGGAAAGGAGCAGGATTAAACATGTGACATTACAAAGAACCTGAGGTTTATGGCTGTTTTTGGAGATTAACAGATAAATGTGCTCCGTTTTGGCTGCTTTGACTGCCGTTTGGTAGTCGGAAAGGCAAGCAGGAAGGATTTCTAAGGAGACATGGAGTTTATCCTTTTTCCATTTTCTCTCTGCACGCCTGCAAACGCGTCTGAGAATACGAGTACAGTCATTGAGCCACGGCTCTGAGAGAACTTTGGTGCGTCTAAGCGTAAAAGGAGCAACAGAATCCAGTATTAGGGTACATGTCGAGTCAAACATGGAGATAAGCTCATCAGCACTAAAAACTAGGGCTGTCAAACGATTAAAAATTTTAATCAGATTAATCACAGCTTAAAAATTAATTAATCATGATTAATCACCATTCGGCGGATATATCCATTTAACATACAGTATCTGTTTATTATAACATTTTTCTGCGTGTCAAAATGAAAGAGAGCACACACACCTATCGATCATCAAACCGTGGGGTCTTAATTCATTACGTGTTGATTTCTATCAACGGGGGAGTACTTCAGGAAAGTCGACACAAGTTTCAGATTACGCACATAACCTGCGTACCAGTTATGTGCACCCCTGTACTACAGCAAAAGTATTCTCCGTCGGGACTTCCTGCAACAACACCGACATTATCAAAGATGTTCTATTGAGAAGACGATCACTACGTGACAAAAGTTTTCAAAACCATTTCTGGTCTTCGGTGACTACTGAAATCAATCTGACTAACTGCTGTCTGTGCAATTTACTCTGCGCGAGTTGGCGGACTTTATTTTGCTTACTTTAACATCATTTTTCATGGTGGGGCTAAGCCATTTCTTGGTATGGGTGTAGCCTACCCCAGCCATACCCTGGTGCTGCCACTGGTGGGATATATGGGGCGGGCCATTCTGCACATGCGTTAAATGCGTTAAATATTTTAACGCAATTAATTCAAAAAATTAATTACCGCCGTTAACGCGATAATTTTGACAGCACTACTAAAAACACAGTTCACCTCTAATTTACAGATCGGAGAAGCATTAAAAACATCAGAGAACAGCGAGGCAGTCAAGGGGTTAATTGAACGCAGACGACGCACATGGGCACGTGATTCGACTCCTGCGGAAGGGATCGAGGTTGTAAACAGAACCGGTAAATTGTCTGAGATACACGTTGCTGCACATATTTCATCCACAGAGACAGACAGTCCAAACGATAATACTAAATCCAAAGTGTGTCCTTTTTCGTGTGTTGGGCCAGCCACGGACTGAACGAGACCAAAAGAATCAAGGAGATTTAAAAAAGTCCCTAACCAGAGGTTTGGACTCGCAACACATGGACATTGAAGTCTCCGGAGATCAAAACACGATCATATTTCACCATGATCCCGGTGTCCACATCGCAGACCTGAAGTCGTGCAGTCAATGTATGCAAAGTGTTCAGGACCTTGATCTCTGAGACTCAAAAAAGCCTTTCTCGCCTACCTGTCCACTTTGCATACCTGAGATCCTGCAGTCATTTCTCAAAGATGGTGTGGTATATAGGGAGGTGCAATCTCCTGATGAGACTGTATTATAGTGGAAATCTGCAATCCTAGGAAACAAGATAACATTAGGATAATCAGTTTATACAACCCATGTCAAAATCTAACCACTGATATATTTAAAGAAATAGCAGGCAATAAACATAGGAAGGAAGTTTGGTGTGGTGATTTCAATGCACACAACAGTCTATGGGGCAGCAACCATACAGACAGTAACGGAAATATAGTGGAAGAAATGCTGGAGGAAAGAAGACTAGAATGCCTTAATGATGGACATGGCACAAGAGTAGTAGTAGTATTCGTTTATTTGTCCCCGAGGGGAAAATGGGTTGCAGCACATCACAAAGGCATTTAAAAAAGATAAGACAATACGTCACTGACAACAACATAAACACAGATTAAAACAAACAGACATAAGAAAACCAGATATCGGCAGACATGACAAGGGGCCTATAGGTCCTCATTTGCGAAATAGGGGGGACAGGGCCAGACCAGCTGGGTAAACAGTGCGTCCTAGCCATCATTTATTCAGGAGTTTGATGGCTTGTGGGACGAAAGACAGCCTAGATCTGTTCTTTTTGAAATAAGGGGCACGATATCTCCGCCCGGACGGCAACAGGTCACTCACAATATTGTGTGCCAATTTTAAAACTCTGTCCTTGTATAAGCATTCTATATTAGCAAATGAGATTCCTGTCAATTTACTGGACACTGTTTCTGTGCCTCAGTTGCGTTGCCGAAACAGCATATAATGCTGAAGGAGAGCACACTTTCGATAAAAGCATGATAAAACATCTTCACCATTCTGTTGCCGACATTAAAAGACAATAATTTACGTAAAAAAAACATTCTTTGTTGAGACTTAGCATTTATTTTCTCAGACCAAACTGAGCTTGTGGTCAAGCACGACACCAAGATACTTGTACTCAGTGACACATTGAATGGGGTCGCTATTTAAAAGAGTAGGGTTGGGCGAACAAGATGTTCACAGGGGGAAAGTCTCATGCCTGGATCTGACATTAGTGTCACACTGTTTGGTTCATACATGCAAATGGTTTGTTTGAATAACTCCACAGTAGGAAGTGACCATTATCCAGTGCTTACTAAAATGAATATTAATGTATATATGCAGGAAGGAGGTGTAATAACCAGGTGGTGCTTTGCTAAAGCTGATTGGGGGAAGTGTAGGATATGGTGTGAGGAGTCGGTACACCTGCTAACATCAGAGGGAAGCAGAGAGGTCATTACAAGCCAAATAACGCAACATATACTAAATGCAGCAGAGAACAGTATACCCAAAGCAACAACCAAGGGTAGGAAGAAAGTGGTGCCATGGTGTAATGAGGAATGCAGCAGGGCTATTAAAGAGCGAAACGATGCATTTAGAGAATTAAAGAAAAACATGACACAAAATAATGTTATAGAGTATCAAAGGAAAAGGGCAGCTGCTCGAAGGACAATCAAATATACACAAAAGAGAACATGGAGAGAATTGTGTTCTACCATTGGCAGAGGAGTAACATTAGGTGATGTCTGGTCCATGTTTAACCTCTTAAGCCCGAGGGTCCCCCCAGTGGACCCCCCCCACAGTTTTTTTACGAGACTATGTCTCAGGGCTTCTTAACATTTATGAAACTATTAATGTTCCATACCCTTTTAACGCTAAGAAACTCCGCTAACTGACAATGTGAACCATTTTTAGCTAAAAGAAACACAAGAGTAATACCAAGCCTTTGAACAAGCATGGAGCGAAAAAATGCTAACTAATGCTAACGGATTTTGCACAGCACTCACGGTAGAAATGCCCTTATTACTTATCGTAACTGCACAAACAAGATATACGATTTAAAGCTGAGACTCCACAGATTCCAGACATATAATATCATCACTGTAGGACCCCGAATTTGCGGAGCTATCAGCCAGAAAAGAGAAAGTAAACAACATCCGGTTTAAAAAATATTACAATAATTTCGTCTTACCTTTTTTGATTTGTGATCAAAAGTTGTGTTCACCGGAATAAAAACGCCGCTCAAGGTTAATCCAATGTCTTTGTGTCACGTAGACATTTTGACTGATAATCCTTCATCATATTTATGGCAATATACTGGGTATAAAATGTTGCCGTCCAGGCGTGCACTTTCAGATATGCTTTGTTCGCTTCTCTATTACGTCCGCAATGGTAATGTTTACGTTGATTTGGGAACTGCCCATCGATTCTATTGGTTCTGATGGTTAAGAAAAAGGTGTAAATCACACGAATCGACCAATGGGTTTCAGAGATATGGTCCTGCGTAAAGTATAAAGAATGCCAGCCAGTTTAAGTACTTTACGCAGGCGGCTTCATTTATTGTTTACTACGTAACAGCAGGCATTACAGCAGGACCCAGAGCACACGGAGCACACGGAGCACAGAGCGGACAGCAGATAACGGAATTGCAGTTTTATTGCTTATAGATTATCAGAACATTTCAAAGGGAACACAGCCACATTGGATATTAACCTATGGATTAACTACATCATCGTTTTTATCGTTTTAATGCCATTGAAGACCAGTTTAGACCAGGCAAAGAGGAAGGTAAGCCATTAGCCTAGAGCATGCTAGTACCTAGCGCCACTTGTTTTGATGTACGTTTTTGTTGATAACGTCGCAAGTTTGTTTCTTTCAGTGTTGAGGTGGGCACCGTTAGATTCTGTGTCTTTACGATCATAAACGATGTGTTGGATGTGCAGCTAGGATAAGTAATAAGGGAGCTAGGATAAGTAATAAGGGAGCTAGGAGTGATTTTCGGTGCAGTAATAGGTTAGCATTTTTCGCTCTGGGCTAATTCAGATGCTCACTGTTAGCATTATGTTTTTTTTGAAAAAATAAATGAAAAAGATCAGTTAGATGAGTTTTTTCCCGTTATATGGATATAAAATATTCATAGTTTATTAAATAGTAAGGTTCCTTAGACGTTGTTTTCTGCAAATGACGCGATTTCGGTCCGTGGGGCCTATAAGTGCTATATAAATAAACTTGCCTTGCCTAAGAGGATAACAGAGTATGTTCTTATATTTTATTTTTATTTTTATTTTTTTTCACAACAGTTGTATTTGGATGGAATGAATACCTATAGTGAAAATTCAAAGTAATAAAATGATTTTTACAGTGAAAAAGTTCAAATGGAACTGATGGTTCCCAAATTACCCAGAGGTGAGTCCGCCTGGACTTTATTTTTCTAAACCTCTCTAAAAAGGTCAAATTTAACTTGTTTTGCATCAATCTTGATACAGGGTATTTATTATATGTTATAGTTTGGATTCCTAAAGCTTTTAGTCTACTAACCCATCATTCAAGGGTGGTTTTTACTATAAGTAATGGTTTTCTTTTAGGCGGACATTAGAATTTACATGTTTTTACTATGTTCCATCTGAATTTACTTTAAAATAAAAACATCTATATTGATTCTGACACTTCTACATCCAACTCACAGGTTTATCATTACTTTGAGAGAAAAGATTATTAATTTACCCCTTTTAGAAGTGAAGATATAGTCTTTGTTGTGTTAGTGGCATTTTCGAGCCTGAAACCTGAAAAACAGGCTCAGGGCTTAAGAGGTTAAGCAGATGAGTGGGAAAAGGAAATCCATTAAAATTCCAGCTTTGGTTGATGGGGAGAGGCTGGCAGTGACAGATAAAGAGAAGGCAGGTATGTTAGGAAGGACACTTGCAGCAGTACATAATGGGGAGGATCTCCGTGATATTCATAGGCAGCAAAAACAGCACTTACTAGCAGAGAATGAAAACGTGAAGGAGAAGAGACAGGATAATAGGTCAGCTCTGGATGTGGAATTAGTGAGAGTGAGTAATGATGTGGAAAAAACATTGAAAATGAAAGAGATAATGGCAATAGTGTACGTTGACATTGAAAAGGCGTATGACTCTATGTGGAGGGAGGGATTACTGATCAAATTGAGTAGAATGGGTATGTGAGGGAGAATGTTCAATTGGGTAAGGGCCTTTTTAACAGACAGGACATTTAGAGTAAAGGTTGGAGCAGATATTTCCAATTATTTAGAAATAGAAAATGGTATTCCCCAAGGGAGTGCAGTCAGTCCAATATTATTTAACATCATGATTTAATGATATATTGACATGCTTATACACATGCATCCAATCGGCTCCATACGCAGATGATGGGGCTATTTGGATGAGGGGAAGACATGCCCAATACGTAATGGAGAATATAGCTAGAGCGATTAAAAAGTGGAGAGGTGGTCATATAACTGGGGATTCAAAATGTCAGAAAGCAAGTCATGCTACATGGTATTTACAAACAAACGCAAGATTGATGGCCAACAGCTAACACTATATGATCGTCCAATGACAAAGGTGAATGAGTTCAAATACCTAGGACTGTGGTTTGATAGCAAATATACATGGAAAATGCACATTAAACAACTGGAAACAAAATGCTAAAAATTATTAAATGTATTGCGAGCTGTAGCTGGATGCAACTGGGGCACAGACAAACAAGCATTAATAGATATTTACAGATCAATGATGAGGTCCACAATAGACTATGGTTGTGTAGCGTATGGAGCAGCAGCAAAAACATCACTTAAAAATGGATAGAATACAATATAAACCATTGCGGCTGTGTATTGGAGCAATAAAGTCATCCCCTATCAATGCAGTTCTGATATAAGCAGGAGAGACACCTCTGGAGATCAGAAGAGAGAGACTTGCTCTGTCATACTGGGTCAGGCTACAAGGAAGTGGAGAGGAAAATATCACAAACAGAATATTACAGGATTGCTGGGAATATACAAAGTTCCAGCGGCGTGGGTTTGGCTGGACGAGTGAGGAGAGAACGAGGGCATATGGAGTGGAGAATATCACGTTTAGCCGTGTTCCCCCATGGCTTTCCCCAGAAGCTAACATAGATGTGAGTATCATAGAAAGGAAAAAAGAGAGGCAAATAAATGAAGTGGGAGTTAAAATGAGTATCTGAACGAAAAGTACTACAATTACCTCAAAATGTACACGGATGGTTCTAAGAACAAGGAAGAGTGTGTTGGAGTAGGTATATACATTCCAGACTTTAAAATATCGATTTCAAAAAGAGCGTCTGATCAATTATCAGTGTACACAGCAGAAATGCAAACTACAAATTTGGCGTGTGTGAAATAACAGTATATACAGTGGGGCAAAAAAGTATTTAGTCAGCCACCAATTGTGCAACTTAAAAAGATGAGAGAGGCCTGTAATTTTCATCCTAGGTATACCTCAACTATGAGAGACAAAATGAGAACAAAAAATCCAGAAATTCACATTGTCTGATTTTTAAAGAATTTATTTGCAAATTATGGTGGAAAATAAGTATTTGGTCAATAACAAAAGTTCATCTCAATACTTTGTCATATACCCTTTGTTGGCAATGACAGAGGTCAAACGTTTTCTGTAAGTTTTCACAAGGTTTTCACACACTGTTGCTGGTATTTTGGCCCATTCCTCCATGCAGATCTCCTCTAGAGCAGTGATGTTTTGGGGCTGTCGCTGGGCAACACAGACTTTCAACTCCCTCCAAAGATTTTCTATGGGGTTGAGATCTGGAGACTGGCTAGGCCACTCTAGGACCTTGAAATGCTTCTTACGAAGCCACTCCTTCGTTGCCCGGGCGGTGTGTTTGGGATCATTGTCATGCTTAAAGACCCAGCCACGTTTCATCTTCAATGCCCTTGATGATGGAAGGAGGTTGTCACTCAAAATCTCACGATACATGGCCCCATTCATTCTTTCCTTTACACGGATCAGTCGTCCTGGTTCCTTTGCAGAAAAACAGCCCCAAAGCATGATGTTTCCACCCCCATGTTTCACAGTAGGTATGGTGTTCTTTGGATGCAACTCAGCATTCTTTCTCCTCCAAACACGTCTAGTTGAGTTATTACCAAAAAGTTCTATTTTGGTTTCATCTGACCATATGACATTCTCCCAATCCTCTTCTGGATCATCTAAATGCTCTCTAGCAAACTTCAGACGGGCCTGGACATGTACTGGCTTAAGCAGGGGGACACGTCTGGCACTGCAGGATTTGAGTCCCTGGCGGCGTAGTGTGTTACTGATGGTAGCCTTTGTTACTTTGGTCCCAGCTCTCTGCAGGTCATTGACTAGGTCCCCCCGTGTGGTTCTGGGATTTTTGCTCACCGTTCTTGTGATCATTTTTGACCCCACGGGGTGAGATCTTGCGTGGAGCCCCAGATCGAGGGAGATTATCAGTGGTCTTGTATGTCTTCCATTTTCTAATAATTGCTCCCACAGTCTTCACACCAAGCTGCTTACCTATTGCATATTCAGTCTTCCCAGCCTGGTGCAGGTCTACAATTTTGTTTCTGGTGTCCTTTGACAGCTCTTTGGTCTTGGCCATAGTGGAGTTTGGAGTGTGACTGTTTGAGGTTGTGGACAGGTGTCTTTTATACTGATAACGAGTTCAAACAGGTGCCATTAATACAGTTAACAAGTGGAGGACAGAGGAGGCTCTTAAAGAAGAAGTTACAGGTCTGTGAGAGCCAGAAATCTTGTTTGTTTGTAGGTGACCAAATACTTATTTTACCGAGGAATTTACCAATTAATTCATTAAAAATCCTACAATGTGATTTCCTGGATTCTTTCCCCCCATTCTGTCTCTCATGGTTGAAGTGTACCTAGGATGAAAATTACAGGCCTCTCATCTTTTTAAGTGGGAGAACTTGCACAATTGGTGGCTGACTAAATACTTTTTTGCCCCACTGTACATCCCAGACTTTAAAATATCGATCTCAAAAAGAGCATCTCATCAATTATCAGTGTACACAGCAGAAATGCTGCTGTAATAATAGGATGGCAGTGGGTTGAAGAGGTCAGACCAGATAGGGTGGTGATATGCACAGATTCATTGTCCATATTACAAAGCATACAATCAACAACAACTGTCAGAGAAGACATTCTCATAGAACTGAACCATAGCCTGTTAAGACTGCACAGAAGCGGCATAGATCTACAGTTCTGCTGGGTGCCTGCTCATGAGGGGGGGAAAGGGAACGAGTGCGCATGAGGGGGTGAAAGGGAACGAGTGCGCATGAGGGGGTGAAAGGGAACGAGTGCTCATGAGGAGGGGAAAGGGAATGAGTGCGCATGTAAAGTTTTAGAGGCAGAGAGCGAGTGTGGTTGTTGTTTAGGGAACAAAAGGAGAAAAGGCACTGTGTAAATTCTTGAGTGAAACTGGGGTAGGAAAAATAATTTAACATTAGGTCAGGAAAGAACATAGATTTGTTTTTTGTTTTATTTATTTCATGGTTTTATTGATTTATTGATTTATTTTTCTTTTATTTTTATTAGAACATAAGTTAAAGAGTTGTAATGATGTGATGATTCATACTCATGTACAGTAGGTGGCGTTATGCACCTTTTAAGTTGTTTGCAATCCGCCAAAAGCAAGAGAAGAAGAAGAATGCATCCGCGAAGGAGCCGTGGCAACACCCTTCTCACTTCTCTTATTTTTCATTTCCTCGCTCCTCGGTCTCGGTCTCACCGGAAGTTGATTTGTCTGCGCCATCTTAGCGTCCCAATGGCCTTATTTCTGCCGGAGGAGCGAGGAGCGATAATGGAGGAGCTATAATGGAGGAGCTATAACAGAGGAACCACCAGACCATCCTTCGATGAAATCCTCAGACACTCGCCCCGCCCCCTTACTGTGTATCGCTCACTGATTGGACGAGGCAGTGCATGCACTGATCTGATGCTTCTTGACATGAGAGCAGTTTCCCAGCGGAGTGAAGAAAATACATGAAACTCACCAGAGTCAGTCCTCAGTTTATACCGTGTTTTGTTTCAATTAATGTATCAATTAGTTACAAATATGTGATATATCTGAACAACAAAGTGGTCAAAAATCATTTTATTCATTTATTGGAAACATTTTCATGATCGCTTTTTTCGTTTTACATTTTCATTTATTGTCATTTCCATTCAGTCAGTCATTAAGTGCTATTAAAATGTTAATGTGCTACATATCCACACAAACAAACAAAGTGTGCAATCCAATGAATGTTAATCTAACTGGGTTTTGATAGATAACATATCTCTTTTTCTTCTCTCAATTATTTTATTTATTTTGTGCACTCTAATCAATATTAATCAAACTATTGTTCGTTTATACATTTTAAGAATGGCGTTTATCTTTTTTGAGAATGAGTTCTTATTTGATTTTATTTATTTGGGTCTACAACAGATGATACAAATGTTTGTGTCAGTAAATGTGTACTAACAGAGGCGGGGGTGTGTGTGGAAATAACGGGGACAGAGCTGCTGTCAGGCGATCAGCTGTGCAGCGTCATCACAAACGGACGTCGCTTCACGTGACGCTCCGGAGGAAAGGACGTCCCATTGCTCTTAAAACTCATTTCTCTGCTTCTCGTGGTTTCCTTGCGTCTCTCCATGCTTCCCTGGTGGGAGGGACTCCTCGGTCCTCCGGCAAAAATAAAGCCATTGGGACGCTACTCAAGATGGCGCAGACAAATCAACTTCCGGTGAGACCGAGACCGAGGAGCGAGGAAATGAAAAATAAGAGAAGTGAAACGCAGCCCCGATCTGCAGCTCTGCCCGATCTGCAGTGCGCATGTGCGAGATGGTCCGCCATATTGGACAACGCCGGACGGCAACCCAGGAAAGACACTTGACACAGTGGCTTTTGGCAAAGCTCAAAAGGAAAACTCGAGAGAGATGAGTTATTGTTATTACAACGTGACTTCACTATTATTTAACAACTCTTTTTATTGGGTTCTTTTATTTGGGGTTAAGTACATTGTCAGAATAAGTGAGAAATGAATTTAACTTCTGTTAGACAGCTATATGCCATACATTTTTGCACACATTCACAGTAAATATGTATTTAGTATGATAGCTGTCTAACAGAAGTTAAATCCATTTCTCACTAAACAAGGCAGTTTTTGAACATTTGACAGATTTATGCTTAATTCTCTCAAAAAGTTACCGAAAGATACACTTTTCTTTTTAAAAGCTGACCACTACCATGAAAGCACTCTGTTTTATTAGATTTCGTCAAGCATCTGACTCTTAATGGCAGTTTGTGATTTTGAGGCTATTTCAGTGAAACAAGGCTGTTTTGAACATTTGACAGATTTATGCTTAAATTCTCTGAGAAAGTTACTGAAAAATACACTTTTGTGTTTAAAAGCTGAACAGTAGATAATGAAGTACTTTGTATTAGTCAAGGGTGTAACTTTGGTTTGAGAAGTGGGGGGGACACAAAACAGGGGGTCCTCCGCAATGAAACATTTTCTCAATTTAATTCCATTTCCTGCCTTTCTACAAATATATTAGGGACTATGGTGTTAACTAATCCAAGACAAATGTGTAGTGTATATAATGAGTGTGCACACTTATCTAGTATCCTATCCATGTGAACCTGTTATTTGTGATGACCTCACATCCTCTAGGGGGGTCCGGGGGCATGCTCCCCCTGGAAGATTTTTTTTTCTTTAAATTGAAGCTAAATGCATCAATCTGGTGCACTTTGACTGGCAACATGAAGAGATTTATGGATACAGTTCTCAACACCCATATGAAACAGAACTGTATATATTTCAATAATCAAAAAATCATTACAGCCAATAACAAATCATTGATAAACTCCTCTCTCCTATCTTTATTTTACCTAGTCTGCATTCTTTCTTTTTATTTATGCATATTTGACTAATCACTCCCCATTCAAACTGTGTTTCTTATTTTTGTACTGACCTATAGCACACATTGGAAGGACTTCTTAACTTGTTTTATATACAACTAACATTACATAGATGGAAATATTTGTTTACATAGATGACCAAACCGTTTGAGACCCACTGAGATAACTTAGACTAAAGTTTACAACCTAATGGCTCAGAGTCCTTTACCTCCCTGAGCTGACGGTATCTCTCTCAGTCCGACAGGAGAGGACTCTCCCTCTCCTTATTGTTGAAACACTTTCTAATCTCTCTCTCTCTCTCTCTCTCTCTCTCTCTCTCTCTCTCTCTCTCTCTCTCTCTCTCTCTCTCTCAGTCCAAATTCTCTGAGAAAGTTACTGAAAGATACACTTTTGTGTTTAAAAGCTGACCACTACCATGAAGTACTCTGTTTGAGTAGATTTCAGCACACAGGGTCTCTACTGTAAACAGAAAAAACATAACATTTTTAAGTATCTAATAATATACTATCCACATAATATAGTAGTTTAACCCCTACCAAAAAAACAACAACATTTAATAATTACATGATATTATAAAATAAAATAAAAAGTACTTACCAGAGTTTTTCAAGATCAGATACAGGTCAAGCAAATGCATAGAGGAGGTATGGTGCTGGCTCATTAGCCCTCTCACTCTTCTTAGAATGATCCTGTGCAATTTTTTAAAGTTGAACTCCTATCCCCTTATAAACCAAAATAACAATAGCCCTTAATTAACACTAATCATTTAAAAAACCTTACATCTAATTTAGAGAGGACAACTAAAAGTGTAAGGTGACTGTTTTAAATTAATTCCACCACATATATATCTTATTTTAACCCTATAATGTATTTACTTTAAAGAGTCCTCTCCTGCTGATATTCAGTATGTGTCTGCATATGGTATCTCTGCTTTAATGAGTCCTTTGTCCAGGTGATTAACGATGCTTCTTTTGTCCCCCCACAGAGTGAAACTCTGCCCTTGCATTGATCTTCAGTAGACAAAGCCTTGTATGTTTGTAAATGGATATTTTAATTTACCCTCACACAGTTGATTCTATGTATTTTAAGTGTTTACAGCTTTTCTTTGTTCACAAGCCCTACAACTAAAGAGAACATCCTTAGTTATCACTATTAAAAACCTAAATAAGATCTTTTTTAAATTAATATGAATACCCTCTTTGCAAAACAGATACTTCCTTGTAGTTAACAGTTTCACAAAAACTTGAAAAGAAACATCCTTAGCAAGCACAAATCATTTAAAACAAACCCTGAATCAAATCTAGAGAGGACAATAACGTTTTTAGGTGTCTTAGTGAGTGAAAATTAATGGCTGTTTTATTTAGTTTGAGCGTATTTCTTTTTTTAAAACTAACTCCATCCCCTCGCTTCTCACCTCACAGAGAGTGTCTTAATCAACATATAGATTAACATGCCAGGCTTATCTCAAACCCTCACACCAAAGACCAACTCCAACACCGTTACACCGCTAGTGTATAATATATATCACTTAGTATAACAGGCCTACTCTCTTTATTTGCTTTAGTCGATATTTTTCTAAGACCATTTAGTGCTTCACATAATAAAATGCACAACGGCTGGAGCCTGATTATGCTTTACGAGCTGTAGTGTGTGTGTGTGTGTGTGTGTGTGTGTGTGTGTGTGTGTGTGTGTGTGTGTGTGTGTGTGTGTGTGTGTGTGTGTGTGTGTGTGTGTGTGTGTGTGTGTGTGTGTGTGTGTGTGTGTGTGTGTGTGTGTGTGTGTGTGTGTGTGTGTGTGTGTGTGTGTGTGTGTGTGTGTGTGTGTGTGTGTGTGTGTGTGTGTGTGTGTTAATTGTTCTTAAAGGTAGGGGTAGGTCATTTTGGAGAAACGATCTCGAGTGAGCTAGAATTAGAAAATACACAACCGGGAAAAATCTTCCACCTCCTTACAGAGCCCCTCCTCCAACACACATGAACGCGTGCACATGACCAAAGAGGGCACGAGATAAGTTTGTGCACAGATCTTCGGCTGTAGGCGTCTGACCCTCGCACAGATGCTGCATTCGTTTCTTGACTGGCGCTCCGGACGGATGGCGGTAAGTTGTCACAGGCGTCTCGCTGATTAAACCCATATCGAGGTGTCTCTTGGCCATTTTTCTTTTTTGAAAGGTGACTTGGTAAGTGGAAATTACTGTCTTTTTATTTAGTTTGAGCGTATTTCTATTTTCACCTAATTCCACCCCCCACTATCTGCTGGCCTCATAGCCAAAGGAAGGGGTGGAGAAAAGGGGGAGAGGCCTGGGCTGGGAGGGGGCTAGACAGTCTCACTCATAACTTCAAAGAGACACCTAGATTAACATCAGAGGCTTATAACACGCCAGTGTGAAATCACACCTGCCTGTTATAACACCTCACATCAAAGGGCAAACATCAAAGGCTAATTAGATTAGACAACTCTGAGGGGACAGGGGCCAGACAGTCTCACGCATAATTTCAAAGAGACTGCCTTAATCAACACCTAGATTAACATCAGAGGCTTTTATCACACCTACCTGTTATAACACCTCACATCAAAGGATTAGACTACAAAGGGGTGTGAGGGGGCAGGGGCCCAGACAACATAACTTCAAAGAGACTGCCTTAATCAACACATCAAAGGATTAGACAACAAAGGCACTACACAGGGGGGCTTTTCACGGGGACAGGCCAATACAAACGGGGACTGTCCCCGGAAAACGGGGACGTCTGGTCACCCTACTATACGGTTAACTAAATCCATCGGTAAAGAAATCGGGGAGGTAATGAGTGCTAAAGTATTGAGGAATGGATCAATGTTGATCAAATGTAGGGATAGAGAGCAACAGGGGAGAGCAATAAAGATGAGTGCCGTGGAGGGTAAGAAAGTGGAATGTTCACTGTTCAGTGGCAGAAAGCTAGTCAGGGGAGTTGTGACAGGAATCCCCGTCAGAATATCAGCTGATGATGTGAAAGGGAATATAACAAATGCAAAAATAAGTGATGTCAAATGCATGAAAGCAAACCGCAATGGGATTAAAGAAGATAGTCTTTCGGTTCTGATCACCTTTGATGAAAAAAGGCTTCCGGAAAAGATACTCATTGGATATATGTGTTATGATGTGAGACCGTATGTTCCACCACCGCTAAGATGTTTTAAATGTCAGAGATTTGGACATGTGGCGACAGTGTGCAAGGGAAAAGAAAGGTGTGGCAGATGTGGTGGAGATCATGAATACGGCAAATGTGAAGAAGGGGCAAAGCTGAAATGTTGCAATTGCGGAGGGGAGCATAGCTCAGCGTACCGTGGATATGAGGTTAGCAAGAAAGCAGAAGAGGTGCAGCGAGTCAGGGTGACGCAGGGAGTTAGCTATGCAGAGGCAGCGAAGACAGTTTCTGGAGGAACGAAGGTTACAATGGGAAACAACAATAAGAGCAAAGAAACAGAAAAAGTCCACATCTGTGTTAAGTTGAAGGAGGACACTCTGATAGTGAGTAAAAGAGAGTTTGTACTGTTTATGGCAGAGATGATCAACTGTTCAGCGCAGACTACAAGCCGGAATGAAAGAATCTAAACAATTGTCAAATCAGCTGAAAAGTACCTTGATGTGAAAGGGATGCACTGGGAACATGTGAAAGATATCCTAAATGATGACGTCCAACAACCTCAGACATGGACTGGATCATCCTGATGGTGGTAATTGTACTGCAGTGGAATGCTAGAAGTTTAATTACAAATGGACAAGAGTTCAAAAAATATATTGACAACCTGGGAGAGAAACCTAATGTTCTTTGTATTCAGGAAACATGGCTGAAACCACAACTGGATTTTATTGTGAAGGGATATACTGCAGTTAGACGAGATAGGGACTCTGGCAGAGGGGGAGGAGTTGCAACATTCATACAGAGTGGTATAAGTTACAAAGTTATGCATGTAAGTACAGATCATGAAGCAATAGTTATAAGGGTATGGAATGATAGAGGACCTATAGATATAGTAAATTATTATAATCCATGTGGGAAATTAGATCAAAGTATATTAGAGGATGCTGGGGGTTCACTGCAAGACAAAGTAATATGATGTGGGGAATTTAATTCACATAACTCGCTATGGGGAAGTAGTAGCACAGATGCAAATGGTGCAGTAGTTGAGGAATTTATAGATGACCTCGGGCTAGTGTGTATTAACACTGGAGAAGGAACACGATATAATTGCACGAAGAATAAAGAAACAGTACTCGATCTGACATTTGTATCTAGTGCTTTAGCAGGTATAAGTACATGGAATGTGGTAAAGCTACTACAGTGGGCAGCGATCATTATCTGGTAATGACTAAAGTTGGGACTAACATAAGGTTTGAAAAGGAAAAGAAAATTCCTAGATGGAAATTGGGAAAGGCTAATTGGGATGCCTTCCAAGTTGTAAGTACGAATAGATGTAAAACACTTCAAGAGGAAAATTATGATGATATAAATCAATTCAATGATGAGCTGGTTAAGGTTATCATTCATTCAGCTAAAGAAACAATTCCTGGAATTGCAGGAGTTAGGCGTACCAAGAGTGTACCCTGGTGGAATGGTGAATGTAGCAAATCCATTAAAGACAGGAATAAAGCATTCAGGCAACTCAAACAACTCCATTCTCAGGAAGCTTTGAATCAGGATAAAAGGGCCCAGGCTATAGTAAGGAGAACAATAAGAACGCAAAAACGCACTTTTTGGAGGCAATATTGCAATAGTATTGGAAGAGAAGTACAGCTTGCAGGTGTTTGGGCCATGATTAGGAGAATGGGGTGAATTGGAAGGAATTATGAGTTGCCAGTTTTGAGCAGAGGGGACAAAATGGCTGTCACAAACGTAGGAAAGGCGGAACTTCTAGCTCAAACATTTAGGAAAGTTCATAGTTCAGATAACCTTACAGAGGAAGCCAGGCAGTGCAGAAATAATACACAAATGGAAAACCCGAGGATATTGGATAGAGTAGAAGCGTTAGGAGATCAGTTGGACCTGCATTTTAGTATGTTTGAGTTGAGAAGAGCAATTATTAGTGCTCGTCAAACCACTCCTGGGAAAGATGGTGTTTGTTACAAAATGCTGGAACACATGACAGATAACTCTCTAGTCATTGTGTTAAGGTTGTTTAATAGGGTGTGGGATTCTGGCCAACTTCCTTCAGTGTGGAAACAAGCGATAATAGTGCCCATCCTAAAGCCAGGGAAAGCCCCTTCAGATCCATCTAGCTACAGGCCTATTGCCCTGACATCTCATTTATGCAAAATCATAGAAAGAATGGTTACAGAAAGGTTAACATATATCTTAGAAAGTAAAGCTCTGTTGTCCCCATATCAAAGTTGGTTCCGTAGTGGTCGGAATACAATGGATTCTATATTGTGCTTAGAATCAGACATCAGGAAAGCCCAGACCAACAAGGAAGTAGTGATTGCAGTCTTCTTTGATATTGAAAAGGCTTATGACATGCTCTGGAAGGAAGGACGACTAATCAAGTTCAAATCTTTGGGAATTGGTGGTAAAGCATATAATTGGGTTATGAATTTTTTACTGGACAGGAAAATACAAGTAAGAGTAGGTGCAGAATATTCAAGTGTTTATGCTGTGGAAAATGGTACTCCGCAAGGTAGTGTATGTAGTCCGTTGCTGTTCAATATAATGATACATGACATTTTTAATCAAGTTCATCCAAGTGTGGGAAAATCTTTGTATGCAGATGATGTGGCTTTGTGGGCAAAAGGCCGCAATGTAGCACATGCTGGAAAGAAAATACAAGCTGCAATAGTTGAAGTGGAGAAATGGACAAATAAATGGGGATTCAAACTGTCAGTAGCTAAGACGCAGGTCATTTGTTTTACAAAACGGCATAACATTGCTCCTATATCGTTCAAATGGTATGAGCAACCTCTTGAACAGGTTAATACAATAAGATTTCTTGGTGTTTGGTTTGACGGAAAGCTAACATGGAGCAATCATATAGGAAAAGTTCAAAATAAATGTAAAAAGGTCAACAATGTACTTCGGTGTTTGGTGGTCCAGGAGTGGGGAGCGAGTAGGTCATCACTTCTGAATATATATTGGGCACTCATGAGACCTGTATTCGATTATGGGTGTGTAGCGTTCATGGCAGCAGCAGAATCAAACCTTAAAAAGCTGGATGTCCTACAAGCTCAGGCCCTGAGAATTTGTAGTGGAGCTTTTAAAACATCTCCAGTATCAGCAACACAGGTGGAAATGGGAGAAATGCCTTTAAGGATAAGAAGAGTGAAGTTAATGTTGGCATACTGGGTAAACCTTCAGGGGCATAGTGATAGTCATCCTGCGAAAAGTATTTTTGAAAGACTGCTGGGAGCACAATGAGTCACATTTAACAAGTTTTGGATGGATTGGCGATGTTAAAGCAGCAAGTATAGGTTTGAATCAAATACAGTATTGCCCCACAGCTCCAATCTCGTCCATTCCACCCTGGTTGTTCCCATTGCCAAGTGTAGACCTCAATATACAAAAGGAGTTAAAGGAAAAGAAAGAACTACAAGTATGGCGCATAGTCCAGAATTATTTTTGCAAGATATCACTCAGACTCAACAATCATATTTACAGATGGTTCCAAAGATCCAGAGACAGGGCGTGCAGGGGCAGCAGTTTATATCCCAGTGAGTAATACACATATAAAGAAAAGGGTAACAGACCATGTGTCAGTATACACCACAGAGTTGTTGGCATTGGTACTGTCATTGAAATGGATAGAGGAGAAAGAAATACATAACAGTGTAATTGCATCGGACAGCTTTTCAGCATTATGGAGTATACGATCAGGTAGATCTTCATCTAGAATGGACATAATAAATGAAGTATTTCTAATTTTATATAAAATGCAAATCAAAGGCATAGCAACTCGTTTCATCTGGGTTCCTGCTCATGTTGGTGTGGAGGGTAATGAACAGGTGGATATTCTGGCCAAACAAACACTCAGAAGTATGAACATAGACATAGAAGTTCCACTCAGCAAAGCGGAGGTTAAAACATTCATACAGAAATATGCACAAACAGCATGGCAAGATCATTGGGACCTTAGTGATACAGGAAGACATCTTTATAAAAGTCAAAGGTATGTGGGGGATGGAAGGAAGGTGGGGTTTAAAAGAAGGGAGGAAAATGTCATTTCTCGGATGAGAATAGGTCATACAGGTCTCAATCATACTTTAAGTATAATAGGAAAGCATCCAACCGGAAAGTGTATACACTGAGGCCAGCCAGAAACTGTTGAGCATGTTTTACTGCTTTGCAGGAAATATAGTACTCAGAGAAATGTGCTTTTCCAGACACTGAAGAAAGCAACATTCCATGACTTGTCGCTATCAGGGCTGTTAGGGAAAACATCAGGCAATATGTATTGTGAGATTATTACGTTTCTAAGAGAAATTGATACATTTAAAATAATCTAGAGTTTTGGTTCTTTGTTTTGTTTTGTTTGTTTTGTTTCTTGTTTTCTGCTTAGTCTCTTGTCCACACTCCAGTCCAGTTGGTGGCGGTAATGCTCCTACAAGTTGGTTTGCCAACCGCCAATAAACACGAGAGAAGAAGAAGAAGAAGAAGAAGAAGAAGAAGAAGAAGAAGAAGAAGAGGTGAGTGGATTAAACACACGCAGAAGTTTCATTAAGTGTATTTACACCTGTTAGCTTAGTTTACAGTTAATCACGAATCAGAAGTTATCTTATTTAACACAGCTGTAATATTGGAAGAAAGAAACTCACAAAAAAACTTGAAATGTCTCAAATGATCTTTAAATAAAGGCTAAAATCCATCGGCTAACAGCTACAGTCTAAAAGCTAAAGTCTAACATGTAACGTCTAAAAGCCATCGGCTAACAGCTACAGTTATTATTCCAGTTCGGCTCTGGGTGAGTAACAGTTGATTTGTAATGCTAAGCTGATTTAATTTTAGTTATTTATTACACCAGTTGTCTTTAAGACAGTTTGAGTTGTTGTGTTGGTGCTCTTTACCATAGTTATAGTTTTAAATATAGGCTTATTAGCATCGCCATTCTGTGACGCAGCATTTTTCCCATTGAAATGAATGGGGTTCTTCAGTTAGCAGCTAACGCTAAGCTAAGCGACGGTTTAGCTCATTAGATAAATAGATATACTTTATTTAAATAACTATTTACCTTAAACTGAGAAATGATTGTGTCACAGCAGAACTGTTTTCAGGCATTACACAAGTTAAGCATATTTAAAAGATACAATAAGATATAATAAAAATGAAGCATTAGCAGCAAGTATACACACAGGACACATATCACTAGAGTATCTAAAGAATACACAATATACAGAAAATACTGTATACATGGAGTACATTAAACAGTCTTACTTGCTAATGTTTGCTTTCTGTGTTAACTTAGTGATAGTTACTGACACAGATAGCGTTATAACCGTGGTTCAAACAACCGTTAATGTCACTTTCTATGTGAATAAAGTCATTTTAATGAAACAAAAGTGAACAAACTGTGAGCTGTAAGTTAGAATGTAAGTTGCTACACAGATTATGATGAATTATATCTAAATATTTGTATTGTATTAATAATAATTTACACAGAAAACCAACTTGTTATCGTAATGGTTAAAGTCATTTGCATGTAATGTTAATAACTATCTGATCTTTCTATCATTTTCTCCTCTGCTTAACATCACATTGACTAAATGGATCAATTTGGAACATGTTTACGTCACAGCAGCATAGATGAGACAAGGCACTGCACATGATGTGATAAAACACTACATATAAGCATCTAGAAATAGAACATATCATTGAATAAACTCTTTGAATTCCTCCTCTTCACTCCTGACAGTGTTCCACCTGAAGCAGCTCTGTGGTCTTCATCAGGACCCAGTGTTCCCAGAGAGGACCTGAAGCAGCTCTGTGGTCTTCATCAGGACCCAGTGTTCCCAGAGAGGACCTGAAGCAGCTCTGTGGTCTTCATCAGGACCCAGTGTTCCCAGAGAGGACCTGAAGCAGCTCTGTGGTCTTCATCAGGACCCAGTGTTCCCAGAGAGGACCTGAAGCAGCTCTGTGGTCTTCATCAGGACCCAGTGTTCCCAGAGAGGACCTGAAGCAGCTCTGTGGTCTTCATCAGGACCCAGTGTCCCCAGAGAAGACCTGAAGCAGCTCTGTGGTCTTCATCAGGACCCAGTGTTCCCAGAGAGGACCTGAAGCAGCTCTGTGGTCTTCATCAGGACCCAGTGTTCCCAGAGAGGACCTGAAGCAGCTCTGTGGTCTTCATCAGGACCCAGTGTTCCCAGCGAGGACCTAAAGCAGCTCTGTGGTCTTCTCAGTGTTTCCAGCTTAAAAGAAGCTTTATGAATGCAGCCCCAGGTAAGTGTGTGTGTGATACCTTAATAATTACTTTCTCTAACATTATTTATCCCACAGTATATTCATAAGTTATATGCATACCGTTTAGTTTGAGTAAACGCTCCCCTTTTACCTTCAGCATTTTGTTTTAGTACGGTAACTCTTCTTTATTACCGTGAGCATACTGGTTTCTGTTAGGTAACTCCTTTATGTTACAGGATGAAGCCTCAGTTTATTGACTTGTTGTTTCTCGTCTCCTCCTGACTTACAGAGTCCTGGAGCTATGAGTTTCTCCTCTTCAGTGAAGCAGCTTTATTACTGTCTCCTATTGTTGCAGACAAAGTAGCATTACATGGAAATATTCAAGTAAAGTAAAAGTACCTCTAAATAGTACTTAAGTATAGTACTTGAGTAAATGTACTTAGTTACTTCTTACCTCTGCTATGAACCTACGAAGTAGCTGTAGATTAGTTTTGTTGTGTCTGTCGGTTGTATTGAGTTGTCTTGTTTTGTGTCCGCTGTAGTTGTGTTGATTATTTCAGAGACCCAGCTGGAGAAGGAGAACTGAGAGCAGCATGGAGGAGAACAAAGAGACCCCTGAAGCTCAGGTCAGTGTGCACTTCATCACAATATATCCCTAATTCCAGCGTTTCCGCCAGGCGGGCGTCTTGCCGTCATTTGACGCCCTTATTCAGCTCGGAACGCCCTGAACTCGAGCCGAGGGCGTCCAAAAGACTTTTTATCGCTTGAAATGACGAAAAAGGACAAGGACATCCCTCTGTTGGAGGGGCAAAGGAGTCTGGTGGGATTCTTTTCACTGCCAGCAAAGCGTGTTCCTGTGCTAGTGGAGCACGCGCGTGAACTGCGAGCGCCGGAGCCTCGCAGCGGCGAAACTGAGGCTCTGGTAAACTGTGGTAACATGAAGAGCCGTTTGGGAGCCGAAAGAGCCGGATCTTCTTATGCCCCTTTCACACCAACGCGTTTTCAGCTCCGGCTCGGCTCGGAGCTGGAGCCTGAAAAGTGCCGGTTTTTCCTGTTCACACCGCAGGGGCGCCGCCTCTTAGCTCCGGAATCCGGTTCACTTCCAGCTCCAAAAAATTGTCGGTCTAGAGGCAAGAGCTTCGGAGCTAAGAGGTGGCGTCGCTTACGTCTCTCTTACGTCGAGGCGTGCAGGAAACTAAACCCACCTCCCCTGAACATGGGTCGACTGTCATGCCTGCCTACTAGCAGTAGTGCTTATAAACACACTTTATAAAGTCAGGCAACACTAACCAGGCTTCATGTGATTCTGTTTATTTGTACCTTACTTTGACCATCCGTTCACTGTTATTGATCATTGTGGAGAGAGGCAGACGTTTTGTTTTGTATTATAGCAGCTATCGGATGGAATCAATACATGGGCTGCACAGGTTGTCGTGTCCGACTATCACAAGTAGAATCATAATAAAAATACGCCGGTAAAATGTGCCTGTAGAAAACGGTTTATGCCACAATAGGATAGCAATAGCAAGTAGTCAGTTTAGCTTCGGTTGCTATGCTAACATCACCCATTTTATACCAGAGAAACTTTCATAACAGCGTTGTGATACCAAACAGCGTCAATTCAGACTGACACACATTCACTTAGGCTAAGGGGAACTGGGGATATGTATCAGCTGCTTGTGTGAGTCGGACAGTGAATACTTTAGAGCGGCCGCTGCAGTGTGAGCTAACCGGGAGCTAACGGAGGAGAATAAACTCCCGTGGAAGAGCAGCAAACACTGCAGCGGTCGGTAAATGCTGCAGAAACACATTAATAAACAATGAACCACGGCACTCTGAAGCAAAGTATAAGGTTGGAGAAGTCGTTATTCAATTTATTCTGGCTTCGTGTGATTAAAAGCAACACGATCATCGACCCGACGTAGTTCCCCGTTGTTGTTGTGAGCGCCGTAGTGACGTTGGGGAGCAAATCAGCGATGTAAACGGTGACGTCATGACGCAGCACCAGTCGGGTGCTGGGCGGTGTGAACAGAGCGGGAGCAGAAAAGGGAAACCGGAGCTGAACCAGAAAAGCTCTAGCTCGGAGCTAGAAAGGGAAAAGCGCTGGTGTGAAAGCCGCATTAGTGAGCCGAGCCAAATGATCCGACTCACTAAAAAGAGCCGGGATTCCCATCACTAATACGTAAAGAGATAGTAGATAGGAGGGGGATTTGATGAAATGAGAAAGGGCCATTGTATCTGTAGTGGCTATTTGTCAACAACAATAAAACTTCAAAAGGCCACTGAGGCACCAGGTATAGTGGATCTTACGCAGATCATGAGTTGGTAATGAGTCCATTGTCCAGACAAGGCATCAACGTTTTTGTGGTATTTATTAGCTTCACCTTGGAAAGATCAATACAGCAAAAGGTGTTGAAATGTTCGCTGAACTCAGCCCTGATACTGGTAAAAAACCATAGACCTTCCCGGTGCCCACTGACTGCTGCTGTGCCCTGATTGACTTAAATAAACCCAGCTGTGTGCCCAAATTGACCCTTCACCTTCAAAATAAAAGCATTTTAGCTGAAACACAACTTAACTCAAATAATATGGCTGTAAATTAATTCTACAAAACAAAATATAACAAATAAATAAATAAATGTGAAAAATACTGAATAGCTTCCACAGTATCTATAAGGGACGGCTCAATTCAAAATTCAAGTCCAGGGTTTCCCTCACATAGACTTTACTTGGGCCGCCCAGGTTTAACGGCCACCAAAGTATATTTCCCGACCCATTCATTATTATTTTTGTATCCGTCCGCGAGCACGACGCCATCTGCAATCGATTTACTAGTGGACTATGATCCCTCGCTTGCTGTACCCGTTCGCTCTGCTATCGCGTGGAGGGTCTGCTAACAAGCAGCCAACAGAAAGGTTCATGTTAATGTTGTTGCACCTCACGAATGCCTAACACTGTTATCCCCAAATGAAAGATCACAACCTGTTTGAAATATACAATATGAATGCACAATATGGTTAGATGGAGGTTAGAACGTTGTTGTATACGATAAGATTCTTTAATTGTCAGATCAAGTCTGAAATGTGACTTGCATCACAGCAGCTCCATGTGTAACATCAACATAGACACATAAGACAAACACAATACATGAGAAACAAACAACAAACATGTAACATAACAGCAGGATCAGTGAGAGCTGCTCAAAGAGCCTTCAGCGTGCATCTGATCTGGAGCTCTGTGTTCACTGAGAGGACTGACTGGAGCACAAAGGATGCTTCAGTCTGACTTTAGTGAATCTCCATTAGATGGTAGCAGTTCAGATTCTCTGTTAGAGCATGCGTTGGGTCCCAGATGATGCTGTTGGACAGCCTCTCAGGTTATTATGGTCTGTGTGATGCCCCTGTGGGTGCATCAGTAGAGAGGAGGTGTCTGTGCTGTGGTGATTGGTGTTTGCATTGATTGCAGTAACTCAGGGCACCTGGGTCTGGTGTCCTGCAGCTATTTAGAGCCTCTCTGCTCCTCTCTGTGCTCTCTCTGCTTTTCCCTACAGGCCCCCGGTTTTGTTGAGTATATGTTGTTGTTACTTTAGTTGCTTTACTTTGTGCACCTCAGCACTCTCACACATACACATTCATGCAACCCTCACCCTGCATTTACAATACTGATACCACTGACGTCCACACCTCATGCCTTACTTATTGTTGCACTTCATTTAATTTTGATTGTTTCCTTTAAATACACATATTTTGATAACCGTTGACATGGTGTCTCCTTTTTGTTGTGGCCTTTTGAGCCAGGTCATAACAAATGGGGGCTCGTCCTACGGGTTATTTGGTTAAAAGTTTGTGTAGTGCTCAGAGCACATGGCGTCATTTGAGCAGCTAATTAGTTGATGTGGTCCAGCTGTGTGCTGGCTCGGCGCTGCTATTTGGGGGACACATGTTTTTTGGGTTTCAGGAAGCTTTAGTGTTTGACATGGCGTCAGGTTTTGTGTGCCAATCAGAAGGTAAGATGTTGCTGCTTGTTACGCTTTTGTAAAGAGTTTCCCCCGGCTTAAGTGGCGTTTCCCCTTGGGTTGCGTCTGTTTTGTTTTTTTCATAGTGTTGTGGTGATGTGGTTAGTGTCAGCTGTTTTCGGACAGCTGTCTCGGGGGCACATCCGCGTGATTTCTTGGTGTTACCTGCGTGCGGGTCGCTCCATAAATCCGCCGGGTTCCAGTGCGTAATTACCCGCCGCAAGCCACATGAAGACAAGGTGAGATTAGTAAGATTTTGGTTGGGCAGTTAGGGGGAAAATTCTCTGTTGGGTTTTGTCTTTTGTCCAGGCGTGTTGACAGTTTACTACTTTGCTTTCTGATTGGGTATAGGCAATATATTATGGCTTCTTTGTCGGCGTTTGTGGATGCGCCCTCAGTATCTTTCTTGGATCATTGCCAGAAGGTGCAGTTGGTCGAAATAGCAGAGCATTATGAAATTGCTGTTGTAGGGAGCAAGCGGAAACATGAGATTAAAGCTGTCATCGTGTCATCTTTGTTTGAGCTGGGAGTGTTGCAGAAGAGCGAGTCTGGTGCGGCAGGGGTCGTGCCAGTAGTGGTTCAGACAGCTGGTTTGACATTCGAGCAGCAAAAGGAGCTTTTGGCCATGCAGTTTAATCAGGAGAGGTTGGAGTTGAGGATTGAGCTGGAGGAGTTGAGGATGGAGCAGGAGAAGTTGAGGGGTCAGCAGCAGGAGGCAGAGAAGCGTTTAGAGGTGGAGAAGGTGCTGGAGGTGGAAAAGATTACATTTGAGGTGGAATATGCTAGGTTACGGCTGATTGGAGAGGGCAAGCTTGCTCCGGTGGAGGATGGTTCTGATAGGTCGGCACCAGGTAGTGGCGATATTATTTCTTACTTGCGGTTAGTGCCAAAGTTTAATGAGCGTGACCCTGACATTTTTTTTACTCTATTTGAACGCATAGCAGAGGCAAGAAACTGGTCAGATTGGGACAAAGTGTTGTTACTTCAGTGTGTACTCACTGGCCGAGCACAGGAGGCTTATTCAGCTATTTGTGGCGAAAAGGCTTTGGACTATGCTAGAGTAAAATCAGCAAGTCAGAAAGTCTCTGACAGGGTGACCCACAATCTTTGAGCAGATTTATGATTTCTAACAGGTGGAGCAGTTTTGCCGAAGTAACAACATACTGATACCGGTTAGTAGGGATGTAACGATATCAAAAACTCACGGTACGATATTTATCACGACATTTTTTTTACTTGAATTTTTTTTTCTTTATTAAATAATAAATCTGATTTGTACAGCATTTTAGTAGGATAGTAGTGTTTTAAAGTGTCAACAATATAATAATCAGACCCTGCAATAGAATAGATCAAGTTTCACTTTAGTTTTCCAAGTAACTCAACTCTAACTCACTCGCTCAGCATCATCAAGGTTATCTTTTAGGAATATGAGCATTTCCAGGTAGAAGCTGGGATGTTTGGGCGTTTGCAAAATCCCCTGCTGTGGAAAAAACTCTTGCTTGGTACTGATGTTGCTGGGACAGAGAGATATGCTTTGGCCATGGGGGACAGCATTGGGTAAAACTGTGCACTGTCTCTCCACCACTTCAAAAACGATACAGTTTTTGCCAAGAAGGTGAGGCTTATTGACAGAGATATAAATATACTGTTGATTCTTGTCAATGTCTCTAGGTATTAGGGGTGTAACGGTTCACAAACATTTCGGTTCGGTACGTACCTCGGTTTTTAGGTCACGGTTCGGTTCGGTACGTTTTCGGTACAGCAGAAAAAATTATCACAAAACATAACATATTTTTTTTAAAATTAAACTGTGAATAATGTATTCACTCAAATAAATACAAAATATAATAAACATTAAGGTGCAGCATTTCGATGAACTAAAATAATCTGTATTTGAACTTTACTGTACTAGTACTCACAAAACATAAACTATTAGTTTTGGGTTTTTAATTATTATTAAACTATGAATATTCACTCAAATAAATATAAAATATAATAAAATAAACATTAAGGTGCAGCTTTTTCGATGAACTGAAATAATCTGTATTTGAACTGTACTGTACTAGTACCTAAGCAGCCAGTTTGACATTATGACTTGCTTGTCATTGTATTTTCATGTTTTTTTAAAGAAAAATGAACTTGTCCACATTGCTTGCCGAAAGGGCAGATCTGCTGGCACTAACAATGTCTCCTGCTGTGGAGAACACCCTCTCGCTAGGGACAGAGGTAGCAGATACAGCCAGGTAGCGCTTTGCTAACATGGCAACATAAGGATATTTGGCGTTTGTAATAGCTTTGGCTCGGTCTGAACTTTTTGCGAGTGGTGGAGGCTTAAATGCTAGTGGGAGTTGGGTTTGCACTTCAGTCTTTTGGTACCGGTGATATTCACGTTCGGGTGATGCCTTTTCAAATGAGTGTGCAAGTTTGATGTATTGCCAGCCGCGTAACCAATTTTAGTTGAACAATGCCGACAAACAGCTTTGGTTCGGTCCAACTGTCTGTGTCCGTCATCCTTGTACGTAACTGCGAAACCAAAATGTTCCCTAACCGGAGACTTCAATGATGCTGGAGGATTTTCGAGCTCAACTTTATCTGCGTTCGCCATTTCGACAGTTCCTCAAATTACTGACTACATTTGAACGCATCCCTCTGACCAGCTCGTCCAATGAAATGACTTGCTCGCTCTATGACGCGTTGAACACAATGGGAGCAAATTACTCTGAATGCTGCGACGCAGCACCTGAGATTACTTCCAAGAAGTTGTTCACGTTCTCAATTTTTTACGTTTAACGTTATATTCGTTCGGTACACTTCGGTACACACGTGTACCGAACCGAAGGGCCCGTACCGAATAATTTCGGTACGGGTACGTGTACCGTTACACCCCTACTAGGTATGTACATGTAGCCCTGTAAATACAATGTCCTTTTGTGTTATCTGTTTTAGGTTCATGTTGTAACCTACTTGCTGCCATGTTGGACAGGTCTCCCTTGAAAAAGAGAGCAATGATCTCAATGGGACCATCTGGTTAAATAAAGGTTTAAAAAAAAAAACGACGGTATTGGGACATTTATTTACCGCGATATTCGATATATCGTTACATTCCTACCGGTTAGTAAAAACCATGAATTAATGCTTTGACAAGTCTGCAGACAGACGGCAAGCGAAAAACCTTTTTTAAAATGCGTGTTTTCTGAATGGAGATATGGTCATTTGTTCTGGGAATGTCATTTTCGGTCCGTCACATGCTGAGTCAGTCCATAGTTATCAAGACAGCCCCTCTGTCCTGGGGGTTGTCAACATGGATGTTAAAATCACCAACACTGACTAGATGGTCAAAGTCAAAACACACTATAGACAGCAGCTCAGTAAAGTCATCAAAAGAAGCTAAGAGCACAGCTGAACTCCCGCAGCCCTGGGGGGCCCCTACATTGGTTGTGATGGCAGATGGCAGGGTTTTGTTAACCTTCACAAGTTGCTCTCTACTGGTGAGGAAAGCAGCATACCAGTAAATCAGGTATGGATTTACTTCAATTTTGGCCATTCTTGACACCAAGATGTCTGTTTGTATTGTGTTGCTGCTGAGAAGTCTAGGAAGAGCGCTCTTGCATAGGTGTGACGTTTATCTAAATCTTTAGTAATGATATGAACCAGAGTAGCAACAGTACCACCCCCTTGCTTATAGGCAAATTGGTATGGATCAAGTATGTCTTGTCCGTCACAATAGGTTTAGCTGAAGAGGTCATTCCTGTCATGGTTCTCATGGTGTCCCACACTTTTTTGGGGTCTTTGGCTTTAAAAGCATTTCCCAAAAGCTCTCTGTGTGCCAGTTTTGATTCCCTCAATTTGACTTTCAGTTCTTTCTCTGTCCAAGTGCTCCCATAGCTATTTTCCTGGTTTTTATAACTTTTTTTAATGTCCTTAGTGACATATGATTCATTACTTGGATAGATTTGTATTTCTTTAGTGGGAACACAGAAGTTAATATAGTCTTTAGGGATGCTCCGATCGATCGGTCACCGATCAAGATCGGCCGATACTCACTCTGTACCGATCGATCGGTGCTCTCTAAACATGCCGATCGCATGACGTAAAATACATGACACTTTTCTCTGTGTGCGGCAAAACAAGCTCGCCAGAATGGCTTCACCGGTCTGGCCGTATTTTAAGGTGTCCGAAAAAGACAGTAAAATAGCGGTATGCAACGTGAAGCTGGAATCCTGCAGCTCCGCCCGCCGCACCGGTAAGCGGAGCGAAACACACAAGAGTTAGACCTAACACACTTAGCTATTTTATCTACCTCTGGAACAAGCTAAACTAGATATACATATAGTTATTCTTCACTGTTGGGTCACTTATTACTGGATCAGTGAGCTGCATGAGATACTGACAGGCTGTCAGGAGAGGGAGAGAGAGAGAGGGAGCGAGGAAAAGAGAGAGAGGAAAAGAGAGCGCTTCCGCTCATTTCTCCCGTGTTATTATTAGGGTTGCAAAATTCCGGGAATTTTCAAAGATGGAAACTTTCCATCGGAATTTATGGGAATAAACTGGAAATTTTCAAAATTGAAGGTTGGCTCTTCATAGGGAACTTAAATATAGTTGGGGAAAGTATATTTTAGCATAATCTTGACTGAAACAAACAGATGCCGTTCAAGTACACTTGAATATCCATGCCATAGCACACTGCTTACTGCATGGCTATTGGGACCACACCCCCTACAGGCACTGTGCATTCCTCCATCACATGCACAGATGAGTAATATTTAACTCAACATTCCTGTTTTCGTTCTTCAATGAAACAAATAATTGTTCAATAAAATAATTTAAACTTGTTCTGTTCTACTTTAAAAAAAAAAATCTGTGGTGGAGGCTTAAATGCTAGCGGGAGTTGGGTTTGCACTTCAGTCTTTTTTCTTTTGGTACCGGTGATATTCACGTTCGGGTGATGCCTTTTCAAATGAGTGTGCAAGTTTCATGTATTGCCAGCCGCGTAACCAATTTTAGTTGAACAATGCCGACAAACAGCTTTGTTTCGGTCCACCTGTCTTTGCCCGTCATCCTTGTACGTAACTGCAAAACCAAAATGTTCCCAAACCGGAGACTTCAATGATGCTGGAGGATTTTCGAGCTCAACTTTATCTGCTTTCGCTAGTTCCTCAAATGACTGACTAAATTTGAACGCATTCCTCTGACCAGCTCTCATAGTATGCCTCTTGTCCAATGAAATGACTTGCTCACTCTATGACGCGTTGAACCCAATGTCAGCAAATTACTCTGAATGCTGCGACGCAGCACCTGAGATTGCTTCCAAGAAGTTGTTCACGTTCTCAATTCTTTACGTTTAACGTTATATTCGTTCGAACAGTACGGGTACGTACAGTGGGGCAAAAAAGTATTTAGTCAGCCACCAATTGTGCAAGTTCTCCCACTTAAAAAGATTAGAGAGGCCTGTAATTTTCATCCTAGGTACACTTCAACTATGATAGACAGAATGGGGGGAAAGAATCCAGGAAATCACATTGTAGGATTTTTAATGAATGAATTGGTAAATTCCTCGGTAAAATAAGTATTTGGTCACCTACAAACAAACAAGATTTCTGGCTCTCACAGACCTGTAACTTCTTCTTTAAGAGCCTCCTCTGCCCTCCACTCGTTAACTGTATTAATGGCACTTGTTTGAAGTCGTTATCAGTATAAAAGACACCTGTCCACAACCTCAAACAGTCACACTCCAAACTCCACTAGAGCTGTCAAAGGACACCAGAAACAAAATTGTAGACCTGCACCAGGCTGGGAATACTGAATCTGCAATAGGTAAGCAGCTTGGTGTGAAGAAATCAACTGTGGGAGCAATTATTAGAAAATGGAAGACATACAAGACCACTGATAATCTCCCTCGATCTGGGAGATCTCACCCCGTGGGGTCAAAATGATCACAAGAACGGTGAGCAAAAATCCCAGAACCACACGGGGGGACCTAGTCAATGACCTGCAGAGAGCTGCGACCAAAGTAACAAAGGCTACCATCAGTAACACACTACGCCGCCAGGGACTCAAATCCTGCAGTGCCAGACGTGTCCCCCTGCTTAAGCCAGTACATATCCAGGCCCGTCTGAAGTTTGCTAGAGAGCATTTAGATGATCCAGAAGAGGATTGGGAGAATGTCATATGGTCAGATGAAACCAAAATAGAACTTTTTGGTAAAAACTCAACTAGACGTGTTTGGAGGAGAAAGAATGCTGAGTTGCATCCAAAGAACACCATACCTACTGTGAAACATGGGGGTGGAAACATCATGCTTTGGGGCTGTTTTTTTTTTGGGACTGATCCGTGTAAAGGAAAGAATGAATGGGGCCATGTATCGTGAGATTTTGAGTGACAACCTCCTTCCATCAGCAAGGGCATTGAAGATGAAACGTGGCTGGGTCTTTCAGCATGACAATGATCCCAAACACACCGCCCGGTAGGGCTGCACGATATTGAAAAAAACTGACATCGCGATTTTTTTTTTCCCCCCCTGCGGTATATATTGCGTTTTTTTTAACCAAAGTCCCGGCGGGTACTTTACTTTTTTTTTTCACGACACTGTGTCTCAGGGAATCTTAATATTTAAGAACCTATTAATGTGTCATACCAGATTAACGGAAATAATCTCAGCTAACTGACGATACAAACCATTTTTACCAAAACAAAACACAAGTAAGAAGCATCTAAATGACCCCTGAGCGAAAAATGCTAACGCACTTTGGCACAAAACTCAAGATAAAAGTACCCTTATTACTTATCGTAGCTGCACATACAATATATCCGATTAAAACTGAGGTTCCACAGATTATTTAGGTATATAGTATCATCACTGAGTGATCTGAACTCGGACAGGGGAAGCAAACGCAGACATCACAACACGTACCTTTACGTAGCTTCTAGGGGAGATGTATCACCGTAGCTGTCAATCTGATCAAAAGACGTGTTCAATGACATTAAAACCAGAAAAAACGCGGCTGAATCGGTTGATCCATAGGTTGATAATGTATCTGTGGCTTTGAAGCAATTGTTTATAATCCATAATTCCATTTTTATGCAAGAATCGGAGCACAAAAGTTAGCTGCTAATGGTAGCTACCAGAGTGTATGCAGCTTCCAGTCTTGGCTATGCGGCAGTCCAGCGCGAGAGTGACGCGTAGCCAAAACCGGAAGCTGCAACTCTGGTGGCTACCATTAGCAGCTAACTGTTGTGCGCCGATTTTTACATACAAATGGAATTATGGATTATAAACAATTGCTTCAAAGCCACAGATACATTATCAACCTATGGATCAACCGATTCAGCCGCGTTTTTTCTCGTTTTAATGCCATCGAACACGTCTTTTGATCAGATTGACAGCTACGGTGAGACGATCTCCCGTAAAAGCTCCGTAAAAGGTACGTGTTGTGAGGTCTGTATTTGCTTCCCCTGTTGCGAGATCGGATCGCTTAGATACTATACTTAAATAATCTGTGGAGTCTCAGCTTTAATCGGATATATTGTATGTGCAGTTTCGATAAGTAATAAGGGTATCTTTATTTTGAATTCTGTGCTAAAGTGCGTTAGCATTAAAAAAAATAAATGAAGAAAACCGCACGTCCCTGCGGTGTGAATATCGCGCATGCGCATATCGCGGTTGTCGCCATGACACGGTATATCGTTCAGCCTTACCGCCCGGGCAACGAAGCATTTCAAGGTCCTGGAGTGGCCTAGCCAGTCTCCAGATCTCAACCCCATAGAAAATCTTTGGAGGGAGTTGAAAGTCCGTGTTGCCCAGCGACAGCCCCAAAACATCACTGCTCTAGAGGAGATCTGCATGGAGGAATGGGCCAAAATACCAGCAACAGTGTGTGAAAACCTTGTGAAGACTTACATAAAACGTTTGACCTCTGTCATTGCCAACAAAGGGTATATAACAAAGTATTGAGATTAACTTTTGTTATTGACCAAATACTTATTTTCCACCATAATTTGCAAATAAATTCTTTAAAAATCAGACAATGTGATTTTCGGGATATTTTTTTCTCATTTTGTCTCTCATAGTTGAGGTATACCTAGGATGAAAATTACAGGCCTCATCTTTTTAAGTGGGAGAACTTGCACAATTGGTGGCTGACTAAATACTTTTTTGCCCCACTGTATGTATGTATGTGTGTGTGTATGTATATATATATATATATATATATGTGTGTCATCATGAACACATCTGTCCATCAGACAGAGGGCTGCTGTGCCTCCTGTCATCATTAATGGACGTCTCTTTAAAATGACCGCTCAGAGGATAGGAGTCGAGGAGGGGAAATTTGAGTATTGAGAAACCTCTATTGGCTCCTTTATCATTAACAAAGCATTGTCCAGGATATTGTCTTTCCTGCTGGAACCCAGGTAACAGTCTCCAGGCGACATTGCTTCATGTCCCAGAGCACTATTGCCGGTGCATCGGTGGCTGAGTTGTAGCTCGTGAACACAGTGTCCTCTGCCGCTGGGAGGCACGTAAACAACAAGCAGTAAAATACACCCGAATTCTCTAGGCAGATAAAAGGGTCTTAACGTCATGCCGAGAATTTCTACATTGGGATTGCAGGTTTTACATTTTACTGATTATGATCTAGTGTTGTCACGATACCAACATTTTGGTTCCGATACCAATACCAAGTCAAGAATTGCGATTCCGATTATTTTCGATACTTTTCTTAAAAAAAGGGAAACCGTCTTAAATGTAATTATTGTGCTTTATTTCACACCAGAACCATAACCATAACACAAACTTTTAAACAATGAGAACAATAAACAAAATAAATGACAAGAATTCGTATTAAATAAAATTAAGCATCATCTCAAACAACTTATTTGTTTTATAAAATATATATTTTTTTATATTATATTAACATGTAATAGTACAGTAATATAAATAATTATTGACAAAATGTATATTGCAGATGTTAGCCACATTGGTAAGTTAGCTAAAAAGATAGCCATATTAGACAGTTATCATTGCCATTAATTGCCTCGTCAAACTACGAAAACGTTAGTTTGTCACAAAATAAATTACACTTGTTTGACTTAGATTTGAGGGCATGGGCTTGAGCATGATGTAATTATGTTATCTATCACTTTCGCTAACCTGTCTGTCTTTAAATTCTTTAAACAGCTCTGGATTCCGGTCGGCGGGGTGCTTAGCCAAGTCTGATGTGTTGGCTCCCTTGGTTTGCAGGGATCTAAAACATTTCTCACAGACAGGCCTCGTGGTGTCCATAGGCTTGCCCTCACTGTCAGAGATATAGCTCAAATACTTCCAAATGTAGCTTCTGGCGTCTTTTTTGTCAACAAGCCGAGGCGCAGCGGCAGCTGCACTCCCACTTGCAGCCATGCTTCTCGTTTTCTCACATGCTCTGGCAGCCAGCGCGTGCACGAGAGAGGGGAGGGACTTAGAGCGTGCTTGAGAGGGGCGGGACTGCAGCCAGGCACGGCTGCAGTGCAGGGAGTGGAAGCAGAGCGCTGAACACACACGGCTCTTATTAAAACGGCGCTTTCTCACCGGAGTACTTTTCCCCGTCATTCTTAAAGTACCGATACTAATGAAACGGAGGAATCGTACCGTTTTTAACGGCAGGGTATCGCGGTACCTTTCAAGTATCGGTACACCGTGCAACACTAGTATGATCGGCACCACAGATCATTAATATACACACAAATACCGCCTCCTCTGGTTTTCCCCGAGTTCGCATCACTGTCTGCTCGAACAAGGGTGAATCCGGGTACTTCAAAGAGATTCAGGCTTTGTAGATTGTAGCCAACTTTCCGTGAAACATAATAAAGAGGCCTCAAGAAATTCATGACAGTACCTTGTGTATGTCCTTAGTGTGTCCACGTTGTTGCTCAATGAGCGCAGGTTTGTGAGAATGATGGAAGTGGTGGCCGGCTGAATCTCTGCCGTAGGCAATTCTGAACGCCTCCTCTCCTTCCTCATCTCTTTTTCCTGGTGTTTCTAAGCGGCTCCCGAGGAATTTCATCCAATATCGAAGAGCACAGGTGGCTTGGTGTATTCGTAGGAAGCCGATCGCATTGTAGCTCTAGCATAGCCTCGCGGCTGTAGCAGCGTAGAGGCCGGGACTCCTCGCCATACCTGTTCGTGCTGTCACTCAGGTGTGTCTTGGAAAGTTGAATGGCCAGACATGGTCTGCAGAAGGCAAATGTAATCCACAGGATCAAAAGCATGGTCTCTCAAAATGACGTTTCATACAGACACAATAAAGTTTAGACAATAATTAGACCAAAAAAACAAAAACAAGACGAACGGAGCATACTGAGACTCGCAGTGACAGGATGCCGTCTCCCTCTGTCTCCAGTACACCAGGGGTGGGAGGAAGTCATACATGTGCAAGTCTCAAGTTACTGGGGTGAGAGTCAAGCAAGTCAAGTCCTACGAAATCCTGATGAATAACCCCAGTTTCCACATTTAAATCAGTTAAAAGACAGTGGTTATGAAAACTAGGGTTTTATTTTCAACATTAACAACAATGGAGAGTGGGGCTCTGAAATCATAAAACGGGTAATAGGGGGAATAATTGGGCAGTTCAGTGTGTGTGTGTGTGTGTATAGAGGTGCGTGTGGTTAAAACGTAGCAGCCTGCGGTCGCTCGTTAGCTGTTCTAATGAAGGTAAACACAGTGAAGGCACAGCTCTTTGCAGCTGGTGCTGCTCTTCTGAGATTCTGCTGAGTTACACGTTACTGCCTCCTGGTGCTGCAGAGATTTCATGAAGTGAAGGAGGTTTTCCTTCTATAAAACAGCTGTGGGCAGCAGATACTGAGTCACAGACATGAATACATAGGTCAAGGCAGACTGGTTCACAGACTCTAATGTTTTGCCGATCCGGTGCTTGAACAAATAACTCTACACCCCTGGCTGAAATGTCCCTAAAATGAAGTCCGAGTTTGAAATGTATCTCAAATAATGTATGTACTTCTTTTTTTTTTTCATTGCCCTCTAGGGGCTTCGTACAATGCAAATATTTTATTTTAAAAAGTAAAGTCCTTTCGAGTCATCTGTCTCAAGCCTAAGTCAAGTCTCAAGTCATGAATACGAAGTCAAGTCGAGTCTTTTATCAATGTTAGTCAAGCAAGTCTCAAGTCAAAAAATATGCGAGTCAAGTCATGTGACTCGAGTCCCCCACCTCTGGTATATACTTTGGTTAGAATATTGCTGTATCAAATATAATACAAATATAATAAACACAAACAGTTGATAAGTAGTATTTTGTTAACTCAAGGTTTATATTAAGTGAGTTTTTATTGTGTTAACTTGTGTATTTATGCTTTTTAGATTGACTTTCTCTCTTTCTCTGTCGTCTGTTCTAGAAACCGAAAGGAAGAGAGAGACGTCACAGCTGTCAGCAATGTCACAAATCCTTTACAACATCGGGAAATTTAAAGAGCCACCGGCTTATTCACACGGGAGAAAAACCGTATAGCTGTGAAGAGTGTGGGACAACTTTCACTAGATCAGGTGCCCTCAAATCACATCAACGTATTCATACTGGAGAAAAACCTTACAGCTGTGAAGAGTGTGGGACAACTTTCACTAGATCAGGTGCCCTCAAATCACATCAACTTATTCATACTGGAGAAAAACCTTACAGCTGTGAAGAATGTGGGACAACTTTCACTACATCAGGTGCTCTCAAATCACATCAACGTATTCATACTGGAGAAAAACCTTACTGGTGTGAAGAATGTGGGACAACTTTCACTACATCAGGTGTTCTCAAAATACATCAACGTATTCATACTGGAGAAAAACCGTACTGGTGTGAAGAGTGTGGGAAAATGTTCACTACATCAAGTGATCTCAAAACACATCAACGTATTCACACTGGAGAAAAACCTTACTGGTGTGAAGAGTGTGGGACAACTTTCACTAGATCAGGTGCTCTCAAATCACATCAACGTATTCATACTGGAGAAAAACCGTACAGGTGTGAAGAGTGTGGGAAAATGTTCACTACATCAGGTGCTCTCAAAACACATCACCGTATTCACACTGGAGAAAAACCTTACTGGTGTGAAGAGTGTGGGACAACTTTCACTACATCAGGTAATCTCAAATCACATCAACGTATTCATACTGGAGAAAAACCTTACTGGTGTGAAGAGTGTGGGACAACTTTCACTACATCGGGTAATCTCAAATCACATCAACGTATTCATACTGGAGAAAAACCATACTGGTGTGAAGAGTGTGGGACAACTTTCACTACATCAACTCATCTCAAAACACATCACCGTATTCACACTGGAGAAAAACCGTACTGGTGTGAAGAGTGTGGGAAAACGTTCACTAGATCAGATGCTCTCAAATCACATCTTCGTGTTCACACACTCTTAAAACCATAGTGGTGTTAAGAGTGTGGGAAAACTTTTTCTTAAAGTATTCACCTTAAAGTCCATGAGCGAGTTTCACTGTTCATTAATCTGCCGAGTAGTTTCTCCAATAATCTGTTTGTTTAATAAAATGTTGTGACTTTAAACTTTGATTGGGATGTTTTTGATAGTTCCTGTTGAGTTAGCAGTCTGTTCTGGTCTAAAAGAACCAATGATTCATGTATCTAGAACATATTTACGATGTTTTCAGTTTGATCCTATTCTCTTGTTAAAATGATCAGACTACCAAAAATAAAATGGCCTTAGAAACAGACTCGCAACCCTGCATATCTGTTGTGTTTGGCAGCATATTATAAACATGTCATTCCCTTATTTTCAAATACCACAGGTTGTGTAGTGATGTATTTGAGGTGTACTGTCCACATCGCAGACCTGAAGTCGTGCAGTCAATGTATGCAAAGTGTTCAGGACCTTGGTTTCTGAGACTCAAAAAAGCCTTTCTCGCCTACCTGTCCACTTTGCATACCTGAGATCCTGCAGTCATTTCTCAAAGATGGTGTGGCATATAGGGAGGTGCAATCTCCTGATGAGACTGTATTATAGTGGAAATCTGCAACCCTAGAAAACAAGATAATATTAGGATAATCAATTTATTAGGGCTGTCAGTCGATTAAAATAGTTAATCGCGATTAATCGCACCATTTTAGAGGGATATTTTTCAAGTTTTAATACTCTTATATATGAGTTGGCAAATATGCTTTATGCAAATGTTTGTTTATTATCATTTTATCAATGACAAATATTCTCATGAATATTAAACATAACAACCTCTGAACATTAAAAATATCCGCCTCAATTCAACCTGGAACCTCTCATACAATACAGTGTGTGTGTGTGTGTGTGGAGAGACACTGTGATGGATGTTGGAGCTATGTGCAACTCAAGGCATATGCTCGTACGGGAGCTGCCTGGACGCTGCAATCATGTTGCGCGCACTATCCTTGCTGAGTGTGCTGACTTTTCGTACAATGTCCCACTGTCTGGCTTCCTGCATAAAGTCAAGTGCTCGGCGCAGTTGTCGGTGAAATGTTGCTCCTCTGTTTTCATTGAAACAGCTCCTTATATCCGTTAGCGCAGCTAGCTAGCACCAGATGCTAACAACAACAATACACGTAAGGTGTGCACGTTCTCGCTCGCTCGTGCCACACATACACACACCCTCCCGGTCCTGCCGATGGCCAGTCGGTGCCTGCCGGTGAGCGTGGAAGTGTGGTCTGCCGCAAGCGGACGGTAGGAGCGGGGCTGTCAGCATCAGCTTGTAGATGGTACTTTAAACTCGATGCGCTCTGAAACTACGGGGTGGCCGAGGACAAAAAACACATGCGTTAATCGCATTAAAATAATTAGTGGCGTTAATTTTTATTAACGCGTTAACTTGACAGCCCTACAATTTATACAACCCATGTCCAAATCTAACCACTGATATATTTAAAGAAATAGCAGGCGATAAACATAGGAAGGAAGTTTGGTGTGGTGATTACAAGGGATGGGAACGATTAATCGAATATTCGAAATTATTCAGGTATCGAATTTCTGGGAGGGATGCCTAAGTTGATTACATATTATCAAATTTAATAATTCAATGTATACGACAGTGCCATAGCTAAATGTGTTAGGTCTAAAGGTGTGTTTTGCTCCACTCACCGGCCCCTCACAGCGGGCAGAGCTGCAGGTGCTGATCTCTCTCTCTCGCATCCGGTTATACTTCACTCGCGTTTATGTCCAAATCCATCAGATCTAGCTAGTTCTAGCCAATGATATGGCTGCTGCCCCTCCCTACACGCAGATCACGCAGACTCAAACCTCATCTTATGCCCAAATGCGTTCCGCAGCCGTTGCGAGGTTCCGGCGCTAACAGTTCATGAGTGTGCTCCCCCGCCCCCTGTCAACACTCGCGACACATGAGTGGCCAGCCTAAACAACAATAAGCGCTGCTTGGCAACCGTGTGTGGCGGCAAAGTACAAAAAAATGTTGAAAGAGAGATTTAGTTTTGCCTGTATTCAACATATTTTACCAGTCATAGTCCGGTAATGATTTGCACTCTAAGAAGAGTCCTACACAACAGACATGGCGTCAAAAAGGAGTAATGTGTGGAAATATTTTGACCAGGTTAGTGAGTGCGGTGTAGAGGTCAAACTATGCCAAATTAAACTTATATATACATACTATACCTTGCTATACCCGCAACCTCCGTTCCAGCTGAGAGGGTCTTCTCTACAGCTGGCCTGATTGTGAATCGCCTCAGCACCACATCTCCCCTGAGCATTTAATTAAAGAATTAAAATTAAAGAAACATGACACAAAATAATGTTATAGAGTATCAAAGGAAAAGGGCAGCTGCTCGAAGGACAATCAAATATACAAAAAAGAGAACATGGAGAGAATTGTGTTCTACCATTGGCAGAGGAGTAACATTAGGTGAAGCCTGGTCCATGTTTAAGCAGATGAGTGGGAAAAGGAAATCCATTACAATTCCAGCTTTGGTTGATTGGGAGAGGCTGGCAGTGACAGATAAAGAGCAGGCAGGTATGTTAGGAAGGACACTTGCAGCAGTACATAGCGGGGAACATCTCAGTGATATTCATAGGCAACAAAAACAGCAGTTACTAGCAGAGAATGAAAACGTGAAGGAGAAGAGACAGGATAATAGGTCAGCTCTGGATGTGGAATTAGTAAGAGTGAGTAATGATGGAGGAAAAACATTGAAAATGAAAGAGATAATGGCAATGGTGTACGTTGACATTGAAAAGGCGTATGACTATGTGGAGGGATGGATTACTGATCAAATTGAGTATGGGAGGGAGAATGTTCAATTGGGTAAGGGCCTTTTTAACAGACAGGACATTGAGAGTAAAGGTTGGAGCAGATATTTCCAATTATTTAGAAATAGAAAATGGTATTCCCCAAGAGAGTGCAGTCAGTCCAATATTATTTAACATCATGATTAATGACATATTGACATGCTTAGACACATGCATACAATCGGCTCCATACGCAGATGATGGGGCTATTTGGATGAGGGGAAGACATGCCCCATACGTAATGGAGAATATAGCTAGAGCGATTTTAAAAAAGTGGAGAGGTGGTCATATAACTGGGGATTCAAAATGTCAGAAAGCAAGTCATGCTACATGGTATTTACAAACAAACGCAAGATTGATGGCCAACAGCTAACACTATATGATCGTCCAATGACAAAGGTGAATGAGTTAAAATACCTAGGACTGTGGTTTGATAGCAAATATACATGGGAAATACACATTAAACAAGTGGAAACAAAATGCTAAAAATTATTAAATGTATTGCGAGCTGTAGCTGGATGCAACTGGGGCGCAGACAAACAAGCATTAATAGACATTTACAGATCAATGATGAGGTCCACAATAGACTATGGTTGTGTAGCGTATGGAGCAGCAGCAAAAACATCACTTAAAAATGGATAGACTACAATATAAAGCATTGCGGCTGTGTGTTGGAGCGATAAAGTCATCCCCTATCAATGCAGTTCTGATAGAAGCAGGAGAGACACCTCTGGAGATCAGAAGAGAGAGACTTGCTCTGTCATACTGGGTCAGACTACAAAGAAGTGGAGAGGAAAATATCACAAACAGAAAACTGCAGGATTGCTGGGAATATACAAAGTTACAGGGGCGTGGGTTTGGCTGGACGAGTGAGGAGAGAACGAGGGCATATGGAGTGGAGACCATCACGCTTGCTAAAGCAAGCCCATTTAGCCGTGTTCCCCCATGGCTTTCCCCAGAAGCTAACATAGATGTGAGTATCATAGAAAGGAAAAAAGAGAGGCAAATAAATGAAGTGGGAATTAAAACGAGTACCTGAACGAAAAGTACTACAATTACCTCAAAATGTACACAGATGGTTCTAAGAACAAGGAAGAGTGTGTTGGAGTTGGTATATACTTCCCAGACTTTAAAATATCGATCTCAAAAAGAGCGTCTGATCAACTATTAGTGTACACAGCAGAAATGCTGCTGTAGTAATAGGATTACAGTGGGTTGAAGAGGTCAGACCAGATAGGGTGGTGATATGCACAGATTCATTGTCCATATTACAAAGCATACAATCAACAACAACTACTAGAGAAGACATTCTCATAGAACTGAACCACAGCCTGTTAAGACTTCACAGAAGGCGGTATAGATCTTCAGTTCTGCTGGGTGCCTGCACATGAGGGGGTGAAAGGAACGAGTGCGCATGAGGGGGTGAAAGGGAACGAGTGTGCATGAGGGGGGAAAGGGAACGAGTGTGCATGAGGGGGTGAAAGGGAACGAGTGTGCATGAGGGGGTGAAAGGGAACGAGTGCGCATGAGGGGGTGAAAGGGAACGAGTGTGCATGAGGGGGTGAAAGGGAACGAGTGTGCATGAGAAGCAGAAGGAGAAGGAAAAGCAGTCATTAAGAAGAAAGGGATGGAGAGCAGTAACGAGTGTAGGAACTGTGGAGTAAAAGAACATGTGGAACATTTCTTGTTACATTGTGACATCTATAAAGCGGAAAGAGAAAAACTAAAGGATAAAGTCTTAGAGGCAGAGAGGGAGTGGGGTGTGGTTGGTGTTTTGGGAACAAAAGGAGAGGGAGCTACCAGAAAGGCACTGGTTACCTTTCTGAGGGAAACTGGGGTAGGAACAATAATTTAACATTAGTTCAGGAAAGATCATAGATTTTTGTTTTATTTATTTTATGTTTTTTGTTGATTGATTGATTGATTTTTTGTTTAGATCATAGATGGATACGTCCATGAGTTAAGAGATGGAATGATATGATGATTCACAGTCCAGGGTTGCCAACTCTCACGCATCGGGCGTGTGGCACACGCTTTCACTCTCAGTCTCACGCTCTCACGCTGCCCAAACTATTCTCACGCCAAAAACAAGATGAACCGGCGATCGTTTTTGGTTGGTTATTTACAATGTTGAGTTGACAGCTGCCCCTGGTAACCCTACCCCTAACCCTACCCCTCACACCAGATACTGACTGGTTTTCGGACCCCCCCGGACCCCCCCAATAAAGCAAAACTGCACGTTTCAGAGTGGCCTTTTATTGTGGCCAGCCTAAGGCACACCTGTGCAATAATCATGCTGTCTAATCAGCATCTTGATATGCCACACCTGTGATTCTCTTCTGTTGAACATGTTGCATTGTGTATTGTCCGAGTCAGGGTCCTTTTTATTTTACTGTAACTTTGGAAGTTGTGTTCCCAATGCTTACTGTTTATTTGATACCCATTTGGTAATGCAATTAATAAAAACAACAAGGTTTGGGTTCGTTCTTCAGATGACTGTGACGTTAATGTGTAAGCTCAATAATGAACTCCAGCTCAACCAACCATATTGTAATATCTAAGTAATCATCTTGAAATATGACATTATTTGAAATATACACACATCTTATTGTGAGGTTGATTTCACATACACTACTTTGACGTTAGCTTGTCTACATACTTGAGCATAGCCAATTTAAATTAACAATAGCGATGCATACAGTTCCTACATAATAAAATCTCTCTCTAAGTTACAAGGATGACCTTATTTTATCAACCTCAAACAGAAGCCGTTTGTTGTACAGTATTATCCCACTTAACGCTTAACACTTGTCTATTTCGTTTTAACCTTTATATATACAGTCTATGATTTTAACTTAGAGGCTACGATTAGCATCGTTAGCACCGATGTAGCTACCACTCACTTACACGCTAACCCAAGCCATAACATTCATTACGTAGCTGATTAAAATCATTAACACATAAATAAGTACTCGAATTTCACTTACCGCAAAATCGCATTCATGCACCGTCTGTTTCAACCGCAGAGCGAGTCACAATAGTCCGATATATAAGCATGAAGAACAAACAACCACGGCCGGCTTCAAGTTGTATTTCCTGGATGAGCTGAGCAGGCAGAGTCCCCCTGTAGCTAGCTTCACGGAGCAGCTAGCAGAGAGACAAGAAGCTAGCAGCAGCAGTCACTTGACAGAGCTGTCACTCAATGTGACCACACCCTAATATATGCATAACTTTAAGCTTAATATTAATTAAACAGATGAGTTGAGAACAAAATTCACTCCAGGATCCATAGACAGGAATGGGAATCTAACTACTGAGAATAAAATGTTTTGAAACCACCGATGTAAAGTGTTTATTTCTGCTGTAAAGTTGGGCATTTTAACATTGGGGTCTATGGAAATTTGCTCCCTTCTGCAGACTGCTCCTACTGGCCACTAAGATGAACTGCAGTTTGAGGCACTTCCTGATTCGCATCCGGAAGTGGCCAGAGTTTGCCGCTTGGGCGGGATGTTGCCAGGAGTTCAACGTAAAGCCAGCCCACATTTTAGTAATGTCGTCATGACGCAGCAAATCTGGATCGTTGTTCCCTTGTTTTTAGAGATGTGGGTACGGAGGAAAAGAGAGAGGGTTTTATTTCATGACACTTTGTGAGTCTCCTGACACACCGGGGACACATGTTTATGTATAAAAGACATCCGAAAGTGCATTTTGCAAGATAGGAGACCTTTAAATAACATTTATATTATAGGTAGATGTGGCCTGAATTCTCTCTTTTGTTTTCACAGTTTTTTGCCACCAATGCATTGACTCTGACCACATCCTGTATTGTGAAACAGGAAAACAGAGAAAGGTGTCACCTTGGTTGCCTCCGTTCCTCTGCCAGTAGCCTACATGAAAAGGCTCAAGAAGACCCAGATAAAGCTCTATGCAGATGGCGCCTGATTATATCATATAATATAATAATATCAAATAAAGTACTTCTTAAAGGTGGGGTAGGTAATTTTGGAGAAACCAGCTCGAGTGCGCTAGAATTTGAAAATACACAACCGGAACAAATCTGCCACTTCCTTCACAGAGCCCCTCCTCCAACCACACACGAACTGCGCACATGACCAATGAGGGCACGAGGATCAGTTTGTGCACAGATGGAAGGCTGACAGAGAGGCAGGCCATCCAGTCTCTTTAGCCGGCTCAGATGATTGGTCGTGCTTTTTACAGTACTACGGCTTCCACAGATGAATTTTTTTTATGGATTATTATCGGGATGTAAGAACATTCCATGGAATATAACAAAAAGTGTATCTCGAGCCGGTTTCTCAAAGTGTACTATATTTTGTATTATTTGTATTATTTTTTAATGTTATTATAGTTTTCTTAAAATAGTTCTCTATCTGTGTTTTTTTTGTTTTTGTTTTACTTTTATGTATGCACCATGACATCAAGTCAAATAACCAGTTTTTAGAGATGTGGGTTACGGAGGAAAAGAGAGAGAGTTTTATTTTCTGACACTTTGTCTCCTGACACACCGGGGACACATGTTTATATAAAAGACATCAAAACGTGCATTTTGCATATTAGGTGACCTTTAAGGCCGAATTATGTGATGCTCCCCCCAGATCTCCACACAGAGCTAACGGCTGTGTTGTTTTTCTGGGGCTCTCATTGAAGATGACGTCACGGCTCCGCCTACACTACGTTACTATAGAGAACCGCAGTGACGCGTCCTAAAACCCGGAAGTAAACTTCTTCCGGTTCCTTCGTCAAAAACGAAATGCTATTTCTTCATAGGATTTTGGAAAATAGCTCGAAATAAGGTCTGTGGTTGACACACATTTAAGAGAGGGATCACGTTTTGTTCAGCCGGATAATCTTCACATGTCAACCCTATTTTTATAATTTTTGAAATCATAAATCTAGTCGCGAACTAAACGAACTACAAGCTAGTACAGCAGCAGGGTCGCACGACTTCAATGTCACGCCAACTTAAGATCGTTTCAACTGACTTGCACTGAAACTGCACTTTGAACACTTTAAATATATTATTAACATTTTAAACTGTATACCCCGGTTATCTAGGCCCTTTTTTTGTTTGTTTAATGTATACCACGTTTATCTAGGCCCTTTTTGTTTTGTTTTATGTATACATGTCACACTGTGGGAAACGATATTTCTGGATGTATAACACATGTAGAATTTTTGACAATAAAGCTGACTTTGACTTCCGCATGCTTGCATATTTTAACAAAGCTTTTCATTTTAGCCACACTGAATTTAACTAGAAGTCATGGCTGTCAATGACCAGTCTGATATCGTTTTACAAAGATGACAAGAAGTGTAGATAGAGGAGAGAACCACTACAAGTCAGGACACGTACAAACAGTGCAGCCTAGATGAAGGTGTGCTTACCGGTGTTGTCAGGGCTAGCATGAGGGGAACAAGGTTTATAGTGTCGGTGAGTAGTGATAGCAAGAGTACCGTTAACCTAGAGTTAATTTATTCCCATTAATTCCCATCAACAAAATCCATTTTATGTGTCACATGAAATCTTCTATTACAAATATTACACACCAGAAAACACAGAAATATCCATGAAATAAACATACAGTAGGCTATAAACAATTAAAGGGCTAATTGGGAAGGCATTACAAATGTAAATATATTTTAAATAATAAAACAATCCCACCACCACAGGTATCTACAGGAGAAGAGGGAACTCTCTCCACAAAATGTGAATGCCCATGTGGAGAATGGAAATGCAGTCATGCGGCTGCATTAGCCATCTTTGCCACCCATAATTTCAGCTGACACCCCCTGTCAGTGGAAGAAGCCAAAGGCAGCTAAACGTACGCATTCAGTGGAGGAGCTATTTCCTCCAACCAATAACTAATTCAACCCGCTGACAAGAGAGCCCACCTCCGAAGATCGTGACTGGCTGAGGGACAGGACTCTGGGGCAGGTTCTCAGGAATTTCTTGGCTTCTTCTCCCCGAGCAGGAAGAGGAACACTACAGCTTGGAAACACTTACTGTTCCTGAAATTCTCAAATCTGTTGGGCATCAGGGACCTGAGGCAATTGTGGCAAGCATGGCATTGTCCTGAGGAGCAACAGAGGGCAATTCAGGTGGCTACCACTGGTCAGCGAACCAACACAAACTGGCATTTGTTCAGGAAAGGAAGGTTGACTGCCAGCAACTTTGGAGCTGTCCTGGAGGTCAAAGCGTGTGACTGCTTCCCTTATTGCCAGGGTGCTAGGGCAACAGCAGGCCCTTGATGGTGTTTTGTCTGTACAGTGGGGGACTATGAATGAATGTGAGGGCGTCAGGGCATTCACCACTGCAACCCAGATGCAGGTCCATGAGTCAGGTTTGTGGCTCTCCCAATCAGGAGTGTTGGGGGCATCTCCAGATGGTCTGGTAGGGTCTTCCGCTGTGCTGGAGGTAAAGTGTCCCTACGGAGCCAGGGAAATGACAATTAGTGAAGCATTGCAAATCAAGGGCTTCTGTGTCAGTAAGGAGGGAGAAACATTCAGCCTGCGTGAGGAACATCCTTACTGGCACCAAGTGCAAGGTCAGCTTCACGTCACTGCAAGAATGAAGAAGAAATTAAGAAATTGTGAATCGTTTTTAATTTACATTTGCAATGTTGTGGTTGTTAGAGTGTTAGGTTTCCTGTCAGCTCGTCTGTGAGGAAGATATAAAATATTAGTTTCATGGAAGTCACACCGTCACATATAAGAGCATTAAGACATACAGTACATAGGCTAAAACAAAACATCTAAAGATATAACCTTGCACTTTGATAAGTCTCGTGAACATTTTCACTATTTTGACATTTTTATAAATGTCAAAATGAATATAAATGTAAAATGTACATGTGATGTTACGTCCAAGAGAAGCTATGGAGCAGAGAGTTCTCTGCCAGGCAGAGGTGATTTGTTATTAGTTCAATATGTCAAACTGATTTCCCTGACTACAATCTTTAGTTACATGGTGAAACGTTACGCTGCTTGTACTAATTAGACTTATCATATAAGCCACACAGGTTTTAATAGGATGTATTCATTATCTTTACTTATGTTGCGGTCTTTTCAGCAGTGCCATCTCTAAAACGGCGATACAGTCACAACCCATCATTTAAATTTCACCGTGACATGGACAAAAATGTAACGTCAGCTTACCTCATGGCACGAATCCAGACTCTCCTTTGGAAAACATTGGCCGGGAAACGATAGATCGAGCACGTTTCATGCGAAGACCTGTGGCTGCAAACCTGGCAAAGCAACAAACCATTGCGTAGCTAACTAGTAGCGCTAGCTTTAGCTAACGTTAGCCAACGAAACGAACTGCTGAGTAAAATTGGAAAACACTGGTAATTAATTGTTCTATAATTTGTAAAACTACGGTGTTAAAAATGACAATTTCAAAAATACAGATTCTAATAGTCAGATATAGATATACAGATACTAAAGATAGACAGGTACTTGCTTTCAAGCAGAACACAGGGGGAAACAAACTTAGCGGGAGTGTTTACGTGTTCGGCGTAATGACGTACAACGGCCTCGACAACTTCTGTAGTCCTATTCAGCCACTTGGTAACAACCATCGTTTTTCAGACACGTAAACTCTTCAAAAATCACCAGTGGGGTCAATGCTGATGTATCTACTGTCGTAGAACAAAACGTGATTTATCTCTTAAATTTGTGTCAACCACAGACCTTATTTCGAGCTATTTTCCAAAACCCTATGGAGAAAATGCATTGCTTTTTGACGAAGGAACCGGAAGTGCTAAAAATGCTAACTTACTTCCGGGTTTTAGGACGCGTCACTGCGGTTCTCTATAGTAACTACCCCAGTTCCTAAACTGTAATGGAAGCGCAGCATTAAAGTGAGCCGGGCCTAATAAGGCCTAACCAAACCGAGCGAGGCTGAGCGAGGCCTGCAGTGGAAACGCGCCATAACAAGCTAGCTAGCAAATGTTAGCTTTCTAGCTATCTATATCGCTAGAAATGTAACAGTTATCTGATTACGTCTTTTTTGATGTAACTGCAGGGAATACACTTTTCTTGTATCCTGATTATCCCGTTACATGTAATCTGTTACTCCCCACGCCTGATAACACTCAGAGCAGCACTTTATCGTGTACTGTATGTTGTTGCAGAACAGACAACATTTCCTTTGTTTCTCTTTGCCCACATTTTCTTTTTCATCTGGAAACATGATGAAGAGTTGACGTGTTAAGCTGCTCTCTAGTTTTAGGAAACAAACCCTGTTGCCCCTCTTCTCTGCTCCCTCTCCCCGCTGAGGTTTGTCCTCAAAGACGAGCAGAGGGTGGAGACGATGGGGAGTGAGTTCACATTTGAACAAGTGATAGACACACCTAGCTGGAAACATGTTGTCTGTTTGACTAAAATAGAAGACTCCACATAGTCGGGGTCTGCTGTGTGCTAAATGTTTTGACAGGTAATGATTATTATCCAAGAGGGATCACTTTGAGGGAGTGAACTCTTTCCATCTCATTTCCTTTCATAAGATAAATCTCACGGTGTGTTTGTTTGTGTTGGTAAAGTTTGTGTGCATGTGTTTTGATTGGTGGTAAGAAGTCATCTATCCATCTCTCTCGCTCTCTATCTATCGTATCTATATATATCTTAGCTAGCTAACAATATACCCATCTAAGAAGCTAGCTAGAAAGGTAACACGGTTCAAGGTCCTTTATTTTGTCAAATGTAAATAGCTACAGAGTAGTTATGCCGATGAAAATCTTAGGTCACAGGCTTCTCCAACAGAGCAACACAAAACACAGATAAACAGAAAAATATAGTGCAAGTAAATAGTAAATACAAAAAGAAAAATAGTTTAAAATAGTGAAATAGTTCAATAAGAGTCTATGTGCAAGTTATTGGAATGATGTATTAGATAAATAGATAAATAATTACTAAGTTGCAAACAGATGAATGTTATGGATGTTCTTTCAACAGTTCAGGTGTTTAATAGTCTTATTGCCTGTGGGATGAAACTGTCTCTGAGTCTGGTGGTTTTAGTCCTGATGCTGCAGTACCGCCTGCCAGACGGCAGCAGACTGAACAGTTTGTGGCTGGGGTGATGGGGGTCTTTTGTAATCCTGAGGGCCTTCTTCCTGAGCCGCTGGGAGTAAAGGTCCTCCATGGATGGCAGCTCCGTCCTGGTTATGTGCTGTGCAGTTTTCACCACCCTCTGTAAAGCCTTACGGTTAAGGGCGGTGCAGCTGCCGTACCAGGCCGTGATGCAGCCAGTCAGGATCCTCTCTATGGTGCACCTGTAGAAGGTCAGGATCCTCTCTATGGTGCACCTGTAGAAGGTCAGGATGCTCTCTGTGGTGCACCTGTAGAAGGTCAGGATCCTCTCTATGGTGCACCTGTAGAAGGTCAGGATTCTCTCTATGGTGCACCTGTAGAAGGTCAGGATCCTCTCTATGGTGCACCTGTAGAAGGTCAGGATGCTCTCTATGGTGCACCTGTAGAAGGTCAGGATCCTCTCTACGGTGCAACTGTAGAAGGTCAGGATCCTCTCTGTGGTGCACCTGTAGAAGGTCAGGATGCTCTCTGTGGAGCACCTGTAGAAGGTTATGATCCTCTCTATGGTGCATCTGTAGAAGGTCAGGATGCTCTCTATGGAGCACCTGTAGAAGGTCAGGATGCTCTCTGTGGAGCACCTGTAGAAGGTCAGGATCCTCTCTATGGTGCACCTGTAGAAGGTCAGGATCCTCTCTATGGTGCACCTGTAGAAGGTCAGGATGCTCTCTGTGGTGCACCTGTAGAAGGTCAGGATGCTCTCTAGGGTGCATCTGTAGAAGGTCAGGATGCTCTCTATGGTGCACCTGTAGACGGTCAGGATCCTCTCTATGGTGCACCTGTAGAAGGTCAGGATCCTCTCTATGGTGCACCTGTAGAAGGTCAGGATCCTCTCTATGGTGCACCTGTAGAAGGTCAGGATGCTCTCTATGGTGCACCTGTAGAAGGTCAGGATCCTCTCTATGGTGCATCTGTAGAAGGTCAGGATGCTCTCTATGGAGCACCTGTAGAAGGTCAGGATGCTCTCTGTGGTGCACCTGTAGAAGGTCAGGATGCTCTCTAGGGTGCATCTGTAGAAGGTCAGGATCCTCTCTATGGTGCACCTGTAGAAGGTCAGGATGCTCTCTATGGAGCACCTGTAGGAGGTCAGGATCCTCTCTATGGTGCACCTGTAGTAGGTCAGGATGCTCTCTATGGTGCACCTGTAGAAGGTCAGGATCCTCTCTATGGTGCACCTGGAGAAGGTCAGGATGCTCTCTATGGTGCACCTGTAGAAGGTCAGGATGCTCTCTGTGGTGCACCTGTAGAAGGTCAGGATGCTCTCTATGGTGCACCTGTAGAAGGTCAGGATGCTCTCTATGGTGCACCTGTAGAAGGTCAGGATGCTCTCTATGGAGCACCTGTAGAAGGTCCGGGTGCTCTCTATGGAGCACCTGTAGAAGGTCAGGATGCTCTCTATGGTGCACCTGTAGAAGGTCAGGATCCTCTCTATGGTGCACCAGTAGAAGGTCAGGATGCTCTCTATGGTGCACCGGTTGAAGGTCAGGATCCTCTCTATGGTGCACCAGTAGAAGGTCAGGATGCTCTCTATGGTGCACCTGTAGAAGGTCAGGATCCTCTCTATGGTGCACCGGTTGAAGGTCAGGATGCTCTCTATGGTGCACCTGTAGAAGGTCAGGATGCTCTCTATGGTGCACCTGTAGAAGGTCAGGATCCTCTCTATGGTGCACCTGTAGAAGGTCAGGATGCTCTCTATGGAGCACCTGTAGAAATTGCAGAGTATCCTGGAGTCCATTTTGAACCTCCTCAGCCTGCGGAGGAAGAAGAGCCGCTGTCGAGCTTCCTTGGTGATGGTGAACAGTTATCTGATTAGAGGTAAAGTTTGTGTGCATGTTTTGTTTTTGGTGGTAAGAAGTCATTGTTCTGCATAAGAATTAAAAGACTTTCTGTAACGATGGAACATGTCGATACAGAAGAGTACAAGTGAGGATATATAAGCAGTTAGTAAGGAAGGTGTTTTAATCTTCATTCGATTGAGGAACAGCCTGCCAGAAAACCTGAGGGCAGCAGAGAGCCAACTCAAGACCCTCCTTTTAAATATGGCTTTACATTTTAATTTATTTTTACCCACAGAGTGCAGGCATGTACAAGATTGATCCATACATCACCAGAGCACTGACATGAAGGCTGCAGTAATAGGTCGGTTTTTGGTCTCGAAAGAAAAACAAGACTCATTTTTATTCTCAAATGTGTTGAAGGTGAGAGAATCACTAATTATAATTCCATTCGTATTGAACCTCAGCTTCAATCTCAAATTCTACAAATATACGATAGGAGGGAAGTTCAAGGATTTAGATTTTGCTTTCGAGAACAACATGAACTTTGTCTGGTCAGCATTTAGTCACAGGGTATGTTGTTTTGTGTTAAAAGCAGTCTGGAGCTCACAAAGAGCCTGATTCGGGGTAAACGCAGAGCAATATCTCACTATCGTCAGCGTAAAGGGAACATTTGCATTTGAAACACTTTGATTAAAGTTGATTGAGAGGTCCTAATGACCCTTTCACACCAACACGGTTCCAGGGCCGGTTCGGAGCCCAGTGAGATAATCCCTTGCCAGCACACTGCACTCTATCACTTAAATACACAATTCTTTACAAGTAACACACCAGTATCTCCTCTCCGCCATGTTCACTTTTTTATCTCTATAGAGATAAAAAGTGAACATGGCGGAGAGGAGATACTGGAAGGTATACCTTCTCTTAGCTGTATGGGTAGCTGAGATTATTAATGTCCTCATTGCTTTTGGAAGAGATAACGCCACTTAATTCACTTTATGCCTCGTCTGCTCAAGGGCGCTTTAACATCGCTTTGTTTTGTGTTCAGTTAGAGAGCGAAGTGCCATCACTTTGCATGGCGTCACCAATTGATCAACCTTTACTTGACAAATAAACTTTACATAGGCTTTTAAATGAATGTATTATTAAGCTAGCTAACTAGTTACAACAATAGCAAATGTTAGCTAGCTTGTAAAACAAGAATACAGTTTGAAAGGGGAGTGATTTGTAAAATACCCATAAACAAAAAGAAAATCTGTTTACAGTTTCAACCTCCTGACTTTAAAAAAAAAAAACGTTTCAAATATGGGTGTTGAGAGCTGTATCCATAGGTCTATTAATGTTGCTCTCAGAGTGCACCAGATTGAGGCTTTTAACTTCAATATAAAAAAAAGGGGAGATCTTCCCAAGTTACGTTTGTAAATGTTTTTTTTTTATGTAAATCGTTTGTACATGTTCATTAGGGGTGTAACGGTTCACAAACATTTCGGTTCGGTACGTACCTCGGTTTTTAGGTCACGGTTCGGTGCGTTTTCGGTACAGCTGAAAAAACTATCACAAAACTTAAAATATATATTTATTTATTTTAATTATTATTAAATTGTAAATAATGTATTCACTCATAAATACAAAATATAATAAAAATAAACATTAAGGTGCAGCATTTCGATGAACTGAAATAATCTGTATTTGAACTTTACTGTACAAGTAGGGGAGAGTGGGGTAAGTTGAGCCATTTGTTAGTAATGCTGTCCTCTAAGCAAGGAGAAATTACACATAGTAAAAATGAAAACACACGCCTATAATTCAGGATGTCTCCTATCAATGGCAATGATAATAATTCATATTTGATCAAGGGCAGTGAAAATATTACTTCTTAAAAAACAAAAGTGGTCTTGTGGCTCAACTTGCCCCGGGTTTTGGGCATACCTGTTCAAACCTGGGCATACCTACAACAAATCTTAAAGGTAACTATAAACAATAAATAACAAACCAAATACAAGCTTAGTTTTTCAAATATGTGTAATACATTTCGATTGAATTGATTGATTTTTTTTTAACATGTTAAAAGGAAAAGTAATCATACAAATGGTGATACAATTTTATACATCTTACCAATCAAACACAGGGTAAATTCAACTTTAAATGTAGCCTACAATGAGCTCTTATTATCAACTTGGCCCACTTTCATTCATTTCTCCATTGAAAAGGTGGCTCAACTTACCCCAGGGCCCATGGTTCACTTTACCCCAGAGCCACCATTTTAGAAAAAATAGCCTAGCATTAAAATTCAGAGTCATCTGTAGCTTAATGATTCACATGGTTTAATACGCTGCCAACACATCAACATATACAATATATGTGTTTAAACCTGGATACTTTTTTTTTGACATGACAGCCGATATAGCTGACATCTAGAACATTTACTTTGACAAGCAAAAAACGTTTTTTTGTAAAAATGTTTACTTACTATACCACAATGAGGATCTCTCTTTCACAGGCAATGAGAAATGGATGGAGCTTGCATCATTTCTGGTCACTTGATTACAACTATAAGGCGTTGCCTGGTTACAGGGGGTGGTTCAACTTACCCACTGGCTCAATTTACCCCCTTCTGCCCTACTCACAAAACATAAAATATTTGTTTTGGGTTTTTAATTATTATTTAACTGTGAATATTCACTCAAATAAATACAAAATAAAATAACAACACACTTCCACACACTGCTGACAGTCTGATTCTTACGTACAATATTCCTCAGAGGTGTTTTTCGTTAACCTGTTAAATAAACATATATTTGGCATTTAACTCCGTGTGGCCTCCCTATTTGTTGACAGCCTTAAGGAAGGTTGTAACAAGTGGGGGGATAGCATCATCAACTTCACCCTGGACCTGGACAAAGTCAGTCTCCAGCTTCTTCTTGGTGTTCATAAGACTGGTGTTCTGAGAATGAAGCAATCCAACACGCCCTCTTGTTACAACCTTCCGTCAGGTTTTTGTTTACCCATTAAGCTTACATATTCATACACTGTAGATTGTGCAATAAATAACTGTATCTAATACTTGCAGATGCATTGTAGTATAAGTAGGATTATTTAAAAAACCTCAAGGAACAAATACTTGGAAAAAGTTTATTAGTTAAAAACTGGACATTTTAATGTATTAATTGTAAAGATAATAGAGAGAAGATCCAACATACATAGAAAAGGGAGTACACAATAAGCATTTTGTTTCCTTTAGCTGACGCTTTTATCAAAAGCGACTTACAAATAGTATCTATTCTGTGGACAGATGGGCAGACATTACAAAGAGCACAGCAAACTGTTACCATCTTGTCAAGGGAAGTAGGTTGTCCTTGAGTGGCTGCTTGGCAAAGAGACAGCGGGATGGTGCTCTGAAGGATGGTGTATTTGTTCCTGACCAGGCCAATGACTCTTTCCACATGGATCCTGACGGCAGCAAGTCCCCTTGTGGATTCAAGTTCCAGTGGATGCAGCTGCTGCTTGCCTTTGGTGAATGCTGGTATTTTCAACTGTGCATTATACAGTCCCACAGTGTCTTTCACATTGAAGCTTCTTTTTTTGGCTTCTCTACAAAAATTTCAAAACAGTCAATGATGGAAGTGCAGTTGCTAAAATTATCCCTGAAACACATGGGCAGACTAACCTGAATTTGATCTTTTGAGGGCCAAAATATAAGTGGTGACAGTCTGACATACATGACATCTAAAGTATTGTTGAACATTCTGACAACACTGCTCTTAGACATATGAAAAAGATAAACAAAAAAATATCAAGGTAAGTTAAGCCTCATTCTCATCAGTGTTAATAAAAAGCTATGAAAGGGATCAGTCTTGGACCGGCTTTCACAAACCCAGACAGGAAGCCAAAAACAACCATCATTTTAGCATAGCTTGGTAGGCCTGTTAGTTCCTGTACCATCTCATCATTTCCTTTGAAGGCTTCTTCATTGAAAGACAGCACATTAACTTTGTCCTTAAGACAATTAACCTCAGCTCTTAATCGTGCACACTCGTTTGTCAACGCCTTGACTGTAGCTTGGCAGGCTGCATTTGAGCATGGTTCCACAATACCTGAGCTAAGAATGGCTTGAGAGTAACTGTGGTCATCTTTCACACATTCTACCTGTTCAACTAAGGTGATGTCAAGCCCAGTGGCATCACTGGTGCTGGAAGGTGCCACATTGTCATGGTCACTATCAGGAACCAAAGTCTCAGTCCGTTTCCTTTTCATCTGCTGAGTATGCTCAAATCTGCTGGTGGCATAGATGCTTCTCTGCCGCTGTCCAGCTGACGTGTGCGCAAACAGGCTGGGGATGTAGTCAGGACTCATGGGGTTGTCATTTTTTCTTCCTAAGCAGACAGAGGCAAACATGGTAGAATATTAATGTGTGTATAAGGCCTCCTAATAAGATAATGACAAGTATTACGATCCTTAACTTAAGTAAAAGTAGCAATAATACATGTGATATAAATACACAAGTAATTTAAGGCATGCATTCAATAATATTGAGAACGGCAATTTATTTCTCAGTTTTCTGCCAGAAATGTGTCTTTTATTCAAATGCAGTCGGTTTCAAGCATAAAGGAACACAGAGCAAAACTAATGCAGTCCTTTCAAAACTGGGAATATTTTACTCGTGCTATGTTACCATTACACTGCTAACGGTAATTATTATTCGGCAACTGAATTATCTATGTTGAAGTATTTAGAAAACTTATTTCTGACAAAAGAAGCTAAAAGATAACAATAAGTGAAGAGCTTACCGGAAACAAAGTGTTGACTACACAATCTGGAGTTAGATGTCGGCTGCCAGTGATCCCTTCTGGTGGCCAGTCATTTACGACGGTCTAAGTCTTTGGGGATCGATACAAACTGTAGTCCGGGGCCCTTTCTCATTTCTCTGACTCCCCTCCTCGACTCCTATCCTTGAGACTTAGTCCCGCCCACAGGAGCTGCGAGCCGAGGAGCCGAGAAGGGGAGCCGAGGAGAGAGGAGGGGAAGCAGCAGGCGGTTAGAGAAATGAGAACTCCTCTCCTCATTTTAAAGAGACGTCCATTAATGATGACAGGAGGCACAGCAGCCCTCTGTCTGATGGACAGATGTGTTCATGATGACTTATATATTTACTTTGATTCATTCACAGTGCGGTATAATGAGACAATAACAGACTACAGATGCGGACACACACACACACATATATATATGTATATATACATTTATATACATATATATACAATTTCAGAATCAAACAGAGCACTCTCATAATAACGTAACACTATCAGAGACTGGATATATCCCCCCCCCCTCTCTGGTCGCTACAATGAGGAAAATAAATTACGGGCCAAAAGTTTTATTTACAAGTATTAAAAGTAAGCAGAGGACACCAAACCAACTGAGACCTGTCTGTCCGCTGCATCTACGCACACACTGTACCACACACACCTACACCACACACACGCACCTACAGCTCCTAAAACAGGCTACAGCCATTGTGTATTTTATTATGTGAAGCACTAAATGGTTTTAGAAAAATCTGGACTCTTTGTTTGTAGATATCTACTAAACTACAGCAAATAAAGAGAGTAGGCCTGTTATACTGAGTGATATATATTATACACACTGCTCTGCTTTCTGCACGGACCTCACAGCTGTTCTCTCTGGAAACATCGCGTCGCGACTCTTTGGCCCTTTCTCATTTCATCAAATCCCCCTCCTCGACTCCTCGACTCCTCGGTCCTCCGGTCGTGACCCGGAAATGAATTTCAGCGCGCCATGTTGAAGGACATCTCATTTCTCTAAATGCACTTCGAGGACCGAGCATCGAGCATCGAGGAGGCTCTCTGGAGGAGCTCTAACCGAGGATACACTGATGGGTCCTCCACGGTCCTCCACGGCTCCTTCGTGGATGCATTTCCGGCAACAGAGATGTTTCAAAGAGTCGTGACGCACGGCCGGACTGATCTCAGCCAATGACAGCTCTGCATGCATCCCCTGGATATTATTTTATTAACTGCTTTCATCGCGACGCGATGTTTCCAGAGAGAACAGCTGTGAGGTCCATGCAGAAAGCAGAGCAGTGTGTAAAATATATATCACTCAGTAGAACAGGCCTACTCTCTTTATTTGCTGTAGTTTAGTAGATATCTACAAACAAAGAGTCCATATTTTTCTAAAACCATTTAGTGCTTCACATAATAAAATACACAACGGCTGTTAGGCTGTTAGCTGTAGGTGCGTGTGTTTGTTTGGTACAGTGTGTGCGTAGATGCAGCGGACAGACAGGTCCCAGTTGGTTTGGTGTCCTCTGCTTACTTTTAATACTTGTAAATAAAACTTTTGGTCCGTCATTTATTTTCCTCATTGTAGCGACCAGAGAGGGGGGGGGGGGGGTATATCCAGTCTCTGATAGTGTTACGTTATTATGAGAGTGCTCTGTTTGATTCTGAAATTGTATATATGTATATAAATATATACATATATGTATGTGTGTGTGTGTGTGTGTGTGTGTGTGTGTGTGTGTGTGTGTGTGTGCACACGCGCATCTGTAGCCTGTTATTGTCTCATTATTCCGCACTGTGAATGAATCAAAGTAAATATATAAGTCATCATGAACACATCTGTCCATCAGACAGAGGGCTGCTGTGCCTCCTGTCATCATTAATGGACGTCTCTTTAAAATGACTGCTCAGAGGAGAGGAGTTCTCATTTCTCTAACCGCCTGCTGCTTCCCCTCCTCTCTCCTCGGTTCCCCTCCTCGGCTCCTCGGCTCACATCTCCTGTGGGCGGGACTAAGTATCGAGGATAGGAATCGAGGAGGGGAGTCGAGGAGGGGAGTTAGAGAAATGAGAAAGGGCCATGGTCTGTTGTTCTTCTGCCGGTTTTTGGCGGATTGCAAAGAACTTTAAAGTCACGCCCATCTACTTCCTTCTTCTTCTTCTTCTTCTTCTTCTTCTTCTTCTTCTTCTTCTTCTTTCGTGTTTATTGGTGGTTGGCAAACCAACTTTTAGGAGCATTACCGCCACCAACTGGACTGGAGTGTGGACAAGAGACTAAGCAGAAAACAATAAACAAAAGAAACAAAACAAAGAACCAAAACTCTAGATTATTTTAAATGTATCAATTTCTCTTAGAAACGTAATAATCTCACAATATATATTGCCTGATGTTTTCCCTAACAGCCCTGATAGCGACAAGTCATGGAATGTTGCTTTCTTCAGTGTCTGGAAAAGCACATTTCTCTGAGTACTATATTTCCTGCAAAGCAGTAAAACATGCTCAACAGTTTCTGGCTGGCTGCAGTGTATACACTTTCCGGTTGGATGCTTTCCTATTATACTTAAAGTATGATTGAGACCTGTATGACCTATTCTCATCCGAGAAATGACATTTTCCTCCCTTCTTTTAAACCCCACCTTCGTTCCATCCCCCACATACCTTTGACTTTTATAAAGATGTCTTCCTGTATCACTAAGGTCCCAATGATCTTGCCATGCTGTTTGTGCATATTTCTGAATGAATGTTTTAACCTCCGCTTTGCTGAGTGGAACTTCTATGTCTATGTTCATACTTCTGAGTGTTTGTTTGGCCAGGATATCCACCTGTTCATTACCCTCCACACCAACATGAGCAGGAACCCAGATGAAACGAGTTGCTATGCCTTTGTTTTGCATTTTATATAAAATTAGAAATACTTCATTTATTATGTCCATTCTAGATGAAGATCTACCTGATCGTATACGTAATATCGTATATCGTAATGCTGAAAAGCTGTCAGATGCAATTACACTGTTATGTATTTCTTTCCCCTCTATCCATTTCAATGACAGTACCAATGCCAACAACTCTGTGGTGTATACTGACACATGGTCTGTTACCCTTTTCTTTATTTGTGTATTACTCACTGGGATATAAACTGCTGCCCCTGCACGCCCTGTCTCTGGATCTTTGGAACCATCTGTAAATATGATTGTTGAGTCTGAGTGATATCTTGCAAAAATAATTCTGGACTATGCGCCTCTTCTTCTTCTTCTTCTTCTTCTTCTTCTTCATGCTGGGAGATTTTGGAGTGCGACAGAAAGAGAAGAGCGAGACTTTTTCGTTATATTTTCTGTTTATTTTGGTGTAATGGGTGTTCATTTAATATAGTTTATCGGTGGTGGTTTGATTTGCTTTACTTTTCGTGCTTTTTGGTGGTGTTTGCGGGGTGTTTTGTGGGCTTCTCCTGCCGGTGTCTCGCCGGCCGGCGGACGCCATGGTAAATGGGGAGTTTGCAAAACTCACGCGGAAGCACGGCATTAAAATCTCAGCCGGCTTCCTATGCACTGTGGAGGAGATCGGGCTGGCTGTGGGAGAGAAGGTCGGGCACAGCAGCATTAAGTCCCTGGCGCGGATGAACAGCGCAGTGATGATCTCTCTGGATCAGGTGGAGAAAGTGAACCGCGTCATCGAGACGGGCATCGTGGTGAGAGAAATGTTTGTTCAAGTACAGCCGCTGATGCTTCCCGCAACCAAAGTTGTACTGTCTAATGTCCCTCCCTTCATAACTGATGAGTTCCTCAGTAGAGAACTTTCCAGACACGGGAAACTTGTTTCTCCCGTAAAAAATATACTGTCTGGATGTAAGTCTCAGTTACTGCACGTAGTGTCTCACCGCAGACAAGTGTATACTGAACAATCGGAATGCGGAGCTTAACCTCCGTTTTTACGTTAAAGTAGATGATTATGACTATGTGATTTTTGCAACATCATCAGTTATGAAGTGTTTTGTTTGCGGGGAGGAGGGGCACGCCATGAATGCCTGTCCGAGGCACGGGGATCCGGCTCCGCCTGGTCCGGATGACCCGCAGGCTGGGCCGTCCAACGCGCCAGCGGCGGAGTCGTCCACCGCTGCGCCAGGCCCGGTTCTACGGGGGTGCATAAGGGTGCATTGCACCCTCAGTTGAGTTGTTATGCACCCTCATTTGAACAATTAAAATTGAAAAAAAAAAGTGAAAAATATTTCATATATAATAACTAATATTATTATACATTATTATAACTAACTATTATAATAATATTATTAGTAATTATTATAATAATAAGAAGAAGAATATAGTTGAAATAAAATAAATTGTAATTGTGGTTAAATAACATTGTCTGCTGCATTTATTTGGTCAATTTAAATGGCAAGTAACGTTATTATGTCAGGTGCGCGTGACCTGTGCCGCTACGCCAGTGACCACCAACTGGCGGCCCGCGGGCCACATCCGGCCCGCCAGACATTCTCATCCGGCCCGCACGACGGGGGTGACTGTGGCGTTGGCGGAGTGGTTACTGCGTTCGCCCCCCACCCATTTTTTTTTACAACGTCTCGTGAGTAAGGTGCAGTACCGGAGTCCAACAGAGAGGCAGCAGCTGCGGGACAGTAGACTGCGTACTGCGAAACCTTCCCTTCCTTGGAGAAGAAGAAGAAGTGATCCTTCGTTGTGAAGAGTCTGCTTTGTGCGCTCCGCACCACAGCAGCAGCCCCGCTGCGACAGAGTTCAACAGAGAGGCAGGAGCTGCGGGACAGTAGCCTAGAAGCAGGGTTGGGTTGTAACGGAATATATGTAACGGCGTTACGTAATCAGAATACAAAAATCAAGTAGGCTAACTGTATTCAGCTGGCGTTACATTTGAAAAACGAGTAATCTGATTACAGTTACTTTCGTAAACCTGAAGTGAATACATTTTGGAATATTTATTGGAATTATTGGTGGAAAAGTTTCCTCACAAAATGTAATATTCATTACCGGCAGAACTGTGTGCACACTGCACAGCGCTGCAGCATGTCTGTGAGCGAGAGAGAGAGATGCAGAGTGTCTGTGAGGCCCCGCCCCCCAACGCAGATGAGAGAGAGAGATCTCTTTTCAAATATATTGAAAGTTAGAAACGGAGATGGTTAGATAAAATGTGCAAGATAACGTTGATGTAGCATTTCTTTATTGTCGAAATGATGACATTTATAACGGGATCAAATCAAAGTGAATGGCCTGCTGCTGCTGAATGCATGGGGCAAGTGACTGGAACAAGTTTTAAAAGTTATTACATCGTTTGAGATAATAATAAATAATAATGATAATTCATTCTATTTAGGGGCGCCTTTCAAAGCACCCAAGGACACCTTACAATTCATAACATATTCTAAGGAAAGGTTTACAGTAGGAGAATGCAGTCCGGGTGATGTTTTTTATGTGGGGTGCAGATGAGAGAGAGCGGTCCAGAATGACACCAAGATGTTGTGTTTGAGTTCTTGATACGCCATTAAAACAGTAAAACAAGTGTCTCCTGCTCAACCCATCTGTTATGGAAAAAGGAAGTATTCTAAAAGTAACCTGAACACGTTACTTTTATAAGACACATAACTGTAACTGTATTCGGATTACTTTCAGAGCATGTATTCAGTAATCAGTAACTGATTACATTTACAAAGTAACCCTCCCAACCCTGCCTAGAAGTGATCCTTCGTTAGCGTGAAGAGTCTGCTAAGCTTTATGCAGTACCTGTACCCCCCCGGCCCGCGAGAGTGTCTATTGGATACATTTTGGCCCTTGGACAAATGTAGTTGGTGATCCCTGCGCTACGCGTTCGTCATCTGCAAGGTGCTTACACAGCAGTCAATGATGGACATCAGAAAATGGTTAAATAACCAGCCCTTATCGCCAGCAGTAACACTGCATCTACTGCAGGTAATAACAGTTCAGATCAGGGACATTACGTTACCCGCGGCCACTGTCGTGGACAGTCCTCCCGCCCGACTCGCCGGCTTTGCCCGCCTCGCCGGAGCAGCCGCAGCCGCCTTCGTTGCCCCAAACACCGCCACCCCTCAGCAGTGGCGGCGCCAGAGATTTTCTCTAGGGGGTGCTGTGGGGTAGCTTGACGTTTCATAGAGGGTGCTCAAACATTAAGGGTTTCCCATTAATGCACCAGCGCTACAGTTGAATTTTCTACTGCAACACTCCCCACACGCACACAGTGTACCCGCGACTGTTACAATGAAGGCTCGATAATCAGCTCACGGCATATAGGCAGGGGTAGAGTGCTATTTTTACAAGTGGGGAGTGGACCTCACGTCCTCTAGGAGGGTCCTCACCTCCTCTCGTGGGGTCCGGGGGCATGTTTACCCGGGAAGATTTTTTTTAAATATTGAAGTTAAAAGCATCAATCTGGTGCACTTTGAGAGCAACATTAAGAGATATGGATCAGTCCGGCCGTGTGTCACGACTCTTTGAAACATCTCTGTTGCCGGAAATGCATCCACGAAGGAGCCGTGGAGGACCGTGGAGGACCCATCAGTGTATCCTCGGTTAGAGCTCCTCCAGAGAGCCTCCTCGATGCTCGGTCCTCGAAGTGCATTTAGAGAAATGAGATGTCCTTCAACATGGCGCGCTGAAATTCATTTCCGGGTCACGACCGGAGGACCGAGGAGTCGAGGAGTCGAGGAGGGGGATTTGATGAAATGAGAAAGGGCCATCGTCTCTTGTCCACACTCCAGTCCAGTTGGTGGCGGTAATGCACCTACAGGTTGGTTTGCCAACCGCCAATAAACACGAGAGAAGAAGAAGAAGAAGGAAGTAGATGGGCGTGACTTTAAAGTTCTTTGCAATCCGCCAAAAACCGAGAGGAGAAGAGGTGAGTGGATTAAACACACGCAGAGGTTTCATTAAGTGTATTTACACCTGTTAGCTTAGCTTACAGTTAATCACGAATCAGAAGTTAACTTATTTAACACATCTGTAATATTGGAAGAAAGAAACTCATAAAAAATGTGCGCCAAAAATAGTCTCAAATTATCTTTAAATAAAGGCTAAAAGCTAAAGTCTAACAGCTAAAGTTATTATTCCAGTTCGGCTCTGGGTGAGTAACAGTTGATTTGTAATGCTAAGCTGACTTTATTTTAGTTATTTATTACACCAGTTGTCTTTAAGACAGTTTGAGTTGTTGTGTTGGTGCTCTTTACCATAGATATAGTTTTAAATATATGCTTATTAGCTTCGCCATTCACTGTGACGCAGCATTTTTCCCATTGAAATGAATGGGGTTCTTCAGTTAGCAGCTAACGCTAAGCTAAGCGACGGTTTAGCTCATTAGATAAATAGATATACTTTATTTAAATAACTATTTACCTTAAACTGAGAAATGATTGTGTCACAGCAGAGGTGTTTTCAGGCATTACACAAGTTAAGCATATTTAAAAGATACAATAAGATATAATAAAAATGAAGCATTAGCAGCAAGTTTACACACGGGACACATATCACTAGAGTATCTATAGAATACAGGTAGGTGTGTGTGTGATACCTTAATAATTACTTTCTCTAACATTATTTATCCCACAGTATATTCATAAGTTATATGCATACCGTTTAGTTTGAGTAAACGCTCCCCTTTTACCTTCAGCATATTGTTTTAGTACGGTAACTCTTCTTTATTACCGTTAGCATACTGGTTTCTGTTAGGTAACTCCTTTATGTTACAGGATGAAGCCTCAGTTTATTGACTTGTTGTTTCTAGTCTCCTCCTGACTTACAGAGTCCTGGAGCTGTGAGTTTCTCCTCTTCAGTGAAGCAGCTTTATTACTGTCTCCTATTGTCGCAGACAAAGTAGCATTACATGGAAATATTCAAGTAAAGTAAAAGTACCTCTAAATAGTACTTAAGTACAGTACTTGAGTAAATGTACTGAGTTACTTCTCACCTCTGCTATGAACCTACGAAGTAGCTGTGGATTAGTTTTGTTGTGTCTGTTGGTTTTATTGAGTTGTCTTGTTTTGTGTCAGCTGTAGTTGTGTTGATTATTTCAGAGACCCAGCCGGAGAAGGAGAACTGAGAGCAGCATGGAGGAGAACAAAGAGACTCCTGGAGCTCAGGTCAGTGTGCACTTCATCACAATATATCCCTAATTCCAGCGTTTCCGCCAGGCGGGCGTCTTGCCGTTATTTGACGCCCTTATTCAGCTCGGAACGCCCTGAACTCGAGCCGAGGGCGTCCAAAATATTTTTTATCGCTTGAAATGACGAAAAAGGACAAGGACATCCCTCTGTTGGAGGGGCAAAGGAGTCTGGTGGGATTCTTTTCACCGCCAGCAAAGCGTGTTCCTGTGCTAGTGGAGCACGCGCGTGAACTGCGAGCGCCGGAGCCTCGCAGCGGCGAAACTGAGGCTCTGTTAAACTGTGGTAACATGAAGAGCCGTTTGGGAGCCGAAAGAGCCGGCTTTTCTCACTGAGCCGAGCCAAATGATCCGACTCACTAAAAAGAGCCGGGATTCCCATCACTAATACGTAAAGAGATAGTATCTATAAGGGACGGCTCAATTCAAAATTCAAGTCCAGGGTTTCCCTCACATAGACTTTACTTGGGCCGCCCAGGTTTAACGGCCACCAAAGTATATTTCGCGACCCATTCATTATTATTTTTGTATCCGTCCGCAAGCACGACGCCATCTGCAATCGATTTACTAGTGGACAATGATCCCTCGCTTGCTGTACCTGTTCGCTCTGCTATCGCGTGGAGGGTCTGCTAACAAGCAGCCAACAGAAAGGTTCATGTTAATGTTGTTGCACCTCACGAATGCCTAACACTGTTATCCCCAAATGAAAGATCACAACCTGTTTTGAAATATACAATATGAATGCACAATATGGTTAGATAGAGGTTAGAACGTTGTTGTCTACGATTCTTTAATTGTCAGATCAAGTCTGAAATGTGACTTGCATTACAGCAGCTCCATGTGTAACATCAACATAGACACATAAGACAAACACAATACATGAGAAACAAACAACAAACATGTAACATAACAGCAGGATCAGTGAGAGCTGCTCAAAGACCCTTCAGCCTGCATCTGATCTGTAGCTCTGTGTTCACTGAGAGGACTGACTGGAGCACAAAGGATGCTTCAGGCTGACTTTAGTGAATCTCCATTAGATGGTAGCAGTTCAGATTTTCTGTTAGAGCATGCTTTGGGTCCCAGATGATGCTGTTGGACAGCCTCTCAGGTTATTATGGTCGGTGAGTCAGAAAGTCTCTGACAGGGTGACCAACAATCTTTGAGCAGATTTCTAACAGGTGGAGCAGTTTTGCCGAAGTAACAACATGCTGATACCGGTTAGTAAAAACCATGAATTAATGCTTTGACAAGTCGGCAGACAGACGGCAGGCGAGAAACCTTTTTAAAATGCGTGTTTTCTGAATGGAGATCTGCTAAGCTAACGCAGTATATGCTCCGACCGTCCACACTCACAACAACGGCCTACAGACATAAATAAACCAGCGACTGTATTCGCCATGACACAGACAGTCTGTGGTTTGTACTTGTTTAACTTCTGTCTAGTTTCTGAACAGATATGAGGAGCTCTGAGTGCTAACAGCTAACGGCTGATGTTGGTTTTGTGGTTCACATTGAAGATGACGTCACGGCTCCGACTACACTGCGTTACTATAGTTACTGCCCCAGTTTCTAAAGTGTATTGGAAACGCAGGATAAAGTGAGCCTGGCCTACCTATACCGTACTAAGCCGTGCGAGGCCCTGCAGTGGAAATGCGCCATAAGTGGATGTCATTAAAGACCTTTACAAGAGCAGTCTCAGTGCTGTGGTTTGGACGAAAGCCTGACTGGAACACATCCAAACAGCTAATTAAATGCAAGAAATTACTCAACTGTTGATAAAAAACTTTTTCAATGATTTTACCTAGAAATGGGAGGTTTGATATGGGCCTGTAATTGTTCATTATTGAAGCGTCTAGATTATTCTTTTTTAAGAGATGACTGCAGTTTTCAGAGCCTGTGGAAAAACACCTGAGTGAAGAGACTTGTTTACTATGTGAAGTAGATCTGAGGCCATGCAAGGAAAAACATCTTTGAAAAATCCTGTTGGAATAATATCAAGGCAGCAGGAGGAGGATTTCAGATGTTTTATAATGTCCTCTAGGTTTTTATCATTAATCTGATGGAACTGTGTCATGGTGTTTGAATTGATTTTAGGTGGACACAGAGACAAAACATGTGCTGTACCTGATGCAGAGGCTTGTCTGATTCTCTGAATGTTGTCAGTGAAGAAGGCAAAGTCATTGCAGGCCCTGGTGGATAGAAGTTCAGAGGCTACTGACACTGGGGGGTTAGTTAGTCTGTCGACGGTAGCGAACAAGGCATGTGCATTGTTTTTGTTTTTTTCAGAGAAGAAAGACTGTCGGGCAAATTTTCAATTCCAAATGATAAAGGCCAAGTCTCTCTTTATAGATTTCAAAGTGAACTTGGAGATTTGTTTTTCTCCACCTACGTTCAGCTTTTCGACACTCTTTTTTTCTGTTCTCACGGTCATGGCCTTTCTCCATGAAGATATGTTCTTGCCAGTCACTTCCGTTAACCTAGTCGGAGCAATGTCATCTATAACATTTTTATTTTTTAATAAAAATTATCTACTAGCTCACTTACTGAGATGTTAGCAGGGGCAAGTGTGGAAGAAACATTCCGAGTAAACATTTCCCTAGTATTTTCAGTTAAATATCGCTTTGTGGTTACCTCTTTTTGAACATTTGTGTGAACAGAAATAGAGCTCTCAAAGGAATGATCAGAGAGTGCAACATCAGAGATATTCAGACCCTTTGAGATCCTTAAGTCCAGAGTGTGCCCCTTATTGTGCGTGGTCTCCGTCACATGCTGAGTCAGTCCATAGTTATCAAGACAGCCCCTCTGTCCTGGGGGTTGTCTACATGGATGTTAAAATCACCAACACTGACTAGATGGTCAAAGTCAAAACACACTATAGACAGCAGCTCAGTAAAGTCATCAAAAAAAGCTAAAAGAAGCTAAGAGCACAGCTGAACTCCCGCAGCCCTGGGGGGCCCCTACATTGGTTGTGATGGCAGATGACAGGGTTTTGTTAACCTTCACAAGTTGCTCTCTACTGGTGAGGAAAGCGGCATACCAGTAAATCAGGTATGGATTTATTTCAATTTTGGCAATTTTTGACACCAAGATGTCTGATTGTATTGTGTTGCTGCTGAGAAGTCTAGGAAGAGGGCTCTTGCATAGGTGTGACGTTTATCTAAATGTTTAGTGATGATATGAACCAGAGTAGCCACAGTACCACCCCCTTGCTTATAGGCAAATTGGTATGGATCAAGTATGTCTTGTCCGTCACAATAGGTTTAGCTGAAGAGGTCATTCCTGCCATGGTTCTCATGGTGTCCCACACTTTTTTGGGGTCTTTGGCTTTAAAAGCATTTCCCAAAAGCTCTGTGTGCCAGTTTTGATTCCCTCAATTTGACTTTCAGTTCTTTCTCTGTCTAAGTGCTCCCATAGCTATTTTCCTGGTTTTTATAACTTTTTTTAATGTCCTTACTCACATATGATTCATTACTTGGATAGATTTGTATTTCTTTATTGGGAACACAGAAGTTAATATAGTCTTTAGGGATACTCCGATCGAGATCGGCCGATACTCACTCTCTACCGATCGATCGGTGCTCTCTAAACATGCCGATCGCCAGAGCCGATCGCATGACGTAAAATAATGACACTTTTCTCTGTGTGCGGCAAAACAAGCTCGCCAAAATGGCTTCACCGGTCTGGCAGTATTTTAAGGTGTCCGAAAAAGACAGTATAATAGCGGTATGCAACGTGTGTGAAGCAGAAATCCTGCAGCGAGCGAAACACACAAGAGTTAGACCTAACACACTTAGCTATTTGATCTACCTCTGGAACAAGCTACACTAGATATACATATATTTATTCTTCACTGTCGGGTCACTTATTACTGGATCAGTGAGCTGCATGAGATACTGACAGGCTGTCAGGAGAGGGAGAGAGGAAAAGAGAGCGCTTCCGCTCATTTCTCCCGTGTTATTATTAGGGTTGAAAAATTCCGGGAATTTTCAAAGATGGAAACTTTCCATGGGAATTTATGGGAATAAACTGGGAATTTTCAAAATTGAAGGTTGGCTCTTCATAGGGAACTTAAATATAGTTGGGGAAAGTATATTTTAGCATAATCTTGACTAAAACAAACCGATGCCGTTCAAGTACACTTGAATATCCATGCCATAGCACACTGCTTACTGCATGGCTATTGAGACCACACCCCCTACAGCAGGGGTAGGCAAGTAAGTTTGGCCTTGGGCCAATTTTTTGCTGAGCCGCAAGATGGCGGGCCAGAACATAATCAAAGCCTAATTCAAGGAATTGATTTTGGTAAGAGGGCGCAGCGCCCCTGTTCCCCGGTTCAGAAAAAACTCTGATATCGCTGATAACCCTCCCCATCAACACTCTAATGCGCAGTCAGATCCACTGATTGGTTCACTGATGATATAGGTGCCCAATCCAGAGCCTCTGGCTCGACCCGCCCAAAGGGAGTCTCGTCCTCTCTAGCCCCATTTCAATCCCAAAGCCAGGGCTATTATCTGTATTTTAACAGACTTATCTTTTAAATTGAGGTGTATTTATTTTTCTCTTCAAAGTTTATTTTTCTCTGAAATTTTAGGGAGGATGGTCCTCCCTTTCCCAATGGGCGAGCCTCCACTGAGTAAAGTAGAGTTATTAACTAGGTAGCAGTGTTATTTAACATACTTTTATTCTGATAAGTATTGTCAAGTTCTCTGGGTTTTTGGCATTTATTTGAGTGTTTGCCCACATTTGAGAGGCTTGAGGGGCAACAGAGGACGCATGGACAACTGGAATCTTTTTTCCTTTTCTTTATTTCAACTTTTCAAGGACACATTATAGTCCAGCAGCAAGTCCTCAAAAAAGGCTTTAGTTTTTGAGATACCCCTACCCGAGGTAGAACAAATGACAACAATGATTTTTCTTATCTTTAGGGTCTCCCATTAATGAAATTGATTGTTGTCAAATTTTATTTTGGGGGAAAAAATGTTTTTTTGGTTGTTCTTTAGAACTACCCCAATCCCTGAAAAAGAGCCGAATTAGACCAGGCCGAATGTGGGAAAGGTGACAAGAAAGCCCATAACTTGAGAATGGCCACTCTTTTCCTCTTCAGATTGCTGAGGTATGAGCCAGGTGGCTGTCCTACATCACCAAATAGTCAGACAATTATTTAACTAAAGAAATACTGAATTATAGTCCTGTAGACTTAGCTTTAGTTTAGAGGGAAATTGTACTTTTTGGTGATGGGAACATAGGACTCCATCACTTTTCTCTAATTTATCAGAAAAACAGAAATCCCTATCAAATATACCATTACTGAATTGTCTAGGGTGCTATTGAACACTAACCAGTAGTTGTATGGACATATCTGGTACAGTTTTATTGCAAATGAGATTTCTTTAGACATAGGCCTACCTCTTCTCTGAGACAGTAACATTCCGAATGGGGGAGAAGTGGCACAATAGCCGATAAGTTAAGAATGCTCACTCTGATGGTCATCATATTTGGAGAGGGAAATACCAGGTGGCTGAACTACATCACCAAATAGTCAGAATAAGAGTAACCCAATACAATAAAGTGTATTCGTTCTAAATTGCAAGCCTCTAAAACATAGGTGTAAATAATACAGGTTTTATTGAAACCTTAATTCAAAGTACAGTATTCAAATCATCAAATAATTCTGTGAGAGGTCAAGTATATAGATACTAGAATATAATGTTAAATTTCAGGTTCCTCAGAAACGTTAGGGGACAGATTTTGACATTTTGCACAGCAGGTGCAGAACTCTGTGAGTTTGGTGAATGCTGTTGTCTTTCCTATTCTGTACAAACTACTTGTTGTGCCACAGCCAGTGAGTGCATGACATGCTGGTAGACATCATTGTAGTTGCCGCCCAGCTTCAGGACCATCTCCAACTAAACGGCCTCTTTGAGAAATTCCAGTCCCGTTTCCGTTCCGCCCACAGCACTGAAACAGCTCTGGTCAGGGTCACAAACGACCTGCTGATGGCGGCTGACACTGGTTCCCCATCTCTCCTCATCCTCCTGGATCTGACTGGACACTGTCGGCCATAACATCCTCCTTCAGCGCCTCCAATAAACCATCGGACTCTCTGACTCCGCCCTGAGCTGGTTCCAGTCCTACCTGTCTGGAAGAACAGAGTACGTCTCCTTGGGAGGTGCGAGGTCCCAGACACACCCTGTTACCTGTGGTGTCCCTCAAGGGTCGGTCCTCGGGCCCACTCTGTTCACCCTGTACACTCTGCCCCTTGGCCGTGTCATCAGCCAGCATGGAATATCATTCCATTGCTACGCATAAAAACAGGCTTTCAACTGTTCCCTACTTTCATTTGCCTATGTCCTTATTACTTTCTTTTCTGGTTGACTTCCCTTCAGTTTGGTCTTATACACTGGTATTATATTCACAACATTATGATCAGAGTTCAGTATTGGTGGTCTGTATTTAGACACATAAGAGGTTTCTCAATACTCAAATTTCCCCTCCTCGACTCCTCCGTCCTCCGGTAGTGACCCGGAAATGAATTTCAGCGCGTCATTTTGAAGGACATCTCATTTCTCTAAATGAGGATCGAGCATCGAGGAGGCTCTCTGGAGGAGCTCTAACCGAGGAGACACTGATGGGTCCTCCACGGTTCCTCCGCGGATGCATTTCCGGGAACGATGGAGGCGTGACGCACGGCCGGACTTATCTCAGCCAATGACAGCTCTGCATGCATCCCCTGGATATTATTTTAGAAACTGCTTTCATCGCTTCGCGATGTTTCCAGAGAGAACTGCTGTGAGGTCCGTGCAGAAAGCAGAGCAGTGTGTATAATAGGGGTGTAACGGTTCACAAACATTTCGGTTCGGTACATACCTCGGTTTTTAGGTCACGGTTCGGTACGTTTTCGGTACAGCATAAAAAATTATCACATAACATATTTTTATTTATTTTTTTATTATTATTAAACTGTGAATAATGTATTCACTCAAATAAATACAAAATATAATAAAATAAACATTAAGGTGCAGCATTTCGATGAACTGAAATAATCTGTATTTGAACTGTACTGTACTAGTTCCTAAGCAGCCAGTTTGACATTAGGACTTGCTTGTCATTGTATTTTCAAAGAAAAATTAACTTGTCCACATTGCTTACCGAAAGGGCAGATCTGCTGGCACGAACAATGTCTCCTGCTGTGGAGAACACCCTCTCGCTAGGGACAGAGGTAGCAGATACAGCCAGGTAGTGCTTTGCTAACATGGTAACGTAAGGATATTTGGTGTTTGTAATAGCTTTTGCTCGGTCTGAACTTTTTGCGAGTGGAGGAGGCTTAAATGCTAGTGGGAGTTGGGTTTGCACTTCAGTCTTTTTTCTTTTGGTACCGATGATATTCACGTTCGGTTGATGCCTTTTCAAATGAGTGTGCAAGTTTGATGTAACCTATGTTAGTTGAACAATGCCGACAAACAGCTTTGGTTCGGTCCACCTGTCTTTGCCCGTCATCCTTGTACGTAACTGCGTAACCAAAATGTTCCCAAACCAGAGACTTCAATGATGCTGGAGGATTTTCGAGCTCAACTTTATCTGCGTTCGCCATTTCGCTAGTTCCTCAAATGACTGACTAAATTTGAACGCATCCCTGTGACCAGCTCTCATAGTATATCTCTCGTCCAATGTAATGACTGGCTCGCTCCGTGACGCGTTGAACCCAATGTGAGCAAATTACTCTGAATGCTGCGACGCGGCACCTGAGATTGCTTCCAAGAAGTTGTTCACGTTCTCAAATTTTTTACGTTTAACGCTATATTCGTTCGGAACACACGTGTACCGAACGGTACGGATACGTATACCGTTACACCGCTAGTGTATAATATATATCACATAGTATAACAGGCCTACTCTCTTTATTTGCTTTAGTCGATATTTTTCTAAGACCATTTAGTGCTTCACATAATAAAATGCACAACGGCTGTAGCCTGATTATGCTTTACGAGCTGTAGTGTGTGTGTGTGTGTGTGTGTGTGTGGGGGGGTGTGTGTGTCGCTGGGGGGGTGGGGGGGTGTGTGTGTCGCTGTAAGTGATGAAAATGGGGGATGTTGGCTGGCGCATGCAGCTCACAGCCAAAATGCGAGGGAGAGAGAGAAGGGCGAACCGCCCGGTGTTGTTATTAGAATCTTGTGCTAGCTGCTCTAACAGATATAAGAAGAAGAAGTTTCTACAATAATGTGGAGGGAGAGTCCTCTCCAGTCAGACTGAGAGGCTGATACTACAGCTCAGTGAGGTAAAGGACTCCGAGTGTTTAGATAGTTCACTTTAGTCTAAGTTCAAACAGTTTGGTGACAATTTATGTAAACACATATTTCCAAGGCACTCCTTTATAATTATTGGGATAAACAGGTTTGAAATCATTCCAATGCATACTATAGGACAGTAACCAAAAATATCCTTTAAAACTGGAGAGATAAAAAAAAAATGCATAAATAAATGTTAAGGTAAGATATGAATGAACAACACAAATAAAATAAGTTACATTCATTTGTTATTGGCTATGGTAGGTTATTGGTTATGTTCACATACTTATTTGATTACATCCACTTGTCTAAGATGACAACAGAGACTTTTGACCCAAAACCAGCAGCTAATCGCAGACTCAACCAGAGAGAAAGAAGTAGGCCTACATCATCAGCTACCATGTCTGACAGAGAGGAGGGCAGTGATGACAGCTTGTAGGATTACTGGTCGTGCTAATGTTGTCTTGTGTTCACCTCTGCATGTGTGTTCTGTGTTCACCTCTGCATGTGTGTCCTGTGTTCACCTCTGCATGTGTGTTCTGTGTTCACCTCTGCATGTGTGTTCTGTGTTCACTTCTGCATGTGTGTTCAGCTCTGCATGTGTGTTCTGTGTTCACCTCTGCATGTGTGTTCAGTGCCGTGTGTCTGGCAAATAAAGTCAAGACCCCCTCAAAAGTTACGGTTTATTTCATTTTAAGGATGAGCACCAAGCAACATCTCCAGGTGCTCCTTTGAGAACCAGGGCAAAAAAGTTATGTGCACCCCTGGTTATATTCGTTCGGTACACACGTGAACCGAACAATACGGGTACGTATACCGTTACACCGCTAGTGTATAATATATATCACTCAGTATAACAGGCCTACTCTCTTTATTTGCTTTAGTCGATATTTTTCTAAGACCATTTAGTGCTTCACATAATAAAATACACAACGGCTGTAGCCTGATTATGCTTTACGAGCTGTAGTAGGTGTGTGTGGTACGGTGTGTGTGCATGGTACAGTGTGTAGGTGCGTGTTGTACAGTGTGTAGGTGTGTGTTGTACAGTGTGTAGGTGTGTTGTACAGTGTGTAGGTGTGTGTGTTGTACAGTATGTGTGTTGTACGGCAGACAGACGGGTCTCAGTTGGTTTGGTGTCCTCCTTTTAATAGCCTACTTGTAAATACAACTTTTGGCCCGTAATTTCAATTCCCCATTTCAGCGACCAGAGAGAGAGGGGGATATATCCAGTCTCTGATTGTGTTACGTTATTATGAGAGTGCTCTCATACTTGTTTGATTCTGAAATTGTATATATTTATATAAATGTGTGTCCACATCAGTAGCCTCTTATTGTCTCATTATACCTCACTGTGAATGAATCAAAGTAAATATATATATATATTTACAAGTCGTTATGAACACATCTGTCCATCAGACTGAGGGCTGCTGTGCCTCCTGTCATCATTAATGGACGTCTCTTTAAAATGACCGCTCAGAGGAGAGGAGTTCTCATTTCTCTAACCGCCTGCTGCTTCCCCTCCTCTCTCCTCTGTTCCCCTCCTCAGTCCTCCGCTCCCATCTCCTGTGGGCGGGACTAAGTCTCGAGGATAGGAGTCGAGGAGGGGAAATTTGAGTATTGAGAAACCTCTATTGGCTCCTTTATCATTAACAAAGCATTTGTCCAGGATATTGTCTTTCCTGCTGTGATCCCTAACATACTGCTGGAACCCAGGTAACACAGTCTCCAGGCAACATCGCTTCATGTTCCAGAGCACTATTGCCGGTGCATCGGTGGCTGAGTTGTAGCTCGTGAACACAGTGTCCTCTGCCGCTGGGAGGCACGTAAACAACAAACGGTAAAATACACCCAAATTCTCTAGGCAGATAAAAGGGTCTTAACGTCATGCAGAGAATTTCAACGTTGGGTTCACAGGTTTTACATTTTACTGAGTATGATCGGCACCACAGATCATTAATATACACACAAATACCGCCTCCTGGTTTTCCCCGAGTTCGCATCACGGTCTGCTCGAACAAGGTGAATCCGGGTACTTCAAAGAGATTCAGGCTTTGTAGATTGTAGCCAACTTTCCGTGAAACCTAATAACGAGGCCTCAAGTAATTCATGACAGTACCTTGTGTATGTTCTTAGTGTGTCCACATTGTTGCTCAATGAGCGCAGGTTTGTGAGTGATGGATGGAAGTGGTGGCCGGCTGAATCTCCGCGGTAGGCGATTCTGAACGCCTCCCCTCCTTCCTCATCTCTTTTTCCTGGTGTTTCTAAGCGGCTCCCGAGGGATTTCATCCAATAACGAAGAGCACAGGTGGCTTGGTGTATTCGTAGGAAGCCGATCGGATTGTAGCTCTAGCATAGCCTTGCGGCTGTAGCAGTGTAGAGGCCGGGGCTCCTCGCCATACCTGTTCGTGCTGTCACTCAGGTGTGTCTTGGAAAGTTGAATGGCCAGACATGGTCTGCAGAAGGCAAATGTAATCCACAGGATCAAAAGCATGGTCTCTCAAAATGACGTTTCATACAGACACAACAAAGTTTAGACAATAATTAGACCAAAAAAACTAAAACAAGACGAATGGAGCATACTGAGACTCGCAGTGACAGGATGCCGTCTCCCGCTGTCTCCTGTATACCAGGGGTGGGAGTAAGTCATACATGTGCAACTCTCAAGTTACTGGGGTGAGAGTCAAGCAAGTCAAGTCCTACGAAATCCTGATGAATAACCCCAGTTTCCGCATTTAAATCAGTTAAAAGACAGTGGTTATGAAAACTAGGGTTTTATTTTCAACATTAACAACAATGGAGAGTGGGGCTCTGAAATCATAAGACGGGTAATAGGGGGAATAATTGGGCAGTTCTGTGTGTGTATAGAGGTGCGCGTGTGTGTGTATAGAGGTGCGCATGGTTAAACGTAGCAGCCTGCGGTCGCTCGTTAGCTGTTCTAATGAAGGTAAACACAGTGAACTCCTGGTGCTGCAGAGATTTCATGAAGTGAAGGAGGTTTTTCTTCTATAAAACAGCTGTGGGCAGCAGATACTGAGTCACAGACATGAATACATAGGTCAAGGCAGACTGGTTCACAGACTCTCCTGTTTTGCCGATCCGGTGCTTGAACAAATAACTACACCCCTGGCTGAAATGTCCCTAAAATGAAGTCCGAGTTTGAAATGTATCTCAAATAATGTATGTATTTCCCCACATAAACATAACAGTCTGCAATGAAACGGCTGTCTCCTGTGCGCTCCACTTCCTACTTTCTCCTGCGAACGAGATACTTTCTCTTTTTTTTTTCATTGCCCTCTAGGGGCTTGGTACAATGCAAATATTTTATTTTAAAAAGTAAAGTCCTTTCGAGTCATCTGTCTCACGCCTAAGTCAAGTCTCAAGTCATGAATTCAAAGTCAAGTCGAGTCTTTTATCAATGTTAGTCAAGCAAGTCTCAAGTTAAAAAATATGCGAGTCAAGTCATGTGACTCGAGTCCCCCACCTCTGATACTTTGGTTAGAATATTGCTGTATTACTGTATCAAATAGAATACAAATATAATGAACACAAACAGTTGATAAGTAGTATGTTGTTAACTCAAGGTTTATATTAAGTGAGTTTTTATTGTGATAACTTGTGTATTTATGCTTTTTAGATTGACTTTCTCTGCCGTCTGTTCTAGAAACCGAAAGGAAGAGAGAGACGTCACAGCTGTCAGCAATGTGACAAATCCTTTACAACATCTGGATATTTAAAGCGCCACCTGCTTATTCACACAGGAGCAATCCCGTATAGCTGTGAAGAGTGTGGGAAAACTTTCACTCAATCAGGTGCTCTCAAATCACATCAACGTATTCATACTGGAGAAAAACCGTACAGCTGTGAAGAGTGTGGGACAACTTTCACTAAATCAGGTACTCTCAAATCACATCAACGTATTCATACTGGAGAAAAACCGTATAGCTGTGAAGAGTGTGGGAAAACGTTCACTCAATCAGGTACTCTCAAAACACATCAACGTATTCATACTGGAGAAAAACCGTACAGCTGTGAAGAGTGTGGGACAACTTTCACTACATCAGGTGCTCTCAAATCACATCAACGTATTCATACTGGAGAAAAACCTTACAGCTGTGAAGAGTGTGGGACAACTTTCACTACATCAGATCATCTCAAATCACATCAACGTATTCATACTGGAGAAAAACCGTACAGGTGTGAAGAGTGTGGGACAACTTTCACTACATCAGGTACTCTCAAATCACATCAACGTATTCATACTGGAGAAAAACCGTACAGCTGTGAAGAGTGTGGGACAACTTTCACTACATCAGGTAATCTCAAAACACATCACCGTATTCATACTGGAGAAAAACCGTACTGGTGTGAAGAGTGTGGGACAACTTTCACTACATCAAGTAATCTCAAATCACATCTTCGTGTTCACACACTCTTAAAACCATAGTGGTGTTAAGAGTGTGGGAAAACTTTTTCTTAAAGTATTCACCTTAAAGTCCATGAGCGAGTTTCACTGTTCATTAATCTGCCAAGTAGTTTCTCCAATAATCTGTTTGTTTAATAAAATGTTGTGACTTTAAACTTTGATTGGGATGTTTTTGATAGTTCCTGTTCTAAAAGAACCAATGATTCATGTATCTAGAACATATTTACGATGTTTTCAGTTTGATTCCATTCTCTTGTTAAAATGATCAGACTACCAAAAATAAAATGGCCTTAGAAATAGGGTTGCCAGAAACTGACCATGATCAAAATCGATTATTCGGCAGCCCTGGCGAATAATAATCGATCATTCGATCGACCGACCTACCGACCCCCCCCCCCCCGGGAGAGAAGAAAAAAAAACTCAGACAAAAGGAATTCCGTTGTTTTCTTTACTGGAACAAGTTTAACAGTACAAACAAAATAAACGACATGTTTGTTTATTTTTTGCCTGCCATTGCCTTTATTTGGAGATGCGCTATGCTCGCACAATGTATTTATTGCAATGCTGCCATTATTAAATACTGGCTACAGCTTGTATTAATAATAGCATAATTGCAATAAATAAATTGTGCGCGAATCGCGCATCTTCAAATGGATGCACTCAAAATGCGTTGTTGAGCTGTGATAGACCAACGTCTTTTCGCAGAGCTTGCGGTGTGTAGCGTGCTGCAGCAGCAGTCTGCTCTGCACGCAGGCTTCCTCCAAGTTTACAGTAAAACAAACTGGTGGTGTGACCAATGGCCATTTACAATTATTAATACTATTATTAGCATTAGTCTATATTTTGGTTGAAACTAAGCCAGAAAAAAAACATAAAAATATATAAATAAAATCAATTTTTAAAAATAATATTCGATTATGGAGACTGTAACGAATAATCGAATAATCACTGGCATCCCTACTTAGAAACAGACTCGCAACCCTGCATATCTGTTGTGTTTGGCAGCATATTGTAAACATGTCATTCCCTTATTTTCAATTACCACAGGTTGTGAAGTGATGTATTTGAGGTGTACTGTCAAATAAAATAAAATCTAAGTTTATATAAAGCACGTTTAAAAGCGATTTTTGGTCGGGCCAAAGTGCTGTACATGTAATAAATACTGCAATCAAGAAATGCTGGAGGAAAGAACACTAGTATGCCTTAATGATGGACATGGCACAAGAGTAGATGTACACAGGGGGAAAGTCTCATGCCTGGATCTGACATTAGTGTCAAACTTTGGTTCATACATGCAAATGATTTGTTTTGAATAACTCCACTGTAGGAAGTGACCATTATCCAGTGCTTACTAAAATGAATAATAATGTGTATATATACAGGAAGGAGGTGTAATAACCAGGTGGTGCTTTGCTAAAGCTGATTGGGGGAAATGTAGGATATGGTGTGAGGAGTCGGTACACCTGCTAACATCAGAGGGAAGCAGAGAGGTCATTACAAGCCAAATAACGCAACATATACTAAATGCAGCAGAGAACAGTATACCCAAAGCAACAACCAAGGGTAGGAAGAAAGTGGTGCCATGGTGTAATGAGGAATGCAGCAGGGCTATTAAAGAGTGAAACGATGCATTTAGAGAATTAAAGAAAAACATGACCCAAAATAATGTTATAGAGTATCAAAGGAAAAGGGCAGCTGCTCGAAGGACAATCACATACACAAAAAAGAGAACATGGAGAGAATTGTGTTCTACCATTGGCAGAGGAGTAACATTAGGTGATGTCTGGTCCATGTTTAAGCAGATGAGTGGGAAAAGGAAATCCATTAAAATTCCAGGTTGATGGGGAGAGGCTGGCAGTGACAGATAAAGAGAAGGCAGGTATGTTAGGAAGGACACTTGCAGCAGTACATAATGGGGAGCATCTCCGTGATATTCATAGGCAGCAAAAACAGCAGTTACTAGCAGAGAATGAAAACGTGAAGGAGAAGAGACATGATAATAGGTCAGCTCTGGATGTGGAATTAGTAAGAGTGAGTAATGATGTGGGAAAACATTGCTACTTATGGTATTTACAAATAAACGCAAGATTGATGGCCAACAGCTAACACTATATGATCGTCCAATGACAAAGGTGAATGAGTTCAAATACCTAGGACTGTGGTTTGATAGCAAATATACATGGGAAATGCACATTAAACAAGTGGAAACAAAATGCTAAAAATTATTAAATGTATTGCGAGCTGTAGCTGGATGCAACTGGGGCGCAGACAAACAAGCATTAATAGACATTTACAGATCAATGATGAGGTCCACAATAGACTGGTTGTGTAGCGTATGGAGCAGCAGCAAAAACATCACTTAAAAATGGATAGACTACAATATGAAGCATTGCGGCTGTGTGTTGGAGCAATAAAGTCATCCCCTATCAATGCAGTTCTGATATAAGCAGGAGAGACGCCTCTGGAGATCAGAAGAGAGAGACTTGCTCTGTCATACTGGGTCAGGCTACAAGGAAGTGGAGAGGAAAATATCACAAACAGAATATTACAGGATTGCTGGGAATATACAAAGTTCCAGGGGCGTGGGTTTGGCTGGACGAGTGAGGAGAGAACGAGGGCATATGGAGTGGAGACCATCACGCTTGCCAAAGCAAACTCATTTAGCCGTGTTCCTCCATGGCTTTCCCCAGAAGCTAACATAGATGTGAGTATCATAGAAAGGAAAAAAGAGAGGCAAATAAATGAAGTGGGAATTAAAACGAGTACCTGAACGAAAAGTACTACAATTACCTCAAAATGTACACAGATGGTTCTAAGAACAAGGAAGAGTGTGTTGGAGTTGGTATATACATCCCATACTTTAAAATATCGATCTCAAAAAGAGCGTCTGATCAACTATCAGTGTACACAGCAGAAATGCTGCTGTAGTAATAGGATTACAGTGGTTTAAGAGGTCAGACCAGATAGGGTGGTGATATGCACAGATTCATTGTCCATATTAAAAAGCATACAATCAACAACAACTACTAGAGAAGACATTCTCATAGAACTGAACCACAGCCTGTTAAGACTGCACAGAGGCGGCATAGATCTGCAGTTCTGCTGGGTGCCTGCATGAGGGGGGGAAAGGGAACGAGTGCTCATGAGGGGGGGAAAGGGAACGAGTGCGCATGAGGGGGTGAAAGGGAACGAGTGCGCATGAGGGGGTGAAAGGGAACGAGTGTGCTGATAAATGAGCAAAAAGTGCACTACAAAAGGAAATAACTTTACCAGTTCAACTTGGAGAAGGAAAAGCAGTAATTAAGAAGAAAGGGATGGAGATCTGGCAGAAAAGGTGGGAGAAAGACCAGAAAGGCAAAGAGTGTCACAAAGTACAAAATACAATTACAATTAATATTTATAAAGAAAGAAGGGAGGAAATCATGATAGCTAGACTCAGAATAAATCACACAGCTTTGAATGGTAGCTGTATGTCATGGGGAAAAGTGACAGTAACAAGTGTGGGAACTGTGGAGTAAAAGAAGATGTAGAACATATCTTGTTACATTGTGACATCTATAAAGCGGAAAGAGAAAAACTAAAGGCTAAAGTCTTAGAGGCAGAGAGGGAGAGGAGTGTGGTTGGTGTTTTGGGAACAAAAGGAGAGGGAGTAAGAACTACCAGAAAGGCACTGTTTAAATTCTTGAGTGAAACTGGGGTAGGAAAAATAATTTAACATTAGGTCAGGAAAGAACATAGATTTGTTTTTTATTTATTTCATGGTTTTATTGATTTATTTTTAATTTGATTTTGATTAGAACATAAGTTAAAGAGTTGGAATGATGTGATGATTCATACTCATGTACAGTAGGTGGCGGTATGCACCTTTTTAGTTGTTTGCAATCCGCCAAAAGCAAGAGAAGAAGAAGAAGAATGCATCCACGAAGGAGCCGTGGAGGACCCATCAGTGTATCCTCGGCTATAGCTCCTCCAGAGAGCCTCCTCGACGCTCGATCCTCGGTCCTCGAAGTGCATTTAGAGAAATGAGATGTCCTTCAACATGGCGAGCTGAAATTAATTTCCGGGGGCCCTTCTCACTTCGGTTAAATGGAATCCTTGCTTCCCTCACTTGCGTCGTTTCCCAGTGACTAGTCCCTCCCACCAGGGAAGCATGGAGAGACGCAAGGAAACCACGAGAAGCAGGGAAATGAGTTTTAAGAGCAATGGGACGTCCTTTCCTCCGGAGCGTCACGTGAAGCGAGGTCCGTTTGTGAAGACGCTGCACAGCTGATCGCCTGACAGCAGGCTTGTTTGAGACGCGTTGCGGCTCGCCTCGAAAGTAGACGAGAATAGCCGATCCCAGCCGGGGGAGGTCTCAAAAAGCTCGCCTGAAGTCGGACAGCTCGGAGTCGGCTTCGTCTTCTTCTTCTTCTTCTCTCGGTTTTTTGGCGGATTGCAAACAGCTTGAAGGTGCATACCGCCACCTCCGGAGTCGGCTTGACTCGGTTTGCATTTATAAAGAATGCACACATGTGTTTAATCGTTAATGTCAGATATGTACTAAGTAAATACATTTGTTCCTGCTCAAGATTAGATTCAACTGTATTGTTATTGCACATATTACAGGTACTGAGACAACGAAATGCAGTTTAGCTTCTAACCAGGAGCAACAAGCAGTGAAGTGAAAAGTAATGTACACAATAGACAGAATAAAATATAGAATGAATTGAATGATGAATAAACAGTGAGGGGTGAATACACTAGATATCAGCCTGAGAGCAGTATGAACAGTGTGTATGAATATGCTAAGATATAAAATATGAAACGGTAAGCAGTGCAAGTATAGTATAAAATACATAGATATTCATTTCATGATGATAAACATTGTGGAATAATGATGAAAAATGGGAATGGATGTGGTGACGTAAAACTGACACAAAACAACAACACACTTTTGCCGAGCCAATTGGAGAGTTTCATCACCAGCACGGGGTAAAAACCACCAATGAGCGCTCAGCTCGAGATACCAGTGGCCGTGTCTCAATTCAGGGGTTGTATCCTTCGGGGTACGCAGCCTACGCGGTCGACGCAGGATGCGGCCGACGAGACCGCGTAGGCTGGACCGAGCGGCCTACGAAATGAGACGGTCTAGCCTACGGAGCGCTTCGTATTTACGTCACGTGATACGCGCTGTTCGGTTGCGTTGCTCCAGCAGCCTGCTAGATAATTAGCTGAAAAGGATCCAGAAACTTTACTTTTACATTTTTTGGAGATCACCGTCGGAGATTAAATAAAGAGAACCATGGCAGGTAAATAAGAGGAAGCTGTTCCTTTAGCCCCCAGTAATGTTACATTAGTAAGTTAACAAGTAAATTATATATAGCTGATGTAATTTAATCATATTATTTCATATATTTAAAATAAGTCTTAATTTTTCTGTACTAATAAAACTATGAAAATATGTTTTTTAAAGGAACAAAAGCATGTTGTATAGATTGATTGTTAACAATATTAGTGTTCTAATCTTAATAGCTGTGATGATAACAGTTTATATTCTCCTTCTTCCCCTAAACCTGCCCAGATGATGTCCCACTGACCCCAGGTCCGCAGCACCGTGCCCCCCCCCCCCGCTCTGCTGAAATACACTATTAAACATTTTATATGACCTATTTTTTGTATTAATAAAATTAAACTGAAGATAGTTTAATGACCTAGAGATATCCTATTATTCCACTGCTTATGTACACATGTTGTAAATCATCTTTAAAACCTCAGTAAATGAAATAAACAATGTGTTTAACAATTACAATTTAATATTGTATTTTCCTCTAATCACAAAGTAGAGGTAAGAATATATTCATCCTCTCTCTGCAGCTTCATGTCTTCTATTATTATAACTTTCATCATTGAGACAGAGGAAATCAATCATGTTATTTAACATCTAACACAAATATCAGCAAAAGTGTGTTTATGGAGTTGTTATATGTGCAGCAAGTATATAGAAGCAGCTGTTTGGGGAATCAGACAGACTCAAGCTATAATCGTTAGATATCTATGAAAAGAAAGGACACATACAAAATCTAATTCTGAAAGTAAGACACAAGTCTGTAGGACGGCAGTAAGCAGAGGTCTGGGTGGAGGATGCTCCTGATCGCCGTTTTGCTTTCTCCAGCACCTCGGGGGTCCAGCTGGATTCAGCTCTGTCCTGATGATTCGCTCGGGTTAGGGGTCCTTCTCCAGCACCTCGGGGGTCCAGGTGGATGCAGCTCTGTCCTGATGATCCGCTGGGGTTAGGGGTCCTTCTCCAGCACCTCGGGGGTCCAGGTGGATGCAGCTCTGTCCTGATGATCCGCTGGGGTTAGGGGTCCTTCTCCAGCACCTCGGGGGGTCAAGGTGGATGCAGCTCTGTCCTGATGATCCGCTGGGGTTAGGGGTCCTTCTCCAGCACCTCGGGGGTCCAGGTGGATGGCAGCTCTGTCCTGATGATCCGCTGGGGTTAGGGGTCCTTCTCCAGCACCTCGGGGGGTCCAGGTGGATGCAGCTCTGTCCTGATGATCCGCTGGGGTTAGGGGTCCTTCTCCAGCACCTCGGGGGGTCCAGGTGGATGAAGCTCTGTCCTGATGATCCGCTGGGGTTAGGGGTCCTTCTCCAGCACCTCGGGGGGTCCAGCTGGATGGCAGCTCTGTCCTGATGATCCGCTGGGGTTAGGGGTCCTTCTCCAGCACCTCGGGGGGTCCAGGTGGATGCAGCTCTGTCCTGATGATCCGCTGTGCACTTTTCAGATTAGGGGTCCTTCTCCAGCAGATCCATTTCTCCAGAATTTTCCTAATTACAGAGAAAAACAAGAGAAAAAGAAAAAAGTGAATTAATCATATTAAACACAGGGTTGCAAAAGTATGATTGCAACCCTGTGTTTAATATTTATCTATAACAGAGCCAAGATCTCTGTATGACTTTAATAAACTTCTGAATTGAATTAAAAAATAAGTGTAAACAACAGTGCAGTACGTCCAGCTAGCTAGTTAGCGTCACATATTTATCCGTATTATTTAACGAAAATGTACGTTGTAATGTTGGAGTCAGAAAGTGACAGATTGAACTTATATTGAAACAAAATCTAAAAAACAATGACCTTTTGCTATTTCTTTAATATTTTGAATCGTACCGTAATACAATAAATGTAAAACTGTGATGTTTCTTTAACTCTGAATACAATATTCTTAATCTTGAGAGCTAGCTTTTGTTCATTTAATCAGTTTCGTCCTTACTAAGTATTAATGGAGCCAATAAAAAAAACAGCAACCATCTGATATTACACATCATCACCACCGCTAAGCTAAAGGTGGCTAATGTTGGGCTATAAAGGAACTACAGCACGGTCACATGACTTCACGTCTCCACCGCTAAGCTAAAGGAGGCTAATGTTGGGCTATAAAGGAACTACAGCACGGTCACATGACTTCACGTCTCCACCGCTAAGCTAAAGGTGGCTAATGTTGGGCTATAAAGGAACTACAGCACGGTCACATGACTTCACGTCTTCACCGCTAAGCTAAAGGAGGCTAATGTTGGGCGTTATGATGTCGTCCCATTTAGACAATTGTTAGCCGCCGTTTTTATCTTATTTCAGGCTAACAACCAATACCACATTCATATCATTTTTTTATATTACACTCACAAAGTGTCATAAAATACAACCCTCTCTTTTCTATTGTTTCGGATACAGCGCAGTTCTGATAGGCGACGATAGGTTGGGGCGGGACGTTGCCAGGAGTTCAACGTAAAGCCAGCCCACATTTTAGTAATGTCGTCATGACGCAGCAAATCTGGATCTGTTGTTCCCTTGTTTTTAGAGATGTGGGGGGTACGGAGGAAAAGAGAGAGGGTTTTATTTCTGACACTTTGTGAGTCTCCTGACACACCGGGGACACATGTTTATGTATAAAAGACATCCGAAAGTGCATTTTGCAAGATAGGATTAGGAGACCTTTAAAATAACATTTATATTATAGGTAGATGTGCCTGAATTCTCTCTTTTGTTTTCACAGGTTTTGCCACCAATGCATTGACTCTGACCACATCCTGTTTGTGAAACAGGAAACAGAGAAAGGTGTCACCCTCCGTTCCTCTGCCAGTACATGAAAAGGCTCATGAAAGAAGACCCAGATAAAGCTCTATGCAGATGGCGCCTGATTATATCATATAATATAATAATATCAAATGAAGTACTTCTTAAAGGTGGGGTAGGTAATTTTGGAGAAACCAGCTCGAGTGCGCTAGAATTTGAAAATACACAACCGGAAAAAATCTGCCACTTCCTTACAGAGCTCCTCCTCCAACACACACGAACGCGCACATGACCAATGAGGGCACGAGGTAAGTTTGTGCACAGATGGAAGGCTGACAGGCAGGTAGGCCATCCAGTTACTTTAGCCGGCTCAGATGATTGGTCGTGCTTTTTACAGCGCCACGGCTTCCACTGATGAATTTTTTTAATGGATTTATTGTCAAAGCACTTCAGATATTCATTGCTATCGGGATGTTAAGAGCATTCCATGGAATATAACAAAAAGTATATCTCGAGCCAGTTTCTCAAAGTTTACTATATTTTGTATTATTTGTATTATTTTTTAATGTTATTATAGTTTTCTTAAAATAGTTGTCTATCTGTGTTTTTTTGTTTTTGTTTTGCTTTTATGTATGCACCATGACATCAAGTCAAATAACCAGTTTTTAGAGATGTGGGTTACGGAGGAAAAGAGAGAGGGTTTTATTTTCTGACACTTTGTCTCCTGACACACTGGGGACACATGTTTATATAAAAGACATCAAAACGTGCATTTTGCATATTAGGTGACCTTTAAGGCCGAATTATGTGATGCACCCCCACCCCCAGATCTCCACACAGAGCCCCCCCCCCCCCTGTTTACAATACCTACCCATCTAACAAGCTAGCTAGCAAATGTTAGCTTTCTAGCTATCTATATCGCTAGAAAGCTAACAGTTATCTGATTACGTCTTTTTTGATGTAACTGCAGGGAATACACTTTTCTTGTATCCTGATTATCCCGTTACATGTAATCTGATACTCCCCACGCTTGATAACACTCAGAGCAGCACTTTATCATGTACTGTATGTTGTTGCAGAACAGACATCATTTCCTTTGTTTCTCTTTGCCCACATTTTCTTTTTCATCTGGAAACATGATGAAGAGTTGACGTGTTAAGCTGCTCTCTAGTTTTAGAAAACAAACCCTGTTGCCCCTCTTCTCTGCTCCCTCTCCCCGCTGAGGTTTGTCCTCAAAGACGAGCAGAGGGTGGAGATGATGGGGAGTGAGTTCACATTTGAATAAGTGATAGACACACCTAGCTGGAAACATGTTGTCTGTTTGACTAAAATAGAAGACTCCACATAGTCGGGGTCTGCTGTGTGCTAAATGTTTTGACAGGTAATGATTATTATCCAAGAGGGATCACTTTGAGGGAGTGAACTCTTTCCATCTCATTTCCTTTCATAAGATAAATCTCACGGTCTGTTTGTTTGTGTTGGTAAAGTTTGTGTGCATGTGTTTTGATTGGTGGTAAGAAGTCATCTATCTAATCTCGCTCTCTATCTATCTATCGTATCTATATATATCTTAGCTAGCTAACAATACCTACCCATCTAAGAAGCTAGCTAGAAAGGTAACAAGGTTCAAGGTCCTTTATTTTGTCAAATGGAAATAGCTACGGAGTAGTTATGCCGATGAAAATCTTAGGTCACAGGCTTCTCCAACAGAGCAACACAAAACACAGATAAACAGAAAAATATAGTGCAAGTAAATAGTAAATACAAAAAGAAAAATAGTTTTAAAAAGTGAAATAGTGCAATAAGAGTCTATGTGCAAGTTATTGGAATGATGTATTAGATAAATAGATAAATAATTACTAAGTTGCAAACAGATGACTGTTATGGATGTTCTTTCAACAGTTCAGGTGTTTAATAGTCTTATTGCCTGTGGGATGAAACTGTCTCTGAGTCTGGTGGTTTTAGTCCTGATGTTGTGGTACTGCCTACCAGACGGCAGCAGACTGAACAGTTTGTGGCTGGGGTGATGGGGGTCTTTTGTAATCCTGAGGGCTTTCTTCCTGAGCCGCTGGGAGTAAAGGTCCTCCATGGATGGCAGCTCCGTCCTGGTTATGTGCTGTGCAGTTTTCACCACCCTCTGTAAAGCCTTACGGTTAAGGGCGGTGCAGCTGCCGTACCAGGCCGTGATGCAGCCAGTCAGGATCCTCTCTATGGTGCACCTGTAGAAGGTCAGGATCCTCTCTATGGTGCACCTGTAGAAGGTCAGGATGCTCTCTATGGTGCACCTGTAGAAGGTCAGGATGCTCTCTATGGTGCACCTGTAGAAGGTCAGGATGCTCTCTATGGTGCACCTGTAGAAGGTCAGGATCCTCTCTATGGTGCACCTGTAGAAGGTCAGGATCCTCTCTATGGTGCACCTGAAGGTCAGGATGCTCTCTATGGTGCACCTGTAGAAGGTCAGGGTCCTCTCTATGGTGCACCTGTTGAAGGTCAGGATGCTCTCTATGGTGCACCTGTTGAAGGTCAGGATGCTCTCTATGGTGCACCTGTAGAAGGTCAGGGTCCTCTCTATGGTGCACCTGTTGAAGGTCAGGATCCTCTCTATGGTGCACCTGTAGAAGGTCAGGATGCTCTCTATGGTGCACCTGTAGAAGGTCAGGATCCCCTCTATGGTGCACCTGTAGAAGGTCAGGATGCTCTCTATGGTGCACCTGTAGAAATTGCAGAGTATCCTGGAGTCCATTTTGAACCTCCTCAGCCTGCGGAGGAAGAAGAGCCGCTGTCGAGCTTCCTTGGTGATGGTGAACAGTTATCTGATTAGAGGTAAAGTTTGTGTGCATGTTTTTGTTTTTGGTGGTAAGAAGTCATTGTTCTGCATAAGAATTAAAAGACTTTCTGTAACGATGGAACATGTTGATACAGAATTTGAGTACAAGTGAGGATATATAGGCAGTTAGTAAGGAAGGTGTTTTAATCTTCATTCGATTGAGGAACAGCCTGCCAGAAAACCTGAGGGCAGCAGAGAGCCAACTCAAGACCCTCCTTTTAAATATGGCTTTACATTTTAATTTATTTTTATCCACAGAGTGCAGTCATGTACAAGATTGATCCATACATCACCAGAGCACTTACATGAAGGCTGCAGTAATAAGTCGGTTTTTGGTCTCGAAAGAAAAACAAGACTCATTTTTATTCTCAAATGTGTTGAAGGTGAGAGAATCACTAATTATAATTCCATTCGTATTGAACCTCAGCTTCAATCTCAAATTCTACAAATATACGATAGGAGGGAAGTTCAAGGGTTTAGATTTTGCTTTCGAGAACAACATGAGCTTTGTCTGGTCAGCATTTAGTCACAGGGTATGTTGTTTTGTGTTAAAAGCAGTCTGGAGCTCACAAAGAGCCTGATTCGGGGTAAACGCGGAGCAATATCTCACTCTATCGTCAGCGTAAATGGAACATTTGCATTTGAAATACTTTAATTAAAGTTGATTGAGAGGTCCTAATGCCCCTTTCACACCAACACGGTTCCAGGGCCGGTTCGGAGCTAGAGCCTGATAAGCACCGTTTTTCCTGTTCACATCGCAGCGGAGCCGGCTCTTTTCCCCGAAAACCGGTTCTTATCAAGCACCAACAAATGGTCAGTCTAGAAGCAAGAACTGCATACGTCGCATTTTGCTGTTAGAAAGTTCTTAAACCAACAAACAACTTGATCTTAAAGACAGGTCCTCCAGTTAAGGATTATATTTGTCTTGCTTATCAATAAAAAACATGTGATTACCTATCAGAATGCTTTAGTTTTTGGAAGTTACTGGTGTATACGCTTACAGTTTATTAGACAGTGTTGGTGAACAGACACGTTTTAATGCATTTGACCACCTTGTCTTTCTTTTCTGTTCCATACAGTTCAGCTGGTAAAGCTCGATGCCTTTTAGAGGAGACAGAAATAAATAAAGACGGGCTGTTCTTCAGAGCCTGTGACTGAGACTGACGATTACAGACGTTAATAGCTGACATTTACTCTTCAGCACTCTGGAAGTAACACCAAGAAAATGAAAGAAAGTGACTCATGAAAAGTCTGTAGAGGTTCAACTTTGCCAGTTTAACTCTCAGTACATGTTCGTCTGGTTGTTAACTGTCCTCACTTTCCACTCTATCATCTCTCCACAATGTTTTATCAATCAGTTTCTCTTTGTCTTCTCTCAATGTCAAGTTCTGGACGTTAAAAATACCCCGCAACAATCTATTAATTCGTCCAAGTCCTCAGAAACAAACATATTTTATTGCTTCTGTATTTATCCAGCCCAGTGAGATAATCCCTTGCCAGCACACTGCAATCTATCACTTAAACACACAAGTAACACACCAGTATCTCCTCTCCGCCATGTTCACTTTTTATCTCTACCTTCTCTTAGCTGTATGGGTAGCTGAGATTATGAATGTCCTCATTGCTTTTGGAAGAGATAACGCCACTTAATTCACTTTATGCCTCGTCTGCTCAAGGGCGCTTTAACATTGCCTTGTTTTGTGTTCAGTTAGAGAGCGAAGTTGATACGAGGAGTGAAGCAGGTAGGACCCAAATGCAGATAACACTGATAATACCTTTATTTCAAGGGCTCTTATCCAACATATCACATGGACAAATAAAACACTTCACGGTGAACTCGGTCACAAACAAAAGACGAACCAACACTGAACACAGGAAGAGACAAGACTAAATACAGGGAGGGGTAATCACAAGACGAGAAACAGCCGGGCAGGGGAGGAGAAACACAAGGGCCACAGTTGAACACAATCAGATAACTAGACACACCAGGGAAACTAACGACGGGAGGAAAAACACAGGGAAAATGACCAGACAATAAACCAGGAGGAAAACATGACAGGGAGAACAGCAAAACACCCAAACCTAGACATAAAAACATGACATAACATGAATATTTTGACAGAACCCCCCCCCCCCCCCCCTCAAGGGACGGATACTAGACGTCCGTAAACACCAAACAAAAAAATCCAAAATGTCCAGCAGGGTGGGTGGAGGGGGTCCGGAGGACGGGCCTTGACTGACAGCCCAGGGCACGGCAGAGGACCAGGAAGGGGTCTCGGGCGGACGGCCCGGGGGCAAGGCAGAGTTCGAGGAGGGGGTCTCGGGCGGACGGCCCGGGGGCAAGGCAGAGTTCGAGGAGGGGGTCTCGGGCGGACGGCCCGGGGGCAAGGCAGAGTCCGAAAAGGGGCGAAGACCACAGCGGGCGAACCCAGGGGACCGGGCACTAGGGCGAAGACATCGGCAGGAAGATTCAGGGGTCCGGGTCCGAGGGCGAGGACCGCGGCCGGGAAAGTCAGGGGGCCGGGCTCGAGGGCGAAGACCGCGGCACTCAGGGGGCCGGGCTCGAGTGCGAAGACCGCGGCTCTCAGGGGGCCGGGCCCGAGGGCGAAGACCGGACAGCTCCGGAGGCCGGGCAGGAGCCGGTGTCGACCGGACAGGATCCGGAGCCGGTGGGACAGGTGTCGGCAAGATCCCCCACGGAAGAGGACACAGGGCCGGCAGGACCCCCGGCAGGTGAGCAGTCGGCGGAACCTCCAACGGCACAGGACATAGGGTTGGCAGGACCCCGGCAGAAGAGTAGTCTGCGGGACCTCCAACGGCACAGGACATAGGGTTGGCAGGACCCCCGGCAGAACAGTAGTCGACGGGGCCTCCAACTGCACAGGACACAGGGTTGGCAAGACCCCCGGCAGAAGAGTAGTCGGCGGGACCCCCAACGGGACAGGACATGGAGTTGGCAGATCCCCCGGCAGGACAGCAGTCGGCGGGATCCCCAACGGGACAGGACATCGAGCCAGCTTGACATTAGGACTTGCTTGTCATTGTATTTTCATGTTTTTTTTAAGAAAGATGATCTTGTCCACATTGCTTGCCGAAAGGTCAGATCTGCTGGCACAAACAATGTCTCCTGCTGTGGAGAACACCCTCTCGCTAGGGACAGAGGTAGCAGGTACAGCCAGGTAGCACTTTGCTAACATGGCAACATAAGGATATTTGGCGTTTGTAATAGCTTTAGCTCGGTCTGAACTTTTTTTGAGTGGTGGAGGCTTAAATGCTAGTGGGAGTTGGGTTTGCACTTTAGTATTTTTTTCTTTTGGTACCGGTGATTTCCACCTGTCATCCTCGTACGTAACTGCGAAACCAAAATGTTCCCAAACCGGAGACTTCAATGGTGCTGGAGGATTTTCGAGCTCAACTTTATCTGCGTTCGCCATTTCGCTAGTTCCTCAAATTACTGACTAAAATGAACGCATCCCTGTGACCAGCTATGCCTCTCGTCCAATGAAATGACTTGGTCGCTCTATGACTTGTTGAACCCAATGTGAGAAAATTACACTGAATGCTGCGACGCAGCACCTGGACAGGATTCGTGCTGAACAGACGCTGGCTGTTTCTGGTAGACGGTGGTGGCTGTCACTGGACTGTGACTGGACGAGAGATGGCAGAGGGAAGTGACGAGGCAGGAAGCGAGTCAGGAGACATGGACGCAGCAGGCGGGAGTTGTGAAAATGGAAAATGGGATATAGTGAGGAGAAATAAGCGTAAAAAGGGAGGAAATACTAATTCGGATGAGAGCAATAGTGAGGATGAAAGGATAGAAAGAGTAGTCGGAAATAGGCAACAGGAGTTCATGGTGGTTGTGAAACTTGCGCAAGAGGGAGCTTCGTTCGGCGTGTGGAACCCTATACGGTTAACTAAATCCATCAGTTAAGACATCGGGGAGGTAATGAGTGCTAAAGTATTGAGGAATGGATCAATGTTGATCAAATGTAGGGATAGAGAGCAACAGGGGAGAGCAATAAAGATGAGTGCCGTGGAGGGTAAGAAAGTGGGATGTTCACTGTTCACTGGCAGAAAGCTAGTCAGGGGAGTTGTGACAGGAATCCCCGTCAGAATATCAGCTGATGATGTGAAAGGGAATATAACAAATGCAAAAATAAGTGATGTAAAACGCATGAAAGCAAACCGCAATGGGATTAAAGAAGATAGTCTTTCGGTTCTGATCACCTTTGATGAAAAAAGGCTTCCGGAAAGGATACTTATTGGATATATGTGTTATGATGTGAGACCGTATGTTCCACCACCGCTAAGATGTTTTAAATGTCAGAGATTTGGACATGTGCTGGCAGTGTGCAAGGGAAAACAAAGGTGTGGCAGATGTGGTGGAGATCATGAACACGGCAAATGTGAAGAAGGGGCAAAGCTGAAATGTTGCAATTGCGGAGGGGAGCATAGCTCAGCGTACCGTGGATGTGAGGTTAGCAAGAAAGCAGAAGAGGTGCAGCGAGTCAGGGTGACGCAGGGAGTTAGCTATGCAGAGGCAGCGAAGACAGTTTCTGGAGGAACGAAGGTTACAATGGGAAACAACAATAAGAGCAAAGAAACAGAAAAAGTCCACAACTGTGTTAAGTTGAAGGAGGACACTCTGATAGTGAGTAAAAGAGAGTTTGTACTGTTTATGGCAGAGATGATCAACTGTTCAGCGCAGACTACAAGCCGGAATGAAAGAATCAAAATAATTGTCAAATCAGCTGAAAAGTACCTTGATGTGAAAACTGGGAAAATGTGAAAGATATCCTAAATTATGACGTCCAACAACCTCAGACATGGACTGGATCATCCTGATGGTGTTAATTGTACTGCAGTGGAATGCTAGAAGTTTAATTGCAAATGGACAAGAGTTCAACAAATATATTGACAACCTGGGAGAGAAACCTAATGTTCTTTGTATTCAGGTAACATGGCTGAAACCACAACTGGATTTTATTGTGAAGGGATATACTGCAGTTAGACAAGATAGGGACTCTGGCAAAGGGGGAGGAGTTGCAACATTCATACAGAGTAGTATAAGTGTTACAGCCGCTGCTACCTTGTGCCTTTAACGTTGTGTGTATGCAAATAAGCTGTGCCTTCCGATGCTGTGAGTGGCCGTCCCAACCTCGCAACATTCGCGGGGATTGGATAGACGTCACTCAAGCCCTGCCCGCTGCTGCCACGTCATCCGGGGGAAGGAGGATAAAGGCTGTGCACGAACATCCGTCTGGAGGCCCTGTATTTTGTGACAGATGCCTCAACCCTCTACTTGTGACAAAGCCCTCCTCCTGTGATTCTGTTAGACTGCGTAGCAGTGTATTTTCCGTGCCTCGTTAGACTGCTTAGCAGTATATTCTGTAGGGTTCTGTGCGATCTCACTGGTTAGCAGTGTGTCGTGGTATTCTGTGTTTAGTGTAGGGTTTGTGTGTGTGTTGCGTAGATCCAGGTTGCTTAGCTCCTGTAGACCCGCATTTAGATTAGTGACATTGTGAAACAGCTTAGACCCCGGTGATTAGCACCGGTTGACCAGCAACAGCTGTGTATCCACACAGTCTCTTTTTGTTTAGTGTTTTGTTCCACTTTAGAAGTGAGGTACGCTCTTTCTTTTGTAGCCTACTGTGCAACTCTCTTTTGGAGTCCTGTGTTGTTAACCAGTAACAGTTTGGTCCGTTGTTGGTCCAGGCTGTTTGTGTGTTTATTATTGTTTTGTTCAGTTGCCGTCGTAAATAAACCCACCGGTAACCAATACCAATTACAAACTGGTCGTGTCGCTTCCCTTTTTTACCCCTAGCAAAGAGGGAACTTAACACGTGGGGTCTCGTCCGGGATACATTTAAATAGATTCCGGGGGTTATAGGTGGTTTTATTGTGGCTGAAAGCTGTGTAAAACGTGTGGGCGGTACACTCAGGTATGGCATCGTTCACTTTAGAATCGTTCTTGGTTTGGCCGTCCTATGAGGAGCTGGACCGGTGTAAAAAGGACGACTTACCGGAGATAGCGCGGCACTTCGGTCTTGAGGCGAGCCGGCAGATGTTAAAAAAAGAGTTGAAGGCAGTGGTAGTGGATGAGATGGTGAAGAAGGAATTACTAGTACTGGCTGTACCTGTTGAGCTCCCAGTGTCTGATGTGGTAGCTGAAGACCCGTTAAGTCAGAGGCAGGCGGCGAAGTTTATAGGTACTGAGGAAAAGAGTGATGACAGCGAGGGGGGCGAGTCGTGTGAAGCACGGTTCCTGCCGCCTCGCGGAGGTCCACCCTCTTCTGTGGGCAGCACAGATTCCCAGGAAGGGAATAAACTAAAAATCCGTCTCACCCGGCTTCAGTTAGAGGCTAAAGACAGGGAGCAAGACAGGCAGTTCCAGTTGGAAATACGGAAAATCGAGGCAGACAAGGAAGTCCGGAAGAGCTGCGCGCCTCCGGTGCTTTTGGCTATGTCGGAGGAAGCCTTCCACTTCCTTCTCATCCACCTGCCTTCAATGTAGGAAAAAATGTTGCGTTAGTGCCGGTTTTTCGTGAGGCTGAAGTGGATGCATATTTTGGTGCGTTTGAACGCATGGCAGCGGCATTACAGTGGCCGGTTGAGGCCTGGGCTCTGTTAGTGCAGTGTAAACTTCACGGGAGAGCTCAGGAGGCGGTTGCTGCTCTTTCACTGGAGGACAGCCTAAGTTACGACCTGGTGAAGCGTGCCATACTTAGGGTGTATGAGTTAGTTCGCGAGGCTTATCGGCAGAAGTTCAGGAATCACAGAAAGGGGGCTAATCAAACACATGTCGAGTATGCCATGGAGAAGGGGATGTTGCTAAATAAGTGGATTGATTCATGTGATGCTGCAGAGTATTCGGCCTTGAAGGAATTAATCCTGATGGAGGAATTTAAGAGGGGATTACCTGACCGTGTTGTGGGGCACCTAAATGACCAGAAAGTGCAATCTCTCTCCGCAGCTGCTGTGCTGGCAGACGAATATGTGCTAATGCATAAAACGGTGTTTTCTCCGGCTATTGCTGAGAACTCTCGCCGCATGCCGGGTGCACCCGTTGGTCAGCCAGCGAGAGTATTTACGAGGAACAAAGAGGAGAGAGAATGTCACTATTGTCATCAGCCTGGGCATCTTATTGGTAATTGCCTGATTCTGAAGCGGAAGGAGCAGCCACCAAACATGACTAGGCCGAAAGGCATCGGCTTAATTAATACCAATCCACTCATTACTTCCGCATCTGACAATGATGAGGAAATAGATCCCTGTTTCAGGCCTTTTGTGTTCGAGGGGTTGATATCGTTAACAGGTGAGTCGGACGATCAGAGACCCGTCCGCATCCTACGAGACACTGGAGGTTCACAGTCAGTGATTGTGGCCACGGCTCTGCCCTTCTCAGACCAGTCAGCGTGTGGGTACGGATCACTATTATGTGGCATTGAAATGGGTTACGTGCCCCGTCCCGTACACAATGTACACATACAGTCAAAGTTAATTACTGGATGTTTCCCTATTGCTGTGTGCCCAGCATTACCCATACGGGGTATAGTACTTTTAATGGGAAATGACATCGCAGGAGGTAAGATAACTCCTGCACTTGAAATATTGGATTCTCCTCAGACTGTGTTGTCTGAGGCCACAAATGCTCACATTTTCCCCATTTGTGCTGTCACTCGCGCGCAGGCGCGTAAGAGTGACTCGGAGGTGTCGCTAAATGATACTATGTTTGGGACCCTGTTTACAGATGACATAATGCCAGAAGAAAAACCAGCAGTGGTGATTTCAGCTTTCCCTGCTGAAACCGCTGCGCCAGCGCAACCTGCCAGCCCAGCCGGTGACGGTTCAACACTCCCGGTAACCCGAGAGCGGTTACTCGCCGCGCAGAGGGCGGATCCGACGCTTGTGAAGTGTTTCGAGCAGGTGGTGAGTAATGACAAAGCAAGGGGTGAGAAGGTGGCTTATATGTTGGATAAAGAGGTATTAGTGCGCAAATGGTCCCTCACTGCTACTGCTGAAGCTGACTGGAGTGTAGTGCACCAGGTAGTCGTGCCGGTGCCATACCGTCAACATGTGCTATATGTAGCTCATGAAAGTCAATGGTCGGGACACTTGGGCGTGACAAAAACCTATCAAATCATTCTGAAGCATTTCTTTTGGCCAGGTTTAAAGAAAGATGTCTCTAGCTTCTGCCGGTGCTGTCATGTGTGCCAGGTTGTCGGTAAGCCTAACCAGAAAATTCCGCAAGCTCCGTTACATCCCATACCGGCTGTAGGTGAGCCCTTTGACCGGGTGTTGATAGACTGTGTTGGCCCTTTACCACGTACGAAAACAGGTCAACAGTATTTGCTCACCATAATGTATACGTCGACTCGTTTTCCGGAAGCTCTTCCCCTGCGTAGCATTACTTCCGCATCTGTAGTTAAGGCCTTGACCAAGTTCTTTTCTACATTTGGGACAGTGACCAAGGGACAAACTTTAAATCGAAGTTGTTCAAGCAGGTTCTCCAAACACTGCAGGTTAAACATGTCATATCCAGTGGGTATCATCCAGAGTCGCAGGGGGCGTTAGAACGGTGGCATCAGATTTTAAAAAGCATGCTGCGAAAGTACTGTATGGAAACAGAGAAGGATTGGGATGAGGGAATTCCTTTCGTTTTGTTCGCAGCCCGTGAAGCTGTTCAGGAGTCATTAGGATTCAGTCCCGCGGAGCTCGTCTTCGGCCATACGCCCCGCGGTCCACTTAAAATTCTACATGATGAGTTTCTTTCGGCTGATACTCCTCCAGATACGAACGTACTAGATTACGTTAGTCAGTTTCGTGAGCGTTTGTACCGAGCAAACTCACTCGCTAGAGAGTCGCTATCCGCTTCACAAGCTGTCATGAAGCGGAAATATGACCGTGCCGCTGTCCCTAGGCACTTTGAAATAGGTGATAAGGTCCTCGCACTATTGCCTATCCCCGGCTCTGCGTTCTCAGCCAAATTCCTCGGGCCGTACGAAATCCGTGATTGTCTTAGTGACACAGATTACGTGATTGGTACTCCAGAGAGACGACGAAAAACGCGCATCTGCCATGTAAACATGTTGAAGCGTTATTATGCACGCACCACCACTGATAGTACGCCGGCCGGCACAGCTAATCAAAGAGTAGCTGCTTCCGCCTTAATAGTTGTAGATAGTTCCGGCCAGTCTGACGACGGTTTGGTGATGCGTTCACATCACCAGCCGGGTGCTCGGTTATGCAACTCGGAGATGGTAAAGACATTGCCCACTGTGTTAGGTCATCTGCAGGAGGCCCAGCAGCATGACATAACCCAGTTGGTGGATCGTTTCCCGAGCCTTTTCCATGATGTCCCGACACAAACTAATGTGATAACGCATGACATCGATGTAAAGGGCGCGAGGCCGATTAAACAACATCCGCACCGTGCCAATCCAACCAAGCGCGAGCTTATGAAACAGGAGGCGGAATATCTCGTATCAAATGGCCTGGCGACACAGAGCTCTAGCCCATGGTGTTCGCCGTGTCTGGTAGAGGCGAAATCTGATGGTTCTCCGCGCTTTATTACGGACTACCGTAAGGTGAACGCTGTTACGGTGACAGATTGCTACTCATTGCCGAGAATGGAGGATTGCATTGATAATTTAGGTTCCGCTAAGTATGTCAGTAAATTGGACCTACTTAAAGGTTACTGGCAGGTACCTTTAACGGACCGTGCCTCAAAAATCTCCGCTTTCGCTACGCCTGACTGTTTTCTGCAATATACAGTCATGGCGTTTGGCATGTGTAATGCACCTGCTACGTTTCAAAGATTGGTGAATACTGTCCTCTCCGGAATAAGTAACTGTAACGCTTACTTAGATGATCTCATTGTGTACACGCCCATCTGGGAGATGCACATGAAGATTCTGGGGCAGGTATTCACCCGGCTTGCACAGGCGTCGCTTACTTTGAATCTGGTCAAATGTGAGTTTGGTAAAGCTACTGTCACATATTTAGGGAAGCAGGTTGGGCAAGGCCAAGTCAGACCAGTGGAAGCTAAAGTTACTGCGGTGGCTGAATGTGCGGTGCCCGGTACCCGGAGTGACCTCCGCCGTTTCCTCGGTATGGCTGGCTACTACCGCAGTTTCTGCCGCAATTTTTCCACTGTAGCCCAACCCCTAACTAGGTTGATAAGTCCCAAGGTGGATTATGTTTGGACCCCTGAGTGCCAGCATGCCTTTGAGTGTAGTGTGTAAAGACACTCTTAATTCACGCTCCGGTGCTCGCTGCTCCCGATCTTGCTAAACCCTTCAAACTCGAGGTAGATGCTAGTGCAGTGGGGGCCGGTGCTGTTTTACTGCAGGAGGATGCGGATGGAGTTGATCATCCTGTCTGCTATTTTAAGCACCAGGTCCACTACTCTACTATCGAAAAGGAGACCCTTGCTTTGTTGTTAGCTCTCCAGCACTTTGAGGTTTATGTCGGGTCCAGTTCTTTGCCGGTTGCAGTGTTTACAGATCATAACCCGATTGTCTTTTTGTCCCGCATGTACAACCACAATCAGCGTCTCATGCGGTGGGCTCTGATCGTCCAGGACTACAACCTGCAAATCTGCCACAAGAAAGGGTCAGAAAATGTGTTCGCAGATGCGTTGTCCAGGCTGGAATGATGTGTTCTGTGGTTATGGTGTGCTATGGTTCACAAAAACTCTGGGGTTTGTGTTTTAAGGGGGGGGGTGTTACAGCCGCTGCTACCTTGTGCCTTTAACGTTGTGTGTATGCAAATAAGCTGTGCCTTCCGATGCTGTGAGTGGCCGTCCCGACCTCGCAACATTCGCGGGGATTGGATAGACGTCACTCAAGCCCTGCCCCGCTGCTGCCACGTCATCTGGGGGAGGAGGATAAAGGCTGGGCACGAACATCCGTCTGGAGGCCCTGTATTTTGTGACAGATGCCTCAACCCTCTACTTGTGACAAAGCCCTCCTCCTGTGATTCTGTTAGACTGCGTAGCAGTGTATTTTCCGTGCCTCGTTAGACTGCTTAGCAGTATATTCTGTAGGGTTCTGTGCGATCTCACTGGTTAGCAGTGTGTCGTGGTATTCTGTGTTTAGTGTAGGGTTTGTGTGTGTGTGTTGCGTAGATCCAGGTTGCTTAGCTCCTGTAGACCCGCATTTAGATTAGTGACTTTGTGAAACAGCTTAGACCCCGGTGATTAGCACCGGTTGACCAGCAACAGCTGTGTATCCACACAGTCTCTTTTTGTTTAGTGTTTTGTTCCACTTTAGAAGTGAGGTACGTTCTTTCTTTTGTAGCCTACTGTGCAACTCTCTTTTGGAGTCCTGTGTTGTTAACCAGTAACAGTTTGGTCCGTTGTTGGTCCAGGCTGTTCGTGTGTTTATTATTGTTTTGTTCAGTTGCCGTCATAAATAAACCCACCGGTAACCAATACCAATTACAAACTGGTCGTGTCGCTTCCCTTTTTACCCCTAGCAAAGAGGGAACGTAACAATAAGTTACAAAGTTATGCATGTAAGTACAGATCATGAAGCAATAGTTATAAGGGTATGGAATGATAGGACCTATAGATATAGTAAATTATTATAATCCATGTGGGAAATTAGATCAAAGTATATTAGAGGATGCTGGGGGTTCACTGCGAGACAAAGTAATATGGTGTGGGGATTTTAATTCACATAACTCGCTATGGGGAAGCAGTAGCACAGATGCAAATGGTGCAGTAGTTGAGGAATTTATAGATGACCTCGGGCTAGTGTGTATTAACACTGGAGAAGGAACACGATATAATTGCACGAAGAATAAAGAAACAGTACTCGATCTGACATTTGTATCTAGTGCTTTAGCAGGTATAAGTACATGGAATGTGGTAAAGCATACTACAGTGGGCAGCGATCATTATCTGGTAATGACTAAAGTTGGGACCAACATAAGGTTTGAAAAGGAAAAGAAAATTCCTAGATGGAAATTGGGAAAGGCTCATTGGGATGCCTTCCAAGTTGTAAGTACGAATAGATGTAAAACACTTCAAGAGGAAAATTATGATGATATAAATAAATTCAATGATGAGCTGGTTAAGGTTATCATTCATTCAGCTAAAGAAACAATTCCTGGAATTGCAGGAGTTAGGCGTACCAAGAGTGTACCCTGGTGGAATGGTGAATGTAGTAAATCCATTAAAGACAGGAATAAAGCATTCAGGCAACTCAAACAACTCCATTCTCAGGAAGCTTTGAATCAGGATAAAAGGGCCCAGGCTATAGTAAGGAGAACAATAAGAACGCAAAAACGCACTTTTTGGAGGCAATATTGCAATAGTATTGGAAGAGAAGTACAGCTTGCAGGTGTTTGGGGCATGATTAGGAGAATGGGGGGAATTGGAAGGAATTATGAGTTGCCAGTTTTGAGCAGAGGGGACAAAATGGCTGTCACAAACGTAGGAAAGGCGGAACTTCTAGCTCAAACATTTAGGAAAGTTCATAGTTCAGATAACCTTACAGAGGAAGCCAGGCAGTGCAGAAATAATACACAAATGGAAAACCCGAGAATATTGGATAGAGTAGAAGCGTTAGGAGATCAGTTGGACCTGCATTGCAGTATGTTTGAGTTGAGAAGAGCAATTATTAGTGCTCGTCAAACCACTCCTGGGAAAGATGGTGTTTGTTACAAAATGCTGGAACACATGACAGATAACACTCTAGTCATTGTGTTAAGGTTGTTTAATAGGGTGTGGGATTCTGGCCAACTTCCTTCAGTGTGGAAACAAGCGATAATAGTGCCCATGCTAAAGCCAGGGAAAGCCCCTTCAGATCCATCTAGCTACAGGCCTATTGCCCTGACATCTCATTTGTGCAAAATCATGGAAAGAATGGTTACAGAAAGGTTAACATATATCTTAGAAAGTAAAGCTCTGTTGTCCCCATATCAAAGTGGGTTCCGTAGGGGTCGGAATACAATGGATTCTATATTGTGCTTAGAATCAGACATCAGGAAAGCCCAGACCAACAAGGAAGTAGTGATTGCAGTCTTCTTTGATATTGAAAAGGCTTATGACATGCTCTGGAAGGAAGGACTACTAATCAAGTTCAAATCATTGGGAATTGGTGGTAAAGCATATAATTGGGTTATGAATTTTTTACTGGACAGGAAAATACAAGTAAGAGTAGGTGCAGAATATTCAAGTGTTTATGCTGTGGAAAATGGTACTCCGCAAGGTAGTGTATGTAGTCCGTTGCTGTTCAATATAATGATACATGACATTTTTAATCAAGTTCATCCAAGTGTGGGGAAATCTTTGTATGCAGATGATGAGGCTTTGTGGACAAAAGGCCGCAATGTAGCACATGTTGGAAAGAAAATACAAGCTGCAATAGTTGAAGTGGAGAAATGGACAAATAAATGGGGATTCAAACTGTCAGTAGCTAAGACGCAGGTCATTTGTTTTACAAAGCGGCATAACATTGCTCCTATATCGTTAAAATGGTATGAGCAACCTCTTGAACAGGTTAATACAATAAGATTTATTGGTGTTTGATTTGACGGAAAGCTAACATGGAGCAATCATATAGGAAAAGTTCAAAATAAATGGTCAACAATGTACTTCGGTGTTTGGTGGGACAGGAGTGGGGAGCGAGTAGGTCATCACTTCTGAATATATATATTGGGCACTCATGAGACCTGTATTTGATTATGGGTGTGTAGCGTTCATGGCAGCAGCAGAATCAAACCTTAAAAAACTGGATGTCCTACAAGCTCAGGCCCTGAGAATTTGTAGTGGAGCTTTTAAAACATCTCCAGTATCAGCAATACAGGTGGAAATGGGAGAAATGCCTTTAAGGATAAGAAGAGTGAAGTTAATGTTGGCATACTGGGTAAACCTTCAGGGGCATAGTGATAGTCATCCTGCGAAAAGTATTTTTGAAAGACTGCTGGGAGCACAATGAGTCACATTTAACAAGTTTTGGATGGATTGGCGATGTTAAAGCAGCAAGTATAGGTTTGAATCTAATACAGTATTGCCCCACAGCTCCAATCTCATCCATTCCACCCTGGTTGTTCCCATTGCCAAGTGTAGACCTCAATATACGAGAGGAGTTAAAGGAAAAGAAAGAACTACCAGTATGGCGCATAGTCCAGAATTATTTTTGCAAGATATCACTCAGACTCAACAATCATATTTACAGATGGTTCCAAAGATCCAGAGACAGGGCGTGCAGGGGCAGCAGTTTATATCCCAGTGAGTAATACACATATAAAGAAAAGGGTAACAGACCATGTGTCAGTATACACCACAGAGTTGTTGGCATTGGTACTGTCATTGAAATGGATAGAGGAGAAAGAAATACATAATAGTGTAATTGCATCGGACAGCTTTTCAGCATTATCGAGTATACGATCAGGTAGATCTTCATCTAGAATGGACATAATAAATGAAGTATTTCTAATTTTATATAAAATGCAAATCAAAGGCATAGCAACTCGTTTCATCTGGGTTCCTGCTCATGTTGGTGTGGAGGGTAATGAACAGGTGGATATCCTGGCCAAACAAACACTCAGAATTATGAACATAGACATAGAAGTTCCACTCAGCAAAGCGGAGGTTAAAACATTCATACAGAAATATGCACAAACAGCATGGCAAGATCATTGGGACCTTAGTGATACAGGAAGACATCTTTATAAAAGTCAAAGGTATGTGGGGGATGGAACGAAGGTCGGGTTTAAAAGAAGGGAGGAAAATGTCATTTCTCGGATGAGAATAGGTCATACAGGTCTCAATCATACTTTAAGTATAATAGGAAAGCATCCAACCGGAAAGTGTATACACTGCAGCCAGCCAGAAACTGTTGAGCATGTTTTACTGCTTTGCAGGAAATATAGTACTCAGAGAAATGTGCTTTTCCAGACACTGAAGAAAGCAACATTCCATGACTTGTCGCTATCAGGGCTGTTAGGGAAAACATCAGGCAATATGTATTGTGAGATTATTAAGTTTCTAAGAGAAATTGATCAATTTAAAATAATCTAGAGTTTTGGTTCTTTGTTTGTTTATTGTTTTCTGCTTAGTCTCTTGTCCACACTCCAGTCCAGTTGGTGGCGGTAATGCACCTACAAGTTAGTTTGTCAACTGCCAATACACACGAGAGAAGAAGAAGAAGAAGAAGAAGAAGAAGAAGAAGAAGAAGAAGTAGAAGTAGTGAGTGGATTAAACACACTTTGTAGCTGATGTTAATCACGAATCAGGGTGCTTTACCATGGATATAGTTTTAAATATATGCTTATTAGCATCGCCATTCTGTGACGCAGCATTTTTCCCATTGAAATGAATGGGGTTCTTCAGTTAGCAGCTAACGCTAAGCTAAGCGACGGTTTAGCTCATTAGATAAATAGATATACTTTATTTAAATAATTATTTACCTTAAACTGAGAAATGATTGTGTCACAGCAGAAGTGTTTTCAGGCATTACACAAGTTAAGCATATTTAAAAGATACAATAAGATATAATAAAAATGAAGCATTAGCAGCAAGTTTACACACGGGACACATATCACTAGAGTATCTAAAGAATACACAATATACAGAAAATACTGTATACATGGGGTACATTAAACAGTCTTACTTGCTAATGTTTGCTTTCTGTGTTAACTTAGTGATAGTTAATGACACAGATAGCGTTATAACCGTGGTTCAAACAACCGTTAATGTCACTTTCTATGTGAATAAAGTCATTTTAATGAAATAAAAGTGAACAAACTGTGAGCTGTAAGTTAGAATGTAAGTTGCTACACAGATTATGATGAATTATATCTAAATATTTGTATTGTATTAATAATAATTTACAGAGAAAACCAACTTGTTATCGTAATGGTTAAAGTCATTTGCATGTAATGTTAATAACTATCTGACCTTTCTATCATTTTCTCCTCTGCTTAACATCACATTGACTAAATGGATCAATTTGGAACATGTTTACGTCACAGCAGCATAGATGAGACAAGGCACTGCACATGATGTGATAAAACACTACATATAAGCATCTAGAAATAGAACATATCATTGAATAAACTCTTTGAATTCCTCCTCTTCACTCCTGACAGTTTTCCACCTGAAGCAGCTCTGTGGTCTTCATCAGGACCCAGTGTTCCCAGAGAGGACCTGAAGCAGCTCTGTGGTCTTCATCAGGACCCAGTGTTCCCAGAGAGGACCTGAAGCAGCTCTGTGGTCTTCATCAGGACCCAGTGTTCCCAGAGAGGACCTGAAGCAGCTCTGTGGTCTTCATCAGGACCCAGTGTCCCCAGAGAGGACCTGAAGCAGCTTTGTGGTCTTCATCAGGACCCAGTGTTCCCAGAGAAGACCTGAAGCAGCTCTGTGGTCTTCATCAGGACCCAGTGTTCCCAGAGAAGACCTGAAGCAGCTCTGTGGTCTTCATCAGGACCCAGTGTTCCCAGAGAGGACCTGAAGCAGCTCTGTGGTCTTCATCAGGACCCAGTGTCCCCAGAGAGGACATGAAGCAGCTCTGTGGTCTTCATCAGGACCCAGTGTTCCCAGAGAAGACCTGAAGCAGCTCTGTGGTCTTCATCAGGACCCAGTGTTCCCAGAGAAGACCTGAAGCAGCTCTGTGGTCTTCATCAGGACCCAGTGTTCCCAGAGAAGACCTGAAGCAGCTCTGTGGTCTTCATCAGGACCTAGTGTTCCCAGAGAGGACCTGAAGCAGCTCTGTGGTCTTCATCAGGACCCAGTGTTCCCAGAGAGGACCTGAAGCAGCTCTGTGGTCTTCATCAGGACCCAGTGTCCCCAGAGAGGACCTGAAGCAGCTCTGTGGTCTTCATCAGGACCCAGTGTTCCCAGAGAGGACCTGAAGCAGCTCTGTGGTCTTCATCAGGACCCAGTGTTCCCAGAGAGGTCCTGAAGCAGCTCTGTGGTCTTCATCAGGACCCAGTGTTCCCAGAGAGGACCTGAAGCAGCTCTGTGGTCTTCTCAGTGTTTCCAGCTTAAAAGAAGCTTTATGAATGCAGCCCCAGGTAAGTGTGTGTGTGATACCTTAATAATTACTTTCTCTAACATTATTTATCCCACAGTATATTAATAAGTTATATGCATACCGTTTAGTTTGAGTAAACGCTCCCCTTTTACCTTCAGCATATTGTTTTAGTACGGTAACTCTTCTTTATTACCGTTAGCATACTGGTTTCTGTTAGGTAACTCCTTTATGTTACAGGATGAAGCCTCAGTTTATTGACTTGTTGTTTCTAGTCTCCTCCTGACTTACAGAGTCCTGGAGCTGTGAGTTTCTCCTCTTCAGTGAAGCAGCTTTATTACTGTCTCCTATTGTCGCAGACAAAGTAGCATTACATGGAAATATTCAAGTAAAGTAAAAGTACCTCTAAATAGTACTTAAGTACAGTACTTGAGTAAATGTACTGAGTTACTTCTCACCGCTGCTATGAACCTACGAAGTAGCTGTGGATTAGTTTTGTTGTGTCTGTTGGTTGTATTGAGTTGTCTTGTTTTGTGTCAGCTGTAGTTGTGTTGATTATTTCAGAGACCCAGCCGGAGAAGGAGAACTGAGAGCAGCATGGACGAGAACAAAGAGACCCCTGGAGCTCAGGTCAGTGTGCACTTCATCACAATTCATCGTCAGATCAAGTCTGAAATGTGACTTGCATTACAGCAGCTCCATGTGTAACATCAACATAGACACATAAGACAAACACAATACATGAGAAACAAACATGTAACATAACAGCAGGATCAGTGAGAGCTGCTCAAAGACCCTTCAGCCTGCATCTGATCTGTAGCTCTGTGTTCACTGAGAGGACTGACTGGAGCACAAAGGATGCTTCAGTCTGACTTTATTGAATCTCCATTAGATGGTAGCAGTTCAGATTTTCTGTTAGAGCATGCTTTGGGTCCCAGATGATGCTGTTGGACAGCCTCTCAGGTTATTATGGTCTGTGAGTCAGAAAGTCTCTGACAGGGTGACCAACAATCTTTGAGCAGATTTCTAACAGGTGGAGCAGTTTTGCCGAAGTAACAACATGCTGATACCGGTTAGTAAAAACCATGAATTAATGCTTTGACAAGTCTGCAGACAGACGGCAGGCGAGAAACCTTTTTAAAATGTGTGTTTTCTGAATGGAGATCTGCTAAGCTAACGCAGTATATGCTCCGACCGTCCACACTCACAACAACGGCCTACAGACATAAATAAACCAGCGACTGTATTCGCCATGACACAGACAGTCTGTGGTTTGTACTTGTTTCACTTCTGTCTAGTTTTTGAACAGATATGAGGAGCTGTGAGCTCTGAGTGCTAACAGCTAACGGCTGATGTTGGTTTTGTGGTTCACATTGAAGATGACGTCACGGCCCCGACTACACTGCGTTACTATAGTTACTGCCCCAGTTTCTAAACTGTATTGGAAACGCAGGATAAAGTGAGCCTGGCCTACCTATACCGTACTAAGCCGTGCGAGGCCCTGCAGTGGAAATGCGCCATACGTGGATGTCATTGAAGACCTTTACAAGAGCAGTCTCAGTGCTGTGGTTTGGACGAAGTCCTGACTGGAACACATCGAAACAGCTAATTAAATGCAAGAAATTACTCAACTGTTGAAAAACAACTTTTTCAATGATTTTACCTAGAAATGGGAGGTTTGATATGGGCCTGTAATTGTTCATTATTGAAGCGTCTAGATTATTATTTTTTAAGAGATGACTGCAGTTTTCAGAGCCTGTGGAAAAAGACCTGAGTGAAGAGACTTGTTTACTATGTGAAGTAGATCTGAGGCCATGCAAGGAAAAACATCTTTGAAAAATCCTGTTGGAATAATATCAAGGCAGCAGGAGGAGGATTTCAGATGTTGTATAATGTCCTCTAGGTTTTTATCATTAATCTGATGGAACTGTGTCATGGTGTTTGAATTGATTTTAGGTGGACACAGAGACAAAACATGTGCTGTACCTGATGCAGAGGCACTGACTGCTTGTCTGATTCTCTGAATGTTGTCAGTGAAGAAGGCAAAGTCATTGCAGGCCCTGGTGGATAGAAGTTCAGAGGCTACTGACACTGGGGGGTTAGTTAGTCTGTCGACGGTAGCGAACAAGGCACGTGCATTGTTTTTGTTTTTTTCAGAGGAAGAAAGACTGTCGGGCAAATTTTCAATTCCAAATGATAAAGGCCAAGTCTCTCTTTATAGATTTCAAAATGAACTAGGAGATTTGTTTTTCTCCACCTACGTTCAGCTTTTTGACACTCTCTTTTTTCTGTTCTCACGGTCATGGCCTTTCTCCATGAAGATATTTTCTTGCCAGTCACTTCCGTTAACCTAGTTGGAGCAATGGCATCTATAACATTTTTATTTTTGAATAAAAATTATCTACTAGCTCACTTACTGAGATGTTAGCAGGGGCAAGTGTGGAAGAAACATTCCCAGTAAACATTTCTCTAGTATTTTCAGTTAAATATCGCTTTGTGGTTACCTCTTTTTGAACATTTGTGTGAACAGAAATAGAGCTCTCAAAGGAATGATCAGAGAGTGCAACATCAGAGATATTCAGACCCTTTGAGATCCTTAAGTCCAGAGTGTGCCCCTTATTGTGCGTGGGCTCCGTCACATGCTGAGTCAGTCCATAGTTATCAAGACAGCCCCTCTGTCCTGGGGGTTGTCTACATGGATGTTAAAATCACCAACACTGACTAGATGGTCAAAGTCAAAACACACTATAGACAGCAGCTCAGTAAAGTCATCAAAAGAAGCTAAAAGAAGCTAAGAGCACAGCTGAACTCCCGCAGCCCTGGGGGGACCCTACATTGGTTGTGATGGCAGATGACAGGGTTTTGTTAACCTTCACAAGTTGCTCTCTACTGGTGAGGAAAGCGGCATACCAGTAAATCAGGTATGGATTTACTTCAATTTTGGCAATTTTTGACACCAAGATGTCTGTTTGTATTGTGTTGCTGCTGAGAAGTCTAGGAAGAGGGCTCTTGCATAGGTGTGACGTTTATCTAAATGTTTAGTGATGATATGAACCAGAGTAGCCACAGTACCACCCCCTTGCTTATAGGCAAATTGGTATGGATCAAGTATGTCTTGTCCGTCACAATAGGTTTAGCTGAAGAGGTCATTCCTGTCATGGTTCTCATGGTGTCCCACACTTTTTTGGGGTCTTTGGCTTTAAAAGCATTTCCCAAAAGCTCTCTGTGTGCCAGTTTTGATTCCCTCAATTTGACTTTCAGTTCTTTCTCTGTCTAAGTGCTCCCGTAGTTATTTTCCTGGTTTTTATAACTTTTTTTAATGTCCTTAGTCACATATGATTCATTGCTTGGATAGATTTGTATTTCTTTAGTGGGAACACATAAGTTAATATAGTCTTTAGGGATACTCCGATCGAGATCGGCCGATACTCACTCTCTACCGATCGATCGGTGCTCTCTAAACATGCCGATCGCCAGAGCCGATCGCATGATGTAAAATAATGACACTTTTCTCTGTGTGCGGCAAAACAAGCTCGCCAAAATGGCTTCACCGGTCTGGCAGTATTTTAAGGTGTCCGAAAAAGACAGTAAAATAGCGGTATGCAACGTGTGTGAAGCAGAAATCCTGCAGCGAGCGAAACACACAAGAGTTAGACCTAACACACTTAGCTATTTGATCTACCTCTGGAACAAGCTACACTAGATATACATATATTTATTCTTCACTGTCGGGTCACTTATTACTGGATCAGTGAGCTGCATGAGATGCTGTCAGGAGAGGGAGAGAGGAAAGGAGAGCGCTTCCGCTCATTTCTCCCGTGTTATTATTAGGGTTGCAAAATTCCGGGAATTTTCAAAGATGGAAACTTTCCATGGGAATTTATGGGAATAAACTGGGAATTTTCCAAATTGAAGGTTGGCTCTTCATAGAAACTTAAATATAGTTGGGGAAAGTATATTTTAGCATAATCTTGACTAAAACAAACCGATGCCGTTCAAGTACACTTGAATATCCATGCCATAGCACACTGCTAACTGCATGGCTATTGAGACCACACCCCCTACAGCAGGGGTAGGCAAGTAAGTTTGGTCTTGGGCCAATTTTTTGCTGAGCCGCAAGATGGCGGGCCAGAACATAATCAAAGCCTAATTCAAGGAATTGATTTTGGTAAGAGGGCGCAGCGCCGCTGTTCCCCGGTTCAGAAAAAACTCTGATATCGCTGATAACCCTCCCCATCAACACTCTAATGCGCAGTCAGATCCACTGATTGGTTCACTGATGATATAGGTGCCTAATCCAGAGCCTCTAGCTCGACCCGCCCAAAGGGAGTCTCGTCTTCTCTAGCCCCATTTCAATCCCAAAGCCAGGGCTATTATCTGTATTTTAACAGACTTATCTTTTAAATTGAGGTGTATTTATTTTTGTCTTCAAAGTTTATTTTTCTCTGAAATTTTAGGGAGGATGGTCCTCCCTTTCCTCAATGGGCGAGCCTCCACTGAGTAAATCAATCAATCAATCAATGTTTATTTATATAGCCCAATATCACAAATGTTACATTTGTCTCAGTGGACTTCACAGTTTGTACAAAATATCAGTATGACAATACGACACCCTCTGTCCTTAGACCCTCACATCGTACAAGGAAAAACTTCCGAAGAAAACCCACAGTTTTAAAGGGAAAAATGGGAGAAACCTCAGGGAGAGCAACAGAGGAGGGATCCCTCTCCCAGGACGGACAGACGTGCAATAGATGCCGTGTGTAAATTGAAATGATAATACATTTGCAACATAGGTAGTCCAAATGTTTGGAAATGCATGTGTGTATAATAGGAAGATGAATCCACGAGGATATCCATCCAGGACCTATGATCCATGACCACAGCCACGACTCAAGATCCAGGGCTCGCGATGCAGGACACAGGACCGCAGGATCATCCATGACTCCGGATCCCAGCGTATATAGACACCAAAAAGAAAGAAATTTGGGGAAGCTGGGTTAATCGGAACATGAGAGTACACAGGTATAGACAGAGAGAAGGAAGAAGTAAGATGTCCCCCGACAAACTAAGCCTATCAGCAAAACTAGGGGCTGAATCTAATCAGCCCTAACTATAAGCTTTATCAAAAAGGAAGGTCTTAAGCGCACTCTTAAAAACGGATAGGGTGTCTGCCGCCCGAACACAAACTGGAAGCTGATTCCACAAATGTGGAGCTTGATAAGAAAAGGCTCTGGCTCCCATTGTACTTTTAGAGACTCTAGGAACAACCAACAACCCTGCAGTCTTGGAACGCAATGCCCTAGTAGGACAGTAGGGTATAATGAGTTCTTTAAGGTAAGATGGCGCCTGCCCATTAAGGGCTTTGTAGGCGAGAAGAAGAATTTTAAATTCTATCCTGTGTTCTATAGGGAGCCAGTGTAAGGCAGCCAGAACAGGAGTAATGTGGTCCCTTTTCCTAACTCTGGTTAGTACACGAGCTGCAGCATTTTGAATCAGCTGAAGCGACTTGACTGACTTCTTGGTACACCCTGATAATAAAGAGTTACAATAATCCAGCCTTGAAGTAACAAATGCATGGACTAGTTTCTCTGCATCGTTTTGAGGCAAGATATGCCTGATTTTTGCAATGTTACGTAAATGGAAGTAGGCGGTCCTTGAAATTGATTTTATGTGGGCGTTAAAGGATAAATCCTGATCAAATATAACACCAAGATTCCTTACAGTCTCACTGGAGGCCAAATTAATGCCATCCATAGTTAGTATATCTTTAGATAATTTGTTTCGTAGATTCTTCGGGCCAAGTACAATAACTTCAGTTTTGGTCGTGTTTAACATCAAAAAGTTTAAGGTCATCCACGTTTTTAAGTCCTTGAGGCAGTCTTGAATTTTATTTAGATGATTAATTTCATCAGGCTTGATTGATAAATATAGTTGAGTATCATCTGCATAACAATGAAAATTTACAGAATGATTCCTTATAATATTGCCTAACGGAAGCATATATAATGTGAACAAAATAGGTCCGAGCACTGAGCCCTGTGGCACTCCATGGCTAACTTTGGTTTGCGTGGAAGATTCATCATTGACACGTACAAACTGAGAGCGTTCAGATAGATAGGACCTAAACCAGCCTAAAGCAGTTCCCTGTATGCCAACTAAGTGCTCTAGTCTTTGCAATAAGATATCATGATCGATAGTATCAAATGCAGCACTGAGATCGAGCAAAACAAGAATAGAGACAAGTCCCTTGTCAGAGGCTATTAGAATGTCATTTGTGACTTTAACCAGAGCTGTCTCTGTGCTATGATGTGTTCTAAAGCCAGACTGAAAATCTTCAAATAAATCATTGTTTTTTAAGTAATCACACAACTGTTTTGCGACCGCTTTCTCAAGAATTTTTGAGAGGAACGGAAGATTAGAAATAGGTCTATAATTGGCTAAAACCTCTGGATCGAGGTTGTGCTTTTTAAGAAGCGGTTTTATCACTGCTACTTTGAAAGATTGTGGAACATAGCCTGATAATAAAGACATATTCATAATATTTAATAAAGAAGTGCCAATTAATGGAAAAACTTCCTTCAACAGCTTAGTTGGAATTGGGTCTAACATACACGTTGATGGTTTAGAAGAGAGAATCATTGAATTTAATTGTTCAAGGTTAATGGCTGAAAAGCATTCTAGTTTACTATCTAGTGTAATATTAGAACTTACGTTTCCGGGAGCTGTTGATAACACTATACTGGTCAAAGGCAAGAGGTCATTAATTTTGTTTCTAAGAGTAACAATTTTATCGTTAAAAAAGCACATAAAATCATTACTACTGAGTGCTATGGGAATAGAAGGCTCAATCGAGCTATGGCTCTCTGTCAGCCTGGCTACAGTGCTGAAAAGAAATCTTGCATTATTCTTATTCTCATCTATTAATGAAGAGTAGTAGGCTGCTCTCGCTTTACGCAGTGCTTTCTTATATTCATTGAGAGTAATATGCCAAATTAAACGAGATTCTTCAAGTTTAGTGGAACGCCATATCCTTCCAAGTTGTCTCGACTTTTGCTTTATTTTGCGGGTTTCGGCATTATGCCATGGAGCTAATCTATGTTGTTTTATTTTCTTCTTTTTCAAAGGAGCAACAGAGTCTAATTTTATTCGCAGCGCATCTGTAGCACTATCAACAACATGATCAATTTGGGGTGGTGTACATTTTGTATAAGTTTCCTCCCCTACATGCAGACATGCTATCGAGTTAAATATTGGTGGAATCTCTTCCTTAAATTTGGCTATAGCACTAACAGATAGGTTTCTGCTGCAGGAGCTTTTGACTAATGCTTTGTAGTCTAGTAACAGTACTTCAAAAGTTACTAAGAAATGGTCAGATAAAGCAGGATTATGCGGTTCGACTAATAGTTGCTCAATTTCAATACCATAAGTCAGAACAAGGTCGAGAGTGTGATTATAGCAGTGGGTTGGTTTATTTACACTCTGACAGAAACCAACAGAATCTAATATAGAGTTAAATGCAACAGTAAGGCTATTTTTATCATCGTCAACATGAATATTAAAGTCACCTACGATAATTACTTTATCTGTTTTAAGAACCAAAGTTGATAAAAACTCAGAGAATTCTGATAAGAATTCTGAATAAGGACCTGGTGCACGGTACACTGTAACAAATAAGATTGGCTGCAAAGTTTTCCAGGTCGGATGCGTAAGACTAAAAACGAGACTTTCAAAGGAGGTATAATTTAATTTTGGTTTAGTATTGATAAGTAAACTTGAGTCAAAGATTGCTGCAACTCCACCTCCTCGGCCCACGCCTCGGGCAATATGAGTATTGATATGGCTGGGTGGAGTGGCCTCATTTATGCTGACATATTCTTCATGTCTCAACCAAGTTTCAGTGAGACAGCATATATCAATATTATAATCTGATATTAAATCATTTACCAATATTGCTTTAGATGCTAGAGATCTTATGTTTAAGAGACCACATTTAATATTCCTGTTTTGTTGCACTGTAGTAGTTGTTACATTTACTTTTATTAGGTTATTATGTATGACACCTCTATTAGGTTTTACCTTTAATTGTCCTTGGGCAGACACACACACCGCTAATATTGGGTATTTTATTGGGTTCGGGATTCCTATGGATGACTGCCTAGGAGAGAGCGCAGAGAAGCGTGTAAGACTGCGACTCCGCTTCCTGGTCTCAACTCCAATTTGTCATGGATTAAGTCCACAAAGCCCTGAAATGTTTGCCGAAATGAGATCTGCACCTTCCAAAGTAGGATGAATGCCGTCTCTCTTAATCAGACCAGGTTTTCCCCAGAAGGCTGTCCAATTATTTACGAAGCCCACATTGTTTGCTGGGCACCACCAAGACAACCAGCGCTGAAATGATGACATGCGGCTATACATGTCATCATTGATCAGATTGGGGAGGGGACCAGAGAATATTACGGTGTCCGACATTGTTTTAGCATAACTACACACCGACTCCACATTAAGTTTGGTGCATTCTGATTGGCGTAAACGAACATCATTACCACCGACGTGAATAACAATCCTACTGTATTTACGTTTATTTTTAGCCAGCAGTTTAAGATGCGCATCAACGTCGCCCGCTCTGGCCCCCGGAATGCATGTGACTGTGGAGGCTTCGGTCTCTAAATTCACGTATCTCATAATAGAGCTACCAATAACCAGAGTTGGCTTCTCAGCGGGTGTCTCGCTGAGTGGGGAATATCTGTTAGATACGTGAACGGGTTGGTGGGGACCTGCGGGTTTCGCGTTATGCCCCTTCTGAACAGTCACCCAGTCTCCCTGCTGCTCGGGAGTTGCCGGGGGACGGCTAATAGGAGCTATCTTTTGCCGGTCCGCACCGGCTAACATGGGCTTTACTGTAGCTGAGTTACTTTCTAAGATGCGGAGCCGGGCTTCTATGGCTATGATTCCCGCCTCCAACCTAACAACTATACTACATTTAACACATGTATCGGTACCAGTAAAGGAGGTAGGGAAGTAACCAAACATGAGACAGTGAGAGCAGGAAATAGCACCCGAGGGTGGGGAAAGAGCCATGGCTAGCTATCAAGCTAAAGTAGCTACCGTTAGCAAACCCGAAAAGAGTGTAGGCAACTGTGGAGTTACAGTCGCTAAGAGAAGGAGAGTTGTGAGTGCTTAAGCTGTAGTAACGTGTGATTACAACGTCAGGTAGTTGCCGTGATCAAGAGTTTTAAAACGATCGATTAAGTTAAGATAATAAGCTATCAGCAACAGAACAGGCACACGGGATACCCGGAGATGACAATGACAACAACAACCGGAAGTTACAACATGCTTACCGCAATAGTGGTCCGTGTAGCAACGTAGAGTTATTAACTAGGTAGCAGTGTTATTTAACATACTTTTAATCTGATCAGTGTTATTTAACATACTTTTATTCTGATAAGTATTGTCAAGTTCTCTGGGTTTTTGGCATTTATTTGAGTGTTTGCCCACATTTGAGAGGCTTGAGAGGCAACAGAGGACGCATGGACAACTGGAATCTTTTTTCCTTTTCTTTATTTCAACTTTTCAAGGACACATTATAGTCCAGCAGCAAGTCCTCAAAAAAGGCTTTAGTTTTTGAGATACCCCTACCCGAGGTAGAACAAATGACAACAATGATTTTTCTTATCTTTAGGGTCTCCCATTAATGAAATTGATTGTTGTCAAATTTTATTTTGGGGGAAAATATGTTTTTTTGGTTGTTCTTTAGAACTACCCCAATCCCTGAAAAAGAGCCGAATTAGACCAGGCCGAATGTGGGAAAGTCCATAACTTGAGAATGGCCACTCTTTTCCTCTTCAGATTGCTGAGGTATGAGCCAGGTGGCTGTCCTACATCACCAAATAGTCAGACAATTATTTAACTAAAGAAATACTGAATTATAGTCCTGTAGACTTAGCTTTAGTTTAGAGGGAAATTGTACTTTTTGGTGATAGGAACATAGGACTCCATCACTTTTCTCTCATTTATCAGAAAAACTGAAATCCCTATCAAATATACCATTACTGAATTGTCTAGGGTGCTATTGAACACTAACCAGTAGTTGTATGGACATATCTGGTACAGTTTTATTGCAAATGAGATTTCTTTAGACATAGGCCTACCTCTTCTCTGAGACAATCACATTCCGAATGGGGGAGAAGTGGCACAATAGCCTATAAGTTAAGAATGCTCACTCTGATGGTCATCATATTTGGAGAGGGAAATACCAGGTGGCTGGACTAAATCACCAAATAGTCAGAATAAGAGTAACCCAATACAATAAAGTGTATTCGTTCTAAATTGCAAGCCTCTAAAACATAGGTGTAAATAGTACAGGTTTTATTGAAACCTTAATTCAAAGTACAGTATACAAATCATCAAATAATTCTGTGAGAGGTCAAGTATATAGATACTAGAATATAATGTTAAATTTCAGGTTCCTCAGAAACGTTAGGGGACAGATTTTGACATTTTGCACAGCAGGTGCAGAACTCTGTGAGTTTGGTGAATGCTGTTGTCTTTCCTATTCTGTACAAACTACTTGTTGTGCCACAGCCAGTGAGTGCATGACATGCTGGTAGACATCATTGTAGTTGCCGCCCAGCTTCAGGACCATCTCCAACTAAACGGCCTCTTTGAGAAATTCCAGTCCGGTTTCCGTTCCGCCCACAGCACTGAAACAGCTCTGGTCAGGGTCACAAACGACCTGCTGATGGCGGCTGACACTGGTTCCCCATCTCTCCTCATCCTCCTGGATCTGACTGCAGCATTCGACACTGTTGGCCATAACATCCTCCTTCAGCGCCTCCAATAAACCATCGGACTCTCTGACTCCGCCCTGAGCTGGTTCCAGTCCTACCTGTCTGGAAGAACAGAGTACGTCTCCTTGGGAGGTGCGAGGTCCCAGACACACCCTGTTACCTGTGGTGTCCCTCAAGGGTCGGTCCTCGGGCCCACTCTGTTCACCCTGTACACTCTGCCCCTTGGCCGTGTCATCAGCCAGCATGGAATATCATTCCATTGCTACGCATAAAAACAGGCTTTCAACTGTTCCCTACTTTCATTTGCCTATGTCCTTATTACTTTCTTTTCTGGTTGACTTCCCTTCAGTTTGGTCTTATACACTGGTATTATATTCACAACATTATAATCAGAGTTCAGTATTGGTGGTCTGTATTTAGACACATAAGAGGTTTCTCAATACTCAAATTTCCCCTCCTCGACTCCTCCGTCCTCCGGTAGTGACCCGGAAATGAATTTCAGCGCGTCATTTTGAAGGACATCTCATTTCTCTAAATGAGGATCGAGCATCGAGGAGGCTCTCTGGAGGAGCTCTAACCGAGGAGACACTGATGGGTCCTCCACGGTTCCTCCGCGGATGCATTTCCGGGAACGATGGAGGCGTGACGCACGGCCGGACTTATCTCAGCCAATGACAGCTCTGCATGCATCCCCTGGATATTATTTTAGAAACTGCTTTCATCGCTTCGCGATGTTTCCAGAGAGAACTGCTGTGAGGTCCGTGCAGAAAGCAGAGCAGTGTGTATAATAGGGGTGTAACGGTTCACAAACATTTCGGTTCGGTACGTACCTCGGTTTTTAGGTCACGGTTCGGTACGTTTTCGGTACAGCATAAAAAATTATCACATAACATATTTTTAGTTTTTTTTAAATTATTATTAAACTGTGAATAATGTATTCACTCAAATAAATACAAAATATAATAAAATAAACATTAAGGTGCAGCATTTCGATGAACTGAAATAATCTGTATTTGAACTGTACTGTACTAGTTCCTAAGCAGCCAGTTTGACATTAGGACTTGCTTGTCATTGTATTTTCAAAGAAAAATTAACTTGTCCACATTGCTTACCGAAAGGGCAGATCTGCTGGCACTAACAATGTCTCCTGCTGTGGAGAACACCCTCTCGCTAGGGACAGAGGTAGCAGATACAGCCAGGTAGCGCTTTGCTAACATGGCAACGTAAGGATATTTGGTGTTTGTAATAGCTTTTGCTCGGTCTGAACTTTTTGCGAGTGGAGGAGGCTTAAATGCTAGTGGGAGTTGGGTTTGCACTTCAGTCTTTTTTCTTTTGGTACCGATGATATTCACGTTCGGGAGGCACGTAAACAACAAACAGTAAAATACACCCGAATTCTCTAGGCAGATAAAAGGGTCTTAACGTCATGCAGAGAATTTCAACGTTGGGATCACAGGTTTTACATTTTACTGAGTATGATCGGCACCACAGATCATTAATATACACACAAATACCGCCTCCTCTGGTTTTCCCCGAGTTCGCATCACTGTCTGCTCGAACAAGGGTGAGTCGAGTCTTTTATCAATGTTAGTCAAGCAAGTCTCAAGTCAAAAAATATGCAAGTCATGTGAGTCAAGTCATGTGACTCGAGTCCCCCACCTCTGATACTTTGGTTAGAATATTGCTGTATTACTGCAGGGCTCGACATTATAATTGGCCCGCTGGCCCGGAAGCACTATTTAGACACCCCGGGCCAGCATAACGTACTTTCCACTTGCCCGCTCGGGCCACTAAAAATATTGCTTTCAAAAAAATGTCCTGTGGTATTGGTATTTTGACTAGCAATTTAGTTAAATTGTTTCGTTTATCAACGCTACAACATAGCATTCCGTGAGTCGGTTGTCGTTGTTGGGTGAAAAGCAAACAGCTGTTTGCTGCGGAGCACAGCGCGAGCAGGCTCCCGTGAGCGGGAGCGGGAGCGCGCTCCTTCACTACAGACTATCGCGCCACCTAACCAGTCGCCAAAATGTTTTTAATACCAGCGGTAGCCGGGCAAAAAACAATCTTCAAATAAGAGAGGAAGTTTCAGCCAGCTTGATCGATGGAGTTGGCTTCTATAGAGTGGTGCAGTGACGCGTCCTAAAACCCTTTTATATTCTATCGATTAGATTTATGATTAGAAAATTATAAAAGTAGGGTAGACATGTGGAGATTATCCGGCTGAACAAAACGTGCATTTATCAAACAGGTTTGTTTTCCACAGACCTTATTTCCAGCTATTTTCCAAAACCTGTGGAGAAATGCCATTGCTTTTTGTCGAGGGAACCAGCAGCTTACTTCCTGGTTTTAGGACGCGTCACTGGCTGCACCTCTCAATATGATGCCAATATAAACAAGGTCTTCTGTCGGCTCTGTACATCAATGCCGACCTATGCTGACAAGTAAGTGAAGAGTAGACAATATAAAGGTATTGGCGAAATGTCCCAGCAGTTTAGGATAATGAAGGTTCTAATCAAATCAATTACATAGCCATTACATGTCTAACTCCTAATGACAGGAAGGCAGAAAGTGCATTATACAAATAATAATACTCATAATAGCAGAATTTTTTTAACAATATCATTATTTTTAATAAACCAAATATGAACAATTGAGGAAAATGAGGAAGAACTGATGATTCAAATGTTGTAGTACAAGTAGTAATGTAGTTAGTGCATACATTACTATTGCAACAAATGTGTTAATTTTCTTCATTATTAGTCGATTTTTTTTTTGGTGGACGAAAGCTCCGGGCCAGAGGTTACAATGGTGGGGCCAGTGATAATACAATTCCACCGGCCCGGAGGGCCAGTGGCATTTTACCCTTAATGTCTACCCCTGTACTGTATCAAATATAATACAAATATAATAAACACAAACAGTTGACAAGTAGTATTTTGTTAACTCAAGGTTTATATTAAGTGAGTTTTTATTGTGTTAACTTGTGTATTTATGCTTTTTAGATTGACTTTCTCTCTTTCTCTGTCCATTTGTTCTAGAAACCGAAAGGAAGAGAGAGACGTCACAGCTGTCAGCGATGTGACAAATCCTTTACAAAATCAGGACATTTAAAGACCCACCTGCGTATTCACACGGGAGAAAAACCGTATAGCTGTGAAGAGTGTGGGAAAACGTTCACTACATCAGGTGCTCTCAAAAGACATCAACGTATTCATACTGGAGAAAAACCTTACAGCTGTGAAGAGTGTGGGACAACTTTCACTACATCAGGTGCTCTCAAATCACATCAACGTATTCATACTGGAGAAAAACCTTACAGCTGTGAAGAGTGTGGGACAACTTTCACTACTTCAGGTGCTCTCAAATCACATCACCGTATTCATACTGGAGAAAAACCGTACAGCTGTGAAGAGTGTGGGACAACTTTCACTTCATCGAGTAATCTCAAAACACATCACCGTATTCATACTGGAGAAAAACCGTACTGGTGTGAAGAGTGTGGGACAACTTTCACTACATCAGGTAATCTCAAATCACATCAACGTATTCACACTGGAGAAAAACCTTACAGCTGTGAAGAGTGTGGGAAAACGTTCACTTCATCAAGTCATCTCAAAACACATCACCGTATTCACACTGGAGAAAAACCGTACTGTTGTGAAGAGTGTGGGAAAACGTTCACTAGATCAGATGCTCTCAAATCACATCTTCGTGTTCACACACTCTTAAAACCATAGTGGTGTTAAGAGTGTGGGAAAACTTTTTCTTAAAGTATTCACCTTAAAGTCCATGAGCGAGTTTCACTGTTCATTAATCTGCCGAGTAGTTTCTCCAATAATCTGTTTGTTTAATAAAATGTTGTGACTTTAAACTTTGATTGGGATGTTTTTGATAGTTCCTGTTGAGTTAGCAGTCTGTTCTGGTCTAAAAGAACCAATGATTCATGTATCTAGAACATATTTACGATGTTTTCAGTTTTATTCTATTCTCTTGTTAAAATGATCAGACTACCAAAAATAAAATGGCCTTAAAAATAGGGTTGCCAGAAACTGACCATGATCAAAATCGGCAGCCCTGGCGAATAATAATCGATCATTCGATCGACCGACCGACCTACACCACCACCCCATGCTCTGCACGCAGGCTTCCTCCAAGTTTACAGTAAAACAAACTGGTGGTGTGACCAATGGCCATTTACAATTATTAATACTATTATTAGCATTAGTCTATATTTTGGTTGAAACTAAGCCAGAAAAAAAATAAAAAATAAAAATAAAATCCATTTTTAAAAATAATATTCGATTATGGAGACTGTAACGAATAATCACTGGCATCCCTACTTAGAAACAGACTCGCAACCCTGCATATCTGTTGTGTTTGGCAGCATATTGTAAACATGTCATTCCCTTATTTTCAATTACCACAGGTTGTGAAGTGATGTATTTGAGGTGTACTGTCAAATAAAATAAAATCTAAGTTTATTTATAAAGCACGTTTAAAAGCGATTTTTGGTCGGGCCAAAGTGCTATACATGTAATAAATACTGCAATCAAGAAATGCTGGAGGAAAGAACACTAGTATGCCTTAATGATGGACATGGCACAAGAGTAGATGTACACAGGGGGAAAGTTTCATGCCTGGATCTGACATTAGTGTCAAACTGTTTGGTTCATACATGCAAATGGTTTGTTTTGAATAACTCCACTGTAGGAAGTGACAATTATCCAGTGCCTACTAAAATGAATAATAATGTGTATATATATACAGGAAGGAGGTGTAATAACCAGGTGGTGCTTTGCTAAAGCTGATTGGGGGAAATGTAGGATATGGTGTGAGGAGTCGGTACACCTGCTAACATCAGAGGGAAGCAGAGAGGTAATTACAAGCCAAATAATGCAACATATACTAAATGCAGCAGAGAACAGTATACCCAAAGCAACAACCAAGGGTAGGAAGAAAGTGGTGCCATGGTGGAATGAGGAATGCAGCAGGGCTATTAAAGAGCGAAACGATGCATTTAGAGAATTAAAGAAAAACATGACACAAAATAATGTTATAGAGTATCAAAGGAAAAGGGCAGCTGCTCGAAGGACAATCCAATACACAAAAAAGAGAACATGGAGAGAATTGTGTTCTACCATTGGCAGAGGAGTAACATTAGGTGAAGCCTGGTCCATGTTTAAGGGGATGAGTGGGAAAAGGAAATCCATTAAAATTCCAGGTTGATGGGGAGAGGCTGGCAGTGACCGATAAAGAGAAGGCAGGTATGTTAGGAAGGACACTTGCAGCAGTACATAGCGGGGAGCATCTCAGTGATATTCATAGGCAGCAAAAACAGCACTTACTAGCAGAGAATGAAAACGTGAAGGAGAAGAGACATGATAATAGGTCAGCTCGTGGAATTGGTAAGAGTGAGTAATGATGTGGAAAAAACATTGAAAATGAAAGGGATAATGGCAATAGTGTACGTTGACATTGAAAAGGCGTATGACTCTGTGTGGAGGGAGGGAAAACTGATCAAATTGAGTATGGGTATGGGAGGGAGAATGTTCAATTGGGTAAGGGCCTTTTTAACAGACAGGACATGTAGAGTAAAGGTTGGAGCAGATATTTCCAATTATTTTGAAATAGAAAATGGTATCCCCCAAGGGAGTGCAGTCAGTCCAATATTATTTAACATCATGATTAATGATATATTGACATGCTTATACACATGCATCCAATGGGCTCTATACGCAGATGATGGGGCTATTTGGATGAGGGGAAGACATGCCCCATACGTAATGGAGAATATAGCTAGAGCGATTAAAAAAGTGGAGAGGTGGTCATATAACTGGGGATTCAAAATGTCAGAAAGCAAGTCATGCTACATGGTATTTACAAACAAACGCAAGATTGATGGCCAACAGCTAACACTATATGATCGTCCAATGACAAAGGTGAATGAGTTCAAATACCTAGGATTGTGGTTTGATAGCAAATATACATGGGAAATGCACATTAAACAAGTGGAAACAAAATGCTAAAAATTATTAAATGTATTGCAAGATGTAGTTGGATGCAACTGGGGCGCAGACAAACAAGCATTAATAGACATTTTCAGATCAATGATGAGGTCCACAATAGACTATGGTTGTGTAGCGTATGGAGCAGCAGCAAAAACATCACTTAAAAATGGATTTTTACAATGCAGTTCTGATAGAAACAGGAGAGACGCCTCTGGAGATCAGAAGAGAGAGACTTGCTCTGTCATACTGGGTCAGGCTACAAGGAAGTGGAGAGGAAAATATCACAAACAGAAAGCTGCAGGATTGCTGGGAATATACAAAGTTCCAGGGGCGTGGGTTTGGCTGGACGAGTGAGGAGAGAACGAGGGCATATGGAGTGGAGACCATCACGCTTGCCAAAGCCAGCCCATTTAGCCGTGTTCCCCCATGGCTTTCCCCAGAAGCTAACATAGATGTGAGTATCATAGAAAGGAAAAAAGAGAGGCAAATAAATGAAGTGGGAATTAAAACGAGTATCTGAACGAAAAGTACTACAATTACCTCAAAATGTACACAGATGGTTCTAAGAACAAGGAAGAGTGTTGGAGTTGGTATATACTTCCCAAACTTTAAAATATCGATCTCAAAAAGAGCGTCTGATCAACTATCAGTGTACACAGCAGAAATGCTGCTGTAGTAATAGGATTACAGTGGGTTGAAGAGGTCAGACCAGATAGGGTGGTGATATGCACAGATTCATTGTCCATATTACAAAGCATACAATCAACAACAACTACTAGAGAAGACATTCTCATAGAACTGAACCACAGCCTGTTAAGACTTCACAGAAGGCGGTATAGATCTTCAGTTCTGCTGGGTGCCTGCACATGAGGGGGTGAAAGGGAACGAGTGTGCATGAGGGGGTGAAAGGGAACGAGTGCGCATGAGGGGGTGAAAGGGAACGAGTGCGCATGAGGGGGTGAAAGGGAACGAGTGCGCATGAGGGGGTGAAAGGGAACGAGTGCGCATGAGGGGGTGAAAGGGAACGAGTGTGCATGAGGGGGTGAAAGGGAACGAGTGCGCATGAGGGGGTGAAAGGGAACGAGTGTGCATGAGGGGGTGAAAGGGAACGAGTGTGCATGAGAAGCAGAAGGAGAAGGAAAAGCAGTCATTAAGAAGAAAGGGATGGAGAGCAGTAACGAGTGTAGGAACTGTGGAGTAAAAGAACATGTGGAACATTTCTTGTTACATTGTGACATCTATAAAGCGGAAAGAGAAAAACTAAAGGATGAAGTTTTAGAGGCAGAGAGGGAGAGGGGTTGGTATTCTGGGAACAGAAGGAGTGAGAGCTACCAGAAAGGCACTGGTTACCTTTCTGAGGGAAACTGGGGTAGGAACAATAATTTAACATTAGTTCAGGAAAGATCATAGATTTTTGTTTTATTTATTTTATGTTTTTTGTTGATTGATTGATTGATTTTTTGTTTAGATCATAGATGGATACGTCCATGAGTTAAGAGATGGAATGATATGATGATTCACAGTCCAGGGTTGCCAATTCTCACGCATCGGGCGTGTGGCACACGCTTTCACTCTCAGTCTCACGCTCTCACTCTGCCCAAACTATTCTCACGCCAAAAACAAGATGAACCGGCGATCGTTTTTGGTTGGTTATTTACAATGTTGAGTTGACAGCTGCTCAAGCTGTCGACCCGCTCCCTCCCCGCCCCCACCACTCTTAACAACGTTAACAGACGGTATTGCGCATGCAAACAAAAATATAAACGCAACACTTTTGTTTTTGCTCCCATTTTTGATGAGATGAACTCAAAGATCTAAAACATTTTCTATATACACAAAATAACCATTTCTCTCAAATATTGTTCACAAATCTGAAAAAATCTGTGATAGTGAGCACTTCTCCTTTGCCGAGATAATCCATCCCACCTCACAGGTGTGGCATATCAAGATGCTGATTAGATTAGGGGTCCGGGGCAGTCCGAAAACCAGTCAGTATCTGGTGTGAGGGGTAGGGTTAGGGGTAGGGTTAGGGTAATCTTATGAATCGAGTGGCCTGTGTTCGTCGTCCATTACATACGCCTGCCCATACCATAACCCCACCACTACCATGGGCCACTCAATTCACAACATTACCCTAACCCTACCCCTAACCCTACCCCTCACACCAGATACTGACTGGTTTTCGGACTGCCCCGGACCCCTAATCTAATCAGCATCTTGATATGCCACACCTGTGAGGTGGGATGGATTATCTCGGCAAAAGAGAAGTGCTCACTATCACAGATTTTTTCAGATTTGTGAACAATATTTGAGAGAAATGGTTATTTTGTGTATATAGAAAATGTTTTAGATCTTTGAGTTCATCTCATGAAAAATGGGAGCAAAAACAAAAGTGTTGCGTTTATATTTTTGTTCAGTGTATATCAGTGTATTAAAGTCAATACTTCATTCATTTAAACCAATATCTTTCTTGATTCTTTGTACAGTATGAACAAAAGAGTCTTTGTACCTGTGCTGAAGTTCACTGCTGTGAGGAGTCCAGTTCTGTCCCTCACTCTCTGGTCCAGCCTGTCTGCATCACCTGGACACCTTAAACAAACAGATATATATGTAAAGTACCATGTGTACAAACAATCTAACTGATTCTCTTCTGTTGAACATGTTGGATTGTGTATTGTCCGAGTCAGGGTCCTTTTTATTTTACTGTAACTTTGGAAGTTATGTTACCAATGCTTACTGTTTATTTGATACCAATAGCTTGGTTTCAGTCACGTGACTTCTACGACGCGCGAAATTCAAGTGGAGGTCAGGAAGTGAAAACGCAATCATTCATCAACGCAGGAATCATGGAGGACACCGACTATGTCAAACAATTAAATGAACCTGCACGCCGCAGATATCGTGAAAAAATCACAGCACACATCGGATACGATCCGTATCAGCTGAAAAAGAGCGACTTTTCTCGTGATTTATCAGATTTGCCCGCTGTTGAGGCGATGGATATCACCAGCTACTAGGGGTGTAACGGTACACGTACCCGTACCGAAATTATTCAGTACGGGCCCTTCGGTTCGGTACACGTGTGTACCGAAGTGTACCGAACGAATATAACGTTAAACGTAAAAAATTGAGAACGTGAACAACTTCTTGGAAGTAATCTCAGGTGCTGCGTCGCAGCATTCAGAGTAATTTGCTCCCATTGTGTTCAACGCGTCATAGAGCGAGCAAGTCATTTCATTGGACGAGCTGGTCAGAGGGATGCGTTCATATGTAATCAGTAATTTGAGGAACTGTCGAAATGGCGAACGCAGATAAAGTTGAGCTCGAAAATCCTCCAGCATCATTGAAGTCTCCGGTTTGGGAACATTTTGGTTTCGCAGTTACGTACAAGGATGACGGACAAAGACAGGTGGACCGAACCAAAGCTGTTTGTCGGCATTGTTCAACTAAAATTGGTTACGCGGCTGGCAATACATCAAACTTGCACACTCATTTGAAAAGGCATCACCCGAACGTGAATATCACCGGTATCAAAAGACTGAAGTGCAAACCCAACTCCCGCTAGCATTTAAGCCTCCACCACTCGCAAAAACTTCAGACCGAGCCAAAGCTATTACAAATGCCAAATATCCTTATGTTGCCATGTTAGCAAAGCGCTACCTGGCTGCTACCTCTGTCCCTAGCGAGAGAGCGTTCTCCACAGCAGGAGACATTGTTAGTGCCAGCAGATCTGCCCTTTCGGCAAGCAATGTGGACAAGTTCATTTTTCTTTAAAAAAACATGAAAATACAATGACAAGCAAGTCATAATGTCAAACTGGCTGCTTAGGTACTAGTACAGTACAGTTCAAATACAGATTATTTCAGTTAATCGAAAAGCTGCACCTTAATGTTTATTTTATTATATTTTATATTTATTTGAGTGAATATTCATAGTTTAATAATAATTAAAACCCCAAAACTAATAGTTTATGTTTTGTGAGTAGCTACTAGTACAGTAAAGTTCAAATACAGATTATTTCAGTTCATCGAAATGCTGCACCTTAATGTTTATTTTATTATATTTTGTATTTATTTGAGTGAATACATTATTCACAGTTTAACGATGCAGAGAAACTAGTCCATGCATTTGTTACTTCAAGGCTGGATTATTGTAACTCTTTATTATCAGGGTGTACCAAGAAGTCAGTCAAGTCGCTTCAGCTGATTCAAAATGCTGCAGCTCGTGTGCTAACCAGAGTTAGGAAAAGGGACCACATTACTCCTGTTCTGGCTGCCTTACACTGGCTCCCTATAGAACACAGGATAGAATTTAAAATTCTTCTTCTCGCCTACAAAGCCCTTAATGGGCAGGCGCCATCTTACCTTAAAGAACTCATTATACACTACTGTCCTACTAGGGCATTGCGTTCCAAGACTGCAGGGTTGTTGGTTGTTCCGAGAGTCTCTAAAAGTACAATGGGAGCCAGAGCCTTTTCTTATCAAGCTCCACATTTGTGGAATCAGCTTCCAGTTTGTGTTCGGGCGGCAGACACCCTATCCGTTTTTAAGAGTGCGCTTAAGACCTTCCTTTTTGATAAAGCTTATAGTTAGGGCTGATTAGATTCAGCCCCTAGTTTTGCTGATAGGCTTAGTTTGTCGGGGGACATCTTACTTCTTCCTTCTCTCTGTCTATACCTGTGTACTCTCATGTTCCGATTAACCCAGCTTCCCCAAATTTCTTTCTTTTTGGTGTCTATATACGCTGGGATCCGGAGTCATGGATGATCCTGCGGTCCTGTGTCCTGCATCGCGAGACCTGGATCTTGAGTCGTGGCTGTGGTCATGGATCATAGGTCCTGGATGGATATCCTCGTGGATTCATCTTCCTATTAAACACACATGCATTTCCAAACATTTGGACTACCTATGTTGCAAATGTATTATCATTTCAATTTACACACGGCATCTATTGCACGTCTGTCCGTCCTGGGAGAGGGATCCCTCCTCTGTTGCTCTCCCTGAGGTTTCTCCCATTTTTCCCTTTAAAACTGTGGGTTTTCTTCGGAAGTTTTTCCTTGTACGATGTGAGGGTCTAAGGACAGAGGGTGTCGTATTGTCATACTGATATTTTGTACAAACTGTGAAGTCCACTGAGACAAATGTAACATTTGTGATATTGGGCTATATAAATAAACATTGATTGATTGATTGATTGATTTAACAATAATGAAAAAAATATATGTTATGTTTTGTGATAATTTTTTCTGCTGTACCGAAAACGTACCGAACCGAACCGTGACCTAAAAACCGAGGTACGTACCGAACCGAAATGTTTGTGAACCGTTACACCCCTACCAGCTACCTCGTCCTTCATACCTTCTACTACACGGCTAGCCAAATGAAAGCATATAAAAGCCTGGAAGCTTTCAACTACTTTGTGTGTGGATGGGTGAATGACCTCGGCACCAAAAAGGCATTAAACAAATGTCGACTTGTTTTTGCCCGGGTGAGTGTTAACTACCTATACCTTCTTACCTCTAAGTAGCATTATTAGGAGACATCTAGCTAGCTAACTTTAGCTACATGGACTCATGTAAGGCAGTGTTACGGCTGTCGCCTTGCCTTCAGCATTAACTGGCCTGTGAGTGTTCTGTGTGTGTATATATATATATGTGTAGTATGTGTGTTATGATTACATGTAGGTACTATGGTTACCACATCGGCGACGTTGTTTCGCATAGACTGTATATATAACCGTGATTTAATTGTAATACACGTTTCAAAATGATGCCGAAGTAACAACATACTGATACCGGTTAGTAAAAACCATGAATTGATGCTTTGACAAGTCTGCAGACAGACGGAAGGCGAAAAACCCTTTTAAAATGCATGTTTTCTAAATGGAGCTTGGTTAAGCTAACGCAGTATATGCTCCGACCGTCCACACTCACAACAACGGCCTATACAGACATAAATAAACCAGCGACTGTATTCGCCATGACACAGGCAGTCTGTGGTTTGTACTTGTTTAACTTTTGTCTAGTTTCTGAACAGATATGAGGAGCTGTGAGCTCTGAGTGCTAAGAGCTAACGGCTGTGTTGTTTTTCTGGGGCTCTCATTGAAGATGACGTCACGGCTCCGCCTACACTACGTTACTATAGAGAACCGCAGTGACGCGTCCTAAAACCCGGAAGTAAACTTCTTCCGGTTCCTTCGTCAAAAACGCAATGCAATTTCTTCATAGGATTTTGGAAAATAGCTCGAAATAAGGTCTGTGGTTGACACACATTTAAGAGAGGGATCACGTTTTGTTCAGCCGGATAATCTCCACATGTCAACCCTACTTTTATAATTTTTGAATCATAAATCTAGTCGCGAACTAAACGAACTACAAGCTAGTACAGCAGCAGGGTCGCACGACTTCAATGGCACGCCAACTTAAGATCAATTCAACTGACTTGCACTGAAACTGCACTTTGAACACTTTAAATATATTATTAACATTTTAAACTGTATACCCCGGTTATCTAGGCCCTTTTTTTGTTTGTTTAATGTATACCACGTTTATCTAGGCCCGTTTTGTTTTATGTATACATGTCACACTGTGGGAAACGATATTTCTGGATGTATAACACATGTAGAATTTTTGACAATAAAGCTGACTTTGACTTCCGCGTGCTTGCATATTTTAACAAAGCTTTTCATTTTAGCCACACTGAATTTAACTAGAAGTCATGGCTGTCAATGACCAGTCTGATATCGTTTTACTAAGATGACAAGAAGTGTAGATAGAGGAGAGAACCACTACAAGTCAGGACACGTACAACAGTGCAGCCTAGATGAAGGTGTGCTTACCGGTGTTGTCAGGGCTAGCATGAGGGACAAGGTTTATAGTGTCGGTGAGTAGTGATAGCAAGAGTACCATTAACCTAGAGTTAATTTATTCCCATTAATTCCCATCAACAAATCAATTTTATGTGTCACATGAAATCTTTATTACAAATATTACACACCAGAAAACACAGAAATATCCATGAAATAAACATAAAGTAGGCTACAAACAATTAAAGGGATAATTGGGAAGGCATTACAAATGTAAATATATTTTAAATAATAAAACAATCCCACCACCACAGGTATCTACAGGAGAAGAGGGAATTCTCTCCACAAAATGTGAATGCCTACGTGGAGAATGGAAATGCAGTCATGCGGCTGCATTAGCCATCTTTGCCATCCATAATTTCAGCTGACACCCCCTGTCAGTGGAAGAAGCCAAAGGCAGCTAAACGTACGCATTCAGTGGAGGAGCTATTTCCTCCAACCAATAACTCATTCAACCCGCTGACAAGAGAGCCCACCTCCGAAGATCGTGACTGGCTGAGGGACAGACTCTGGGGCAGGTTCTCAGGAATTTCTTGGCTTCTCTCCCCCGAGCCAGAAGAGGAACACTACAGCTTGGAAACACTTACTGTTCCTGAAATTCTCAAATCTGTTGGGCATCAGGGACCTGAGGCAATTGTGGCAAGCATGGCATTGTCTGAGGAGCAACAGAGGGCAATTCAGGTGGCTACCACTGGTCAGCGAACCAACACAAACTGGCATTTGTTCAGGAAAGGAAGGTTGACTGCCAGCAACTTTGGAGCTGTCCTGAGGTCAAAGCGTGTGACTGCTTCCCTTATTGCCAGGGTGCTAGGGCAACAGCAGGCCCTTGATGGTGTTTTGTCTGTACAGTGGGGGATTATGAATGAATGTGAGGGCGTCAGGGCATTCACCACTGCAACCCAGATGCAGGTCCATGAGTCAGGTTTGTGGCTCTCCCAATCAGGAGTGTTGGGGGCATCTCCAGATGGTCTGGTAGGGTCTTCCGCTGTGCTGGAGGTAAAGTGTCCCTACGGAGCCAGGGAAATGACAATTAGTGAAGCATTGCAAATCAAGGGCTTCTGTGTCAGTAAGGAGGGAGAAACATTCAGCCTGCGTGAGGAACATCCTTACTGGCACCAAGTGCAAGGTCAGCTTCACGTCACTGCAAGAATGAAGAAGAAATTAAGAAATTGTGAATCGTTTTTAATTTACATTTACTCGCCTTTGCAATGTTGTGGTTGTTAGAGTGTTAGGTTTCCTGTCAGCTCGTCTGTTGGGAAGATATAAAATATTAGTTTCATGGAAGTCACACCGTCACATATAAGACATACAGTACATAGGCTAAAACAAAAACATCTAAAGATATAACCTTGCATTTTGATAAGTCTCGTGAACATTTTCACTATTTTGACATTTTTATAAATGTCAAAATGAATATAAATGTAAAATGTACATGTGATGTTACGTCCAAGAGAAGCTATGGAGCAGAGAGTTCTCTGCCAGCCAGAGGTGATTTGTTATTAGTTCAATATGTCAAACTGATTTCCCTGACTACAATCTTTAGTTACATGGTGAAACGTTATGCTGCTTGTACTAATTAGACTTATCATATAAGCCACACAGGTTTTAATAGGATGTATTCATTATCTTTACTTATGTTGCGGTCTTTTCAGCAGTGCCATCTCTAAAACGGCGATACAGTCACTACCCATCATTTAAATTTCACCGTGACATGGACAAAAATGTAACGTCAGCTTACCTCATGGCATGAATCCAGACTCTCCTTTGGAAAACATTGGCCGGGAAACGATAGAACGAGCACGTTTCATGCGAATACCTGTGGCTGCAACCCTGGCAAAGCAACAAACCATTGCGTAGCTAACTAGTAGCGCTAGCTTTAGCTAACGACACGAACTGCCGAGTAAAATTGGAAAACACTGGTAATTAATTATTCTATAATTTGTAAAACTACGGTGTTAAAAACGACAATTTCAAAAATTGGTCAGATATAGATATACAGATACTAAAGATAGGCAGGTACTTGCTTTCAAGCAGAACACAGGGGAAAACAAACTTAGCGGGAGTGTTTACGTGTGTGGGCGTAATGACGTACAACGGCCTCGACAATTTCTGTAGTCCTATTCAGCCACTCGGTAACAACCATCGTTTTTCAGACACGTAAACTCTTCAAAAATCACCAGTGGGGTCACTGCTGATGTATCTACTGTCGTAGAACAAAACGTGATTTATCTCTTAAATTTGTGTCAACCACAGACCTTATTTCGAGCTATTTACCAAAACCCTATGGAGAAAATGCATTGCTTTTTTGACGAAGGAACTGGAAGTGCTAAAAATGCTAACTTACTTCCGGGTTTTACGACGCGACACTGCGGTTCTCTATTAGGCTTGTTTGAGACGCGTTGCGGCTCGCCTCGAAAGTAGACGAGAATAGCCGATCGCAGCCGGGGGAGGTCTCAAAAAGCTCGCCTGAAGTCGGACAGCTCGGAGTCGGCTTCGTCTTCTTCTTCTTTTTCTTCTTCTTCTTCTTCTTCTTCTTCTTCTCTCGGTTATTTGGCGGATTTCAAACAACTTTAGGGTGCATACCGCCACCTCCGGAGTCGGCTTGACTCGGTTTGCATTTATAAAGAATGCACACATGTGTTTAATCGTTAATGTCAGATATGTACTAAGTAAAAACATTTGTTCCTGCTCAAGATTAGATTCAACTTTATTGTTATTGCACATATTACAGGTACTGAGACAACGAAATGCAGTTTAGCTTCTAAGCAGGTGCAACAAGCAGTGAAGTGAAAAGTAATGTACACAATAGACAGAATAAAATATAGAATGAATTGAATGATGAATAAACAGTGAGGGGTATGAATACACTAGATATCAGCCTGTGAGCAGTATGAACAGTGTGTATGAATATGCTAAGATATATTTATAAAGTATGAAACGGTAAGCAGTGCAAGTATAGTATAAAATATATAGATATTAATCTCATGATGATAAACATTGTGGAACAATTATGAAAAATGTTAATGGAGGGGACGACGTAAAACTGACACAAAACAACAACAAACTTTTGCCGAGCCAATTGGAGAGTTTCATCAGCAGCACGTGGTAAAAACCACCAATGAGCGCTCAGCTCGAGATACCAGCGAGTCGTTTCCCATCAAGCATTTCGCTTCCGCAGCCCGTGGAGAGGAACTGCGCCGCCTCGCCGCGCCTCGCCTCGCCGCGCCTCGCCGCGCCTCGCCGCGCCGCACCTCGCTCTCAAGGCTGCGGGCGTCTTTGTCCCGCGAGATTTCAACGTCTCATGTAGGCGAGCCTCCAGAGCAAGTCGGACAAAAATGACTAACCATCATGCAACGCACTAGCAAGACGTTGATCGAAATTGCGCAGGTCTGCGCAGGTCTCGCTTGTCTCAAACAAGCCTACTAGGCTTGTTTGAGACGCTTTGCGGCTCGCCTCGAAAGTAGACGAGAATAGCCGATCGCAGCCTGAAAAGCTCGCCTGAAGTCAGACAGCTCGGAGTAACCCAGATTCACATGTGTATGTTGACCCAAACATGGTGAGCACATACATAGCCAGCGTCTTCAGTGTCCCATAGTCTTGGGGACAAGACACCCAAAAAGTGCTCAAGCTTTCAGCACCCCGGAGAGCAGCTTGCATCTCGCTGGAGGCCTGTATGTCAATGAGTTGAATCTGAATCGCCGCTTCATCCAACTGCAGCAGCTTCTTCGCATTAGCGGAGCATTCTCCGACTAGGCTGATCGAGAATGGGTCACGCACAAATTTGAGGACATCTCTGGTTATGGCAAAGTCATCAAATCTTGTAGAGAAGTTTCCCCTCAGCTATGTCATGAATTGCTTCATATTACGAGTGATGTTGCTCTCCCCCACTGTCTTCAGTATGTTGAAGTGCAGCAGTTTCCCTGATATCAAATCTGTGTTGAACAGATCCAGTTTCCTCCAAAAGGCATCAAGTTTTTCCACCAAATTCACCACGGATTTTTCTTTGCCTTGTAGTTGCAGATTGAGTACATTCAAATGTGAAAATATGTCTGCTAAAAATGCGACGTTGCTCATGTATGTTTTGTCTTGCATGATGCACAGGTAGTCAGCTGCTCCTTTGGATTTACTTTGTTTGACAAGCTCCACAACTTGATCCCTGAGTTCAATGAAACGTTCCAAGGCTTTACCTTTGCTCAGCCAGCGCACGTCATTGTGGAGTAAGAGGTCATCGTGGGTAGCATCCGATTCCAGCACGAATTTGCGGAAGAGGCGATGTTGGGTACTTGAATTCCCTCTTATGAAGTTAATTATTTTCATTGTTTTGTCCATGACATCTTTCAAATCCCCGCTTAGCTTGGCGCACAGCACGCTTTGGTGGATCAGACAGTGAAGGGCATTTGTCTTTGGAGCAACATTTTTAAATCTGCTCACCATACCCCTGTTTTTGCCGACCATGGCAGGAGCACCATCTGTCACAATTAAGTTGACTTTCTGTAATAACAGGCCATGTTTTTTAAATAGCTCCTCCACTTTCTCAAAGATGATTTCCCCAGTGGTATTACCTTCCAGTGGAATCAAAGCCAACAGCTCTTCTTTAAAATCTTTTCCATCAAAGTATCTGACAAAGACGGATAGCTGTGATATATCAGTGGTGTCAGTGGATTCGTCAATAGCCACAGATATATGTTCAGCTTTCTTGACCTCATCAAGTACAAGTCGCTGAACATCCTCCGCCAACACATGAACCCGGCGGGCGGTAGTCGAAGCAGAGAGCGGTACTTGCTTCACGGATGCCACAATCCTATCCATGGATTTGTCGGTGGCGAGTTCCTCCAAAACTGACACCATGCACTCCTTAAAAACTTCTGACGTGGCAAATGCTTTATTATTTTTTGTCAGAACCCACACAGCCTGAAGAGACGCACTTGTTGCCCTCTCTTGCTCTGTTGAAGTCCGGGTAATAATTCCGGTGGCACGGGCATATCCAGCTTTCAAGGTGGACATTTTAATGCGACGGGCCTGGACTTCTCAGGATACGACTCAGAGAAAGTTGCATGCTTTGTTAAATGATGACGCCTGAGATTGTACTCTTTTGGAACAGCGACCATTTCATTGCAGATAAGGCAAACAGGTTTAGCCTTACTGAACGATGGCATGATGAATGCGTATTTATCTGTCCATTCTTCATTAAAACTGCGGTTTTCCACTTCAACTTTACGCTTGAGGCTCTTTGACAGTGACATTTTTGCGTGCCTGCATGGCAAAGCACATCCTTATATCCTGCAACCGTTTCCCACCAATCAGGACACGGTATTAATACAAAAGTTAATTCCTTTCCCTGCCAATCAGGACTGCTTTCAGTTTTATTACCCCAGATACAGGCTTATTAAAAAAAAGATAATTTTTTCAATAAAGTGAACATATTAACCCTCTGGAGTCGGTGGTCCAGGTGTGCATAACTTACGTAATTAATCATATATTTTCGATTATAAGGAGTAGAAATATGATTCAGATATCCGCGGAATCGCTGGAAGGGTAGCTTTCCAGCGGTACCTCCTGTGAAACTGTAACCAGGGCACAGCAGCCAATATGGCCGCTCAAAGCAGCTTGACTTTACACTGTGTGGGATTGGTGGATTCGTGTGTCCGTCAAGGAAATCTCGGCCGGCAGCCATGATGGTCTGAAATGACCAATGGACATCGAGAAATCACTAAGGGCTTACCCACCAAGTAAAAAAAAACATAAACCACGTGTCTCCCATCAGTTTACGTCTGTGAGGAGAGAGAGAGAGACAGAGAAAATGGCCGATTTTTTCCGCTAGCAGCAGTGAAGATAGAGCCTCAGAACCTGAAGTCTTCGACTCTTCTGAAGAAGAAGAATACAAAGACAACAACATGGATCCATTTGGACATGGGTAAGTGTAAATATTACAGTAATAGTGTACTGGCAATGTGTGGGGAATACCGCGAAAATTAACAATAGGTTTATTGATATATTTTTTTTATCGATAGTCATGAACTTTTTCTTGGGACAAAATATACTCTCCATTAGCAAATGTTTACTCTGTGTTAACGTTATTTTGGTGTGTAAAAGTGAGATTACATTTGTAGATGATTAAATTAATCATTTATTCCTCCCACAACGGAGACATTTACAGTAGCTCTAGACATGTTTTTGCCAGATGAGACTTTGTCATAGATTTATTTATATGTGTGCCTGTGATTATTTTACCGTCCTGTACAGATGAGACTTTGTAATCAGATGAGACTTTGTAATCAGATGAGACTTTGTAATCAGATGAGACTTTGTAATCAGATGTAGCCTATGTGTGTGTGTGATTTTATACTGAATGTAAAGTAACTGGAAATACCTGTGTGTGTGTGTGTGTGTGTGTGTGTGTGTGTGTGTGTGTGTGTGTGTGTGTGTGTGTGTGTGTGTGTGTGTGTGTGTGTGTGTGTGTGTGTGTGTGTGTGTGTGTGTGTGTGTGTGTCTGTCTGTCTGTCTGTCTGTCTGTCTGTCTGTCTGTCTGTCTGTCTGTCTGTCTGTCTGTCTGTCTGTCTGTCTGTCTGTCTGTCTGTCTGTCTGTCTGTCTGTCTGTCTGTCTGTCTGTCTGTCTGTCTGTCTGTGTGAGAGAGAGAGAGAGAGAGGTTTGAATGCTCAATTTGTATTTGTACACATCACATGAACCTTGGTATGTAATATGAAGTCATTATTCAGATATATATATATATATATATAACATTTATTATGATCTATATCTATATATATATATATATAATAATACATATAAATAAACAATCTCTGGCCCAGTCTCTTGGATTAATTTTGGCCCTTGGACAAATGTGGTTGGTGACCCCTGTTCTATGAGGACAATTACGTCCGCACGGAGTGGCTAACTGGAAACGCTAAACTTCAGCGTCTATTTTGCTGGCCATGTCTTCTTTTTGACAAGGATTCGTGCTCCATGAACAATCCTTGGGCAACTTCAGGATTCATCGACCTTGCCAACCTGTCAAGGGCAATTGAGAGGCACGGTAAATCCAAAAATCACAGATTGTGTGATTGTCTGCATACATTCATAAGTAAAATGCTTAAATTAATAAGGAGAGAGTTTCAGCTGGAGAGTGCGTGCGGACCTTTCGGTTAGATAACAGTCGTGTGCAAGTCCTGCATCTGTGTGATACAAATGTATGTAAAATGATACCGGGCGCTGTAATCACTCATCTGGTTACGTTATTGACCACCCCCCCCCCCGACCCAAAAAATGGGCTTCCCCTACATTTTTCCCCACGCCACGCTACTGTTTTTAATGGGAGGTTTGTATAAAATCCTCCACTGTGGGTCTGGTCCGCTTCCTTCACCCAGTCTGGTGCTCCACACAGTGGAGGCCCTGTCCTTCAGTGCATTTTTGTTGGTCGTCTTTACAATGTTCATGTATATTGTTTTCTTGTCCACTGTGTGGATGGTCATTTGTCCTTGGTTTGCGACCTTGAGCAGGGGGCCGGTCAGTTCTCCGAGCCCTGGGCTCAGGTAGATCTCCGGGAAAGGGTCTGCTGGGTCCGGTTTGGCTCTTCCCTGTCCGTAGCTCCTTAACCTCTTAAGCCCGAGGGTCCCCCCAGTGGACCCCCCCCACAGTTTTTTTTACGAGACTATGTCTCAGGGCTTCTTAACATTTATGAAACTATTAATGTTCCATACCCTTTTAATGCTAAGAAACTCCGCTAACTGACAATGTGAACCATTTTTAGCTAAAAGAAACACAAGAGTAATACCAAGCCTTTGAATTAGCATGGAGCGAAAAAATGCTAACTAATGCTAACGGACTTTTGCACAGCACTCACGGTAGAAATGCCCTTATTACTTATCGTAACTGCACAAACAAGATATACGATTTAAAGCTGAGACTCCACAGATTCCAGACATATAATATCATCACTGTACGCCCCCGAATTGCGGAGCTATCAGCCAGAAAAGAGAAAGTAAACAACATCCGGTTTAAAAAATATTACAATAATTTCGTCTTACCTTTTTTGATTTGTAATCAAAAGTTGTGTTCACCGGAATAAAAACGCCGCTCAAGGTTAATCCAATGTCTTTGTGTCACATAGAAATTTTGACTGATAATCCTTCATCATATTTATGGCAATATACTGGGTATAAAGTTTTGCTGTCCAGGCGTGCACTTTCAGATATGCTTTGTTCGCTTCTCTATTACGTCCGCTATGGTAATGTTTACGTGGATTTGGGAACTGCCCATCGATTCTATTGGTTCTGATGGTTAAGAAAAAGGTGTAAATCACACGAATCGACCAATGGGTTCCAGAGATATGGTCCTGCGTAAAGTATAAAGAATGCCAGCCAGTTTAAGTACTTTACGCAGGCGGCTTCATTTATTGTTTACTACTAACAAGCAGGCATTGCAGCAGAAGTCAGAGCACACGGAGCACAGAGCGGACAGCAGATAACGGAATTGCAGTTTTATTGCTTATAGATTATCAGAACATTTCAAAGGGGACACAGCCACATTGGATATTAACCTATGGATTAACTACATCACCGTTTTTATCGTTTTAATGCCATTGAAGACCAGTTTAGACCAGACAAAGAGGAAGGTAAGCCAATAGCCTAGCGCATGCTAGTACCTAGCGCCACTTGTTTTGATGTACGTTTTTGTTGATAACGTCGCGAGTTGTATCTTTCAGTGTTGAGGTGGGCACCGTTAGATTCTGTGTCTTTACGATCATAAACGATGTGTTGGATGTGCAGCTAGGATAAGTAATAAGGGAGCTAGGTGTGATTTTCGGTGCAGTAATAGGTTAGCATTTTTCGCTCGGGGCTAATTCAGAGGCTCATTGTGTGTTTTTTTTTAAAAAATATTTTTTTTTCACAACAGTTGTATTTGGATGGAATGAATACCTATAGTGAAAATTCAAAGTAATAAAATGATTTTTACAGTGAAAAAGTTCAAATGGAACTGATGGTTCCCAAATTACCCAGAGGTGAGTCCGCCTGGACTTTATTTTTCTAAACCTCTCTAAAAAGGTCAAATTTCACTTGTTTTGCATCAATCTTGATACAGGGTACTTATTATATGTTATAGTTTGGATTCCTAAAGCTTTTAGTCTACTAACCCATCATTCAAGGGTGGTTTTTACTATAAGTAATGTTTTTTCTTTAGGCGGACATTAGAATTTACATGTTTTTACTATGTTCCATCTGAATTTACTTTAAAATAAAAACATCTATATTGATTCTGACACTTCTACATCCAACTCACAGATGTAACCTTGCTTTGAGAGAAAAGATTATTAATTTACCCCTTTTAGAAGTGAAGATATAGTCTTTGTTGTGTTAGTGGCATTTTCGAACCTGAAACCTGAAAAACAGGCTCAGGGCTTAAGAGGTTAACAGTCTTTTTTCATCAGGGGAGAGGATCTGGCTCCAGAGTTGTAGGATCCTCTCGGCCATCCGGACAGAGTGCAGACCCAGCAGAGAGCCTAAGGCCCGGGCATCGCTCAGCTCCGGCCCCACTGCATCCACCAGCTGCTGAAGGCACAGGGTCTTGGATCGGCACAGCGCCACCGTCAGGCCGGGCGTTTCGCTGCTGCTGACGTCCAACCTGGCTTTGTGAATCAGAGGCTCCTTCAACAACCAGTACAGAGAGTCAGTCTTTGGACACCTTTTATGGTTAAAAAGGGCCCAAGATTTAAAAACACCCTGATAAAAAGGAGGTAGCCCACTTAACTTTAAAATGTTTAAATCAGTTAAAAACAGAGCAGCATCCAGCCCCAGGTTACTCACGCGTCGGAGAATGCAGCTGCTCACATCTCTCCACACCAATTCAGCCGGGCCGGTCAGATACCTCTGTAAAAACTGTATCCTAAAAGTGGCTGTTCGGCTGGCCAGGTGGATAAGGCCCTGTCCCCCCTCCTGTCTAGATAAAAACAGCACCCCCTGTGGCACCCAGTGTAGACCCTCCCAAAAGAAATCTACCAACTTCTTTTGTATTTGGGCTAGTAAGCCTGAGGGAGGGTCCACACAGGTAAGACAGTGCCACAGTTGGGATGCCACAAGGTTGTTTAAAACCAACACTCTACCTTTAAAAGACATCTGAGGGAGCAGCCACCTCCACTTGGACAGCTTTCCCTCTATCTTTCCTATGACGTCCTCCCAGTTCCTCAGGACTATGCTTTTATTACCCAGGAACACACCCAGGTACTTTAGCCCATCTTTCTTCCATATCATGTTCTGGGGAAGAACTGGGAGACCGCCACTCCACTCACCGACAGCGAGGGCCTCACTTTTCCTCCAATTCACCCTCGCTGCCGATGCTGAACTAAAATCCCTCACGATGTTAACTAAAATGTCTGTATCTTTTTGGTCTCTAATAAAAACAATGATGTCATCTGCATATGCTGATAAAACCATGCCTCCACTAAAACCAGGTAAAAACAGCCCTTGCAGTTTGGAGCGTATTTTGTTGAGGAGGGGTTCTAGGGAGAGTGCCTAGAGCATGCCAGACAGAGCACAGCCCTGTCGGACCCCTCTACACACTCTAAAAGGAGCACACAGCCCACCGTTGAACTTCAGCACACTCTCAATCTTATTGTACAACACCTTGATCTTGGCTATGAAACCAGCGCTGAACCCAAACTTCTCCATTACTTTCCAGAGTAAGCTGTGCTCAACGCGGTCGAAAGCCTTTTCCTGATCTAGAGAAATCAGACCAGTATTAATGCCCAATGAGCTGGAGACCTCCAAAACATCTCGAATTAGGTGGACATTGTCCACCATGGACCTGCCGGGCACACAGTAGGTCTGGTCCCGGTGGATGACCTGCTCCACAGCCCTCCCCAGCCTGGTGGCCAAAGACTTGGACAGAAGTTTGTAATCCACACACAGCAGAGACACAGGGCGCCAGTTTTTGATGTCCTGCAGGTTTCCTTTTTTTGGTAGCAGTGTGATCACCGCTCTCCTGCAGGACATCGGCATCGAGCCAGAGGCCAGACTTTCATTAAAAACGTCTAAAAGGTCATGTGACAAGACGTCCCAGTAGGCTTTATAAAACTCTACGGAGAGGCCATCGATACCAGGAGCCCGCCGTCCCTGCATGCCTTGCAGGGCGGTCTGCAGCTCCTGGATCGTTAACGGCCCTTCGAGCTGTGAGTTGGTCTCCTCGGAGACCTGAGGTAGTTCGTTGCAGAACCCCTCGGACAGAGTTTCCCCCTCCTCATACTCGCTTGTGTAGAGGGTGGAATAAAAGCTCACAGCTCGCCTCCTGATCTGGCTTGGCTCTGTTATTTCCTGCCCTGTGTCTGACAGCAGTGAGTGGATCACTCGCCTCTGCCCATTCTTTTTCTCCAGTCCGAAGACGAAGCTAGTGGGAGCATCCATCTCATTAGTGTTGAGGAACCGGGACCTGACTAGTGCACCCTGAACTTTAACGTCCAGCAGGTTGGCTAAAGCCATTTTTTTCTCTTTGAGGATTTGAATATATCCTCGATCTCCTGTGGTCTCACTTATTGTTTCTAGTTCCACGATATCACTCTCCAGGTCTTTCATAGATCTAATGATGTCTTGTGTGACATTGAGGGTGTGCTGTTGGCAGAGCAATCTTATCTCAGTCTTACCATGGTCCCACCACTGCCTAACCCCTAGTTTCCACTGGGTCCGTCTGCGGCGCGCTACGGGCGCGTTGCGGTTGCGCCGCGGCGTCCGCAAGGATCGCGGCCACTCTAGTCAATGGGTGCTATTCCACCAGACGCGCCGCGTTACGGCTCAGAAGCGTCCCAGAAGCGTCTCGCCGCTGGGCTCCGCTCGAAATAGGATTGAAGTCTATTTTTCGACGCGACGCAGCCGTAAGGTAATGTTTTTACCTGGACTATTACAATTATTATTAATTATGTTTGCAGTCTACAACACAACAAAATAGGAAATAACAACAATAAACACGATTTAAACAGACACAAAAATAAACCATTTAACTACGTAGCCTACTTACTTTCTTGTAGAAGTACAAATGTCCAGGAAATATGCCCAAATCAACAAGAACTGCGAGCCGGCATGCACGACGCTCCGCTTCCGTAATGCTTCTGAAACGCGCCCGGAGGAGGCCGGACCAAAACCGCGGCGGAGCCGTAACGCGCCCCAGACGGACCCAGTGGAAACTAGGGGTTAGCTTCCAATTTCAACGCAAGGGGGGGGCCCTTAGCGTCCATTTTCAGCTTTCCGGGATGTCCATATGCTTCTATGGACGCTCATGGAAGCACGGCATTCGTTTGTGTCGACTGCCCTTAAAGGCAATGTGAGCGTCCATTCTCATTGGATAACGGAGAATTGTACACCCGGAAGTAAGTATTCCCCTTACTGTCGATTGATTTTACAGTGATATCTGCACTACTCATCGACTAAAAAACACCAGATTATCCTTGTTAATTACACAACATTGATTGGTTTAAATTGTGTGCAATGCTTTTGTATTTTTCCCCTTCGATTCGGAGAAACAAATATTTTTTCGGAGTAAAGGATGGCAGAAGACACTACACTACCCAGAATCCCCAGCTATCGTTTGGACTACACCATCAAAACCCAGTTAGATTAACATTCATTGGATTGCACACTTTGTTTGTTTGTTTGGATATGTAGCACATTATCATTTTAAATAGCACTGAATGACTGACTGAATGGAAATGACAATAAATTAAAATGTAAAATGAAAAAAGCGATCATGAAAATGTTTCCAAAAAATGAATAAAATGATTTTTGACCACTTTGTTGTTCAGATATATCACATATTTGTAACTAAATGATATTAATTGAAATGAAACACGGTATAAACTGAGGAGTGACTCTCGTGAGGTTCATGTGTTTTCTTCACTCCGCTGGGAAACTGCTCTCATGTCAAGAAGCATCAGATCAGTGCATGCACTGCATCGTCCAATCAGTGAGCGATACACAGTAAGGGGGCGGGGCGAGTGTCTGAGGATTTCATCGAAGGATGGTCTGGTGGTTCCTCGATTATAGCTCCTCCATTATCGCTCCTCGCTCCTCGCTCCTCCGGCAAAAATAAGGCCATTAGGACGCTACTCAAGATGGCGCAGACAAATCAACTTCCGGTGAGACCGAGACCGAGGAAATGAAAAATAAGAGAAGTGAAATGCATCCACAGTCCAGTGTTGCCACCACCACCTTCTTCTTTTTCTTTTTCTTCTTCTTCTTCTTCTTCTTCTTCTTCTTCTTCTCTTTTCTTTAATGGCGAAACGCTTCCACTTGGAGCATATATTGCCACCTACTGTTGAGTTATTAAATGTTCATATTAAATCCTTGTCCTCAGACCAGTGCTTTTGAGGAACTTGAAGATCAGCTTGTTTGCTTCATTTCTTGATTTACTTTCGTATATTAACTTGAAATCCATGTCCTTGACGTTGAGTTGTTCCAGCGCAGTTTTCAGAATGAGTCTTTGTCTGTTATAATCCGGGCAGCTAAAAAATACATGATGTATTGTCTCTGGTTGTTGGCAACCATCACAATTGCCATTTGGATGTTTTCCAATCAGATGCAGTGATGAGTTTAATCCAGAGTGTCCCAATTTTATCCTGCTGTTAATGCTCTGTTCTCTTCTACTACTCCCCCAAGTGCTTCCTGTTCCTACTTCCCTTTGTATCTGGTATAAATGTCTTCCTTTGGTGTTACTGTCCCATAGGTTTTGCCATTGTTGCTTGATAACCACTTTTGTAACAGATTTGACTTCTGCTCTACTGATGGGTACCATAATATCAATCTGGTTTGCTTTCAAACCACATTTTGCCAGTTGATCCACTACTTCATTCCCTCTAAAACCCACATGCGCTGGAACCCACACAAATTGAACAACAATTCCCAGATGAACTAACCTAAACATGATGTGTAAAATGTCATGTAAAATATCCTGACAACATTCTGAAGGGAAGTTGTTTATACTCTCCAGAGCTGCACTGGAGTCAGAGCAAATGACCACTCGCATTGGCTGTATTTCCTCTACCCACTGAAGTGCTAGAGAGATAGCCATCATCTCTACTGTATATACTGCAATGTGATCACTCGTACGCTTTCCCACTTTGACTTTTAATTCAGGAACATAAAATGCACAACTAGTTAGACCATTTTCTGGATTTTTGGATCCATCAGTAAATCTTTTTACAAAGTGCCCATATTGTTCATGTAGAACAGTATTCACATAAGCCTGTACATTGATTTTGTTTTTCATTGAATGTAACCGTTTCAATAGTGATACATCTACTATAGGTTGAGGTAGCAACCATGGTGGAACAGCTGACAACAGTCGGACTAATATTCCATTCTTTAAATTTGAATTCCTTACATATTTCCGAAACACAAACACAAAAACTTTCTTTTTTTATTTTGTTACTTTCCCAACTTGTTTGTACAGTTTGTTTAATAGGGTGAGTATCTTTATGGCCCTGAAGATTTGCCCAGTAATGAACAATTAACTGTTTTCTCCTCAAAGAAATTGGTATTTCTCCGACCTCTACCTGAAGTGCCGACACTGGTGTAGATCTGACTGCCCCACAGCATATCCTTAGTGCTTGTGCCTGGACTCTATCTAATTTTTGAAGAGAAGAATATGCAGCTGAACCATACACTATTAGTCCGTATTCTATGGCTGATCTTATTAAGGCTGTGTATACATTCCTCAAAGCAGCTTTATCAGCCCCCCACTTACACCACCGTCCTCATCCTGTCCTCTCGGTTTTTGGCGGATTGCAAAGAACTTTAAAGTCACGCCCATCTACTTCCTGTCCATGGGAGCTTAGAGAGAGGCGAAGTCCCTCCCCTTCCGGTCGAGCTCCATGGGACACTGGGGCCCTTTCTCATTTCATCAAATCCCCCTCCTCGACTCCTCGGTCCTCCGGTAGTGACCCGGAAATTAATTTCAGCTCGCCATGTTGAAGGACATCTAATTTCTCTAAATGCACTTCGAGGACCGAGGATCGAGCGTCGAGGAGGCTCTCTGGAGGAGCTATAACCGAGGATACACTGATGGGTCCTCCACGGCTCCTTCGTGGATGCATTCTTCTTCTTCTTCTTCTTCTCTTGCTTTTGGCGGATTGCAAACAACTTAAAAGGTGCATAACGCCACCTACTGTACATGAGTATGAATCATCACATCATTCCAACTCTTTAACTTATGTTCTAATCAAAATAAAATTAAAATAAATAAATCAATAAAACCATGAAATAAATAAAACAAAAAACAAATCTATGTTCTTTCCTGACCTAATGTTAAATAATTTTTCCTACCCCAGTTTCACTCAAGAATTTAAACAGTGCCTTTCTGGTAGCTCTTACTCCCTCTCCTTTTGTTCCCAAAACACCAACCACACTCCTCTCCCTCTCTGCCTCTAAGACTTTAGCCTTTAGTTTTTCTCTTTCCGCTTTATAGATGTCACAATGTAACAAGATATGTTCTACATCTTCTTTTACTCCACAGTTCCCACACTTGTTACTGTCACTTTTCCCCATGACATACAGCGTACCATTCAATGCTGTGTGATCCAGTCTGAGTCTAGCTATCATGATTTCCTCCCTTCTGTTTCTTTCTTTATGAATATTAATTGTATTTTGTACTTTGTGACACTCTTTGCCTTTCTGGTCTTTCTCCCACCTTTTCTGCCAGATCTCCATCCCTTTCTTCTTAATTACTGCTTTTCCTTCTCCTTCTCCAAGTTGAACTGGTAAAGTTATTTGCTTTTGTAGTGCACTTTTTGCTCATTTATCAGCACACTCATTCCCTTTCTCCCCCTCATGCGCACTCGTTCCCTTTCACCCCCTCATGCGCACTCGTTCCCTTTCACCCCCTCATGCGCACTCGTTCCCTTTCACCCCCTCATGCGCACTTGTTCCCTTTCACCCCCTCATGTGCAGGCACCCAGCAGAACTGTAGATCTATGCCGCTTCTGTGCAGTCTTAACAGGCTATGGTTCAGTTCTATGAGAATGTCTTCTCTGACAGTTGTTGTTGATTGTATGCTTTGTAATATGGACAATGAATCTGTGCATATCACCACCCTATCTGGTCTGACCTCTTCAACCCACTGCAATCCTATTATTACAGCCAGCATTTCTGATGTGTACACTGATAATTGATCAGACGCTCTTTTTGAGATCGATATTTTAAAGTCTGGGATGTACAGTGGGGCAAAAAAGTATTTAGCCAGCCACCAATTGTGCAAGTTCTCCCACTTAAAAGGATGAGAGAGGCCTGTAATTTTCATCCTAGGTACACTTCAACTATGAGAGACAGAATTGGGGGAAAGAATCCAGGAAATCACATTGTAGGATTTTTAATGAATTAATTGGTAAATTCCTCGGTAAAATAAGTATTTGGTCACCTACAAACAAACAAGATTTCTGGCTCTCACAGACCTGTAACTTCTTCTTTAAGAGCCTCCCCTGTCCTCCACTTGTTAACTGTATTAATGGCACCTGTTTGAACTCGTTATCAGTATAAAGGACACCTGTCCACAACCTCAAACAGTCACACTCCAAACTCCACTATGGCCAAGACCAAAGAGCTGTCAAAGGACACCAGAAACAAAATTGTAGACCTGCACCAGGCTGGGAAGACTGAATCTGCAATAGGTAAGCAGCTTGGTGTGAAGAAATCAACTGTGGGAGCAATTATTAGAAAATGGAAGACATACAAGACCACTGATAATCTCCCTCGATCTGGGGCTCCATGCAAGATCTCACCCCGTGGGGTCAAAATGATCACAAGAACGGTGAGAAAAAATCCCAGAACCACATGGGGGGACCTAGTCAATGACCTGCAGAGAGCTGGCACCAAAGTAACAAAGGCTACCATCAGTAACACACTACGCCGCCAGGGACTCAAATCCTGCAGTGCCAGACGTGTCCCCCTGCTTAAGCCAGTACATGTCCAGGCCCATCTGAAGTTTGCTAGAGAGCATTTAGATGATCCAGAAGAGGATTGGGAGAATGTCATATGGTCAGATGAAACCAAAATAGAACTTTTTGGTAAAAACTCAACTAAACGTGTTTGGAGGAGAAAGAATGCTGAGTTGCATCCAAAGAACACCATACCTACTGTGAAACATGGGGGTGGAAACATCATGCTTTGGGGCTGCTTTTCTGCAAAGGGACCAGGACGACTGATCCGTCTAAAGGAAAGAATGAATGGGGCCATGTATCGTGAGATTTTGAGTGACAACCTCCTTCCATCAGCAAGGGCATTGAAGATGAAACGTGGCTGGGTCTTTCAGCATGACAATGATCCCAAACACACCGCCCGGGCAACGAAGGAGTGGCTTCGTAAGAAGCATTTCAAGGTCCTGGAGTGGCCTAGCCAGTCTCCATATCTCAACCCCATAGAAAATCTTTGGAGGGAGTTGAAAGTCTGTGTTGCCCAGCGACAGCCCCAAAACATCACTGCTCTAGAGGAGATCTGCATGGAGGAATGGGCCAAAATACCAGCAACAGTGTGTGAAAACCTTGTGAAGACTTACAGAAAACGTTTGACCTCTGTCATTGCCAACAAAGGGTATATAACCAAGTATTGAGATGAACTTTTGTTATTGACCAAATATTTTCCACCATAATTTGCAAATAAATTCTTTAAAAATCAGACAATGTGATTTTCTGGATTTTTTTTCTTCTCATTTTGTCTCTTATAGTTGAGGTATACCTAGGATGAAAATTACAGGCCTCTCTCATCTTTTTAAGTTGCACAATTGGTGGCTGACTAAATACTTTTTTGCCCCACTGTATATACTGTTATTTCACACACGCCAAATGGATGCTGTTTTGTAGTTTGCATTTCTGCTGTGTACACTGATAATTGATCAGACGCTCTTTTTGAAATCGATATTTTAAAGTCTGGGATGTATATACCAACTCCAACACACTCTTCCTTGTTCTTAGAACCATCTGTGTACATTTTGAGGTAATTGTAGTACTTTTCGTTCAGATACTCGTTTTAACTCCCACTTCATTTATTTGCCTCTCTTTTTTCCTTTCTATGATACTCACATCTATGTTAGCTTCTGGGGAAAGCCATGGGGGAACACGGCTAAACGTGATATTCTCCACTCCATATGCCCTCGTTCTCTCCTCACTCGTCCAGCCAAACCCACGCCCCTGGAACTTTGTATATTCCCAGCAATCCTGCAGTTTTCTATTTGTAATATTTTCCTCTCCACTTTCTTGTAGCCTGACCCAGTATGACAGAGCAAGTCTATCTCTTCTGATCTCCAGAGGTGTCTCTCCTGCTTCTATCAGAACTGCATTGATAGGGGATGACTTTATCGCTCCAATACAGAGCCACAATGCTTCATATTGTAGTCTATCCATTTTTAAGTGATGTTTTTGCTGCTGCTCCATACGCTACACAACCATAGTCTATTGTGGACCTCATCATTGATCTGTAAATGTCTATTAATGCTTGTTTGTCCGCGACCCAGTTGCATCCAGCTACAGCTCGCAATACATTTAATAATTTTTAGCATTTTGTTTCCACTTGTTTAATGTGCATTTTCCATGTATAATGGCTATCAAACCACAGTCCTAGGTATTTGAACTCATTCACCTTTGTCATTGGACGATCATATAGTGTTAGCTGTTGGCCATCAATCTTGTGTTTGTTTGTAAATACCATGGAGCATGACTTGCTTTCTGACATTTTGAATCCCCAGTTATATGACCACCTATCCACTTTTTTTAATCGCTCTAGCTATATTCTCCATTACATATGGGGCATGTCTTCCCCTCATCCAAATAGCCCCATCATCTGCGTACAGAGCCGATTGTATGCATGTGTCTAAGCATGTCAATATATCATTAATCATGATGTTAAATAATATTGGACTGACTGCACTCCCTTGGGGAATACCATTTTCTATTTCTAAATAATTGGAAATATCTGCTCCAACCTTTACTCTAAATGTCCTGTTTGTTAAAAAGGCCCTTACCCAATTGAACATTCTCCCTCCCATACCCATACTCAATTTGATCAGTAATCCCTCCCTCCACATAGAGTCATACGCCTTTTCAATGTCAACGTACACTATTGCCATTATCTCTTTCATTTTCAATGTTTCTCCACATCATTACTCACTCTTACTAATTCCACATCCAGAGCTGACCTATTATCCTGTCTCTTCTCCTTCACGTTTTCATTCTCTGCTAGTAAGTGCTGTTTTTGCTGCCTATGAATATCACTGAGATGCTCCCCACTATGTACTGCTGCAAGTGTCCTTCCTAACATACCTGCCTTCTCTTTATCTGTCACTGCCAGCCTCTCCCCATCAACCAAAGCTGGAATTTTAATGGATTTCCTTTTCCCACTCATCCCCTTAAACATGGACCAGACATGTTACTCCTCTGCCAATGGTAGAACACAATTCTCTCCACGTTCTCTTTTTTGTGTATGTGATTGTCCTTCGAGCAGCTGCCCTTTTCCTTTGATACTCTATAACATTATTTTGTGTCATGTTTTTCTTTAATTCTCTAAATGCATTATTTCGCTCTTTAATAGCCCTGCTGCATTCCTCATTCCACCATGGCACCACTTTCTTCCTACCCTTGGTTGTTGCTTTGGGTATACTGTTCTCTGCTGCATTTAGTATATGTTGCGTTATTTGGCTTGTAATTACCTCTGCTTCCCTCTGATGTTAGCAGGTGTACCGACTCCTCACACCATATCCTACATTTCCCCCAATCAGCTTTAGCAAAGCACCACCTGGTTATTACACCTCCTTCCTGCATATATACATTAATATTCATTTTAGTAAGCACTGGATAATGGTCACTTCCTACAGTGGAGTTATTCAAAACAAACCATTCGCATGTATGAACCAAACAGTTTGACACTAATGTCAGATCCAGGCATGAAACTTTCCCCCTGTGAACATCTTGTTCGCCCAACCCTACTCTTTTAAATAGCGAGCCCATTCAATGTGTCACTGAGTACAAGTATCTTGGTGTTGTGCTTGACCACAAGCTCAGATGGGATGTTTGGTCTGAGAAAATAAATGCTAAGTCTCAACAAAGAATGTTTTTTTTACGTAAATTATTGTCTTTTAATGTCGGCAACAGAATGGTGAAGATGTTTTATCATGCTTTTATCGAAAGTGTGCTCTCCTTCAGCATTATATGCTGGTTCGGCAACGCAACTGAGGCACAGAAACAGTGTCCAGTAAATTGACAGGAATCTCATTTGCTAATATAGAATGCTTATACAAGGACAGAGTTTTAAAATTGGCACACAATATTGTGAGTGACCTGAGGCACCCTCTTGCCTCTTACTTTGAACTGTTGCTGTCCGGGCGGAGATATCGTGCCCCTTATTTAAAAAAGAACAGATCTCGGCTGTCTTTCGTCCCACAAGCCATCAAACTCCTGAATAAATGATGGCTAGGACGCACTGTTTACCCAGCTGGTCTGGCCCTGTCCCCCCTATTTCGCAAATGAGGACCTATAGGCCCCTTGTCATGTCTGCCGATATCTGGTTTTCTTATATCTGTTTCTTTTAATCTGTGTCTATGTTGTTGTCAGTGACGTATTGTCGTATCTTTTTTAAATGCCTTTGTGATGTGCTGCAACCCATTTTCCCCTCGGGGACAAATAAACGAATACTACTACTACTCTTGTGCCATGTCCATCATTAAGGCATACTAGTGTTCTTTCCTCCAGCATTTCTTCCACTATATTTCCGTTACTGTCTGTATGGTTGCTGCCCCATAGACTGTTGTGTGCATTGAAATCACCACACCAAACTTCCTTCCTATGTTTATTGCCTGCTATTTCATTAAATATATCAGTGGTTAGATTTGGACATGGGTTGCATAAACTGATTATCCTAATGTTATCTTGTTTCCTAGGATTGCAGATTTCCACTATAATACAGTATCATCAGGAGATTGCACCTCCCTATATACCACACCATCTTTGAGAAATGACTGCAGGATCTCAGGTATGCAAAGTGGACAGGTAGGCAAGAAAGGCTTTTTTGAGTCTCAGAGACCAAGGTCTTGAACACTTCACATACATTGACTGCACGACTTCAGGTCTGCGATGTGGACAACGGGATCATGGTGAAATATGATCGTGTTTTGATCTGCGGAGACTTCAATGTCCATGTGTTGCGAGTCCAAACCTCTGGTTAGGGACTTTTTAAATCTCCTTGATTCTTTCGGTCTCATTCAGTCCGTGGCTGGCCCAACACACGAAAAAGGACACACTTTGGACTTAGTATTATCGTTTGGACTGTCTGTATCTGTGGATGAAATATGTGCAGCAACGCGTATCTCAGACCATTTACCGGTTCTGTTTACAACCTCGATCCCTTCCGCAGGAGTCGAATCACGTGCCCCTGCGCGTCATCTGCGTTCAATTAACCCCTTGACTGCCTCGCAGTTCTCTGATGTTTTTAATGCTTCTCCGATCTGTAAATTAGAGGTGAACTGTGTTTTTAGTGCTGATGAGCTTATCTCCATGTTTGACTCAACATGTACCCTAATACTGGATTCTGTTGCACCTTTTACGCTTAGACGCACCAAAGTTCTCTCAGAGCCGTGGCTCAATGACTGTACTCGTGCTCTCAGACGCGCTTGCAGGCGTGCAGAGAGAAAATGTAAAAAGGATAAACTCCATGTCTCCTTAGAATTCCTTCGTGCTTGCCTTTCCGACTACCAGACGGCAGTCAAAGCAGCCAAAACACAGCACATTTCTCTGTTAATCTCCAAAAACAGCCATAAACCTCAGGTTCTTTTTAATGTCATCAACTCGATCATTAATCCCTGTGATGTTTCTCCAATTGTGCCATCGACTACTCTGTGATAAGTTTCTTACATTTTTTATTGGAAAAGTATCTGCTCTTAGGCTAGCCCACACTAGTGCTACCCCAGATCCTGCTCCTTTTCTGTACCCTGCTGTCCTCGACCACTTTGAGCCTGTATCCCTCTCTTCTCTCTCGGATGTAGTCATGCACCTGCGGCCGACAAACTGCACCTCAGACAGCATTCCCTCTCGCCTTCTCAGAGATGTTTTCGAATCAGTTGGAGCAAGTATTTTATTACTTATAAATACCTCTCTTAGCTCAGGATGTGTCCCAGCTGCCTTCAAACATGCCGTGGTGCAGCCACTACTTAAAAAGAAAAATCTCGACCCTTCCATTCTCGCACATTTTAGGCCCATCTCCCAGCTACCTTTTTTATCTAAAGCCCTGGAGAGAGTAGTCGACGCCCAGCTGCAGTATTTTTTTAACCATGCATGGCATCCATGAAAAGTTTCAGTCTAGCTTCAAACCCATGCACAGCACTGAAACAGCCCTTTTAAGTGTTTTTAATGATCTGCTCCTAGCCGCCGACTCAGGCAGCCCAGCTGTCCTGGTGCTGTTAGACCTGACTGCTGCCTTCGACACTGTGGACCATAGCATCCTGTTGTCACGGCTTGAACAGTCCGCTGGCATCACAGGCTCTGCCCTTGCATGGTTCAGGTCCTACCTGACAGACCGTAGCTTCTCAGTGCAGCTAGGTGCCTTCTCCTCTGCCAAAGCCTCTCTTACCTGTGGGGTTCCCCAAGGCTCGATTCTGGGCCCCATCCTTTTTCTACTGTACATACTGTCCCTAGGTTCAAATCTCACAAACCACAACATCCCCTTCCAAGCCGACGATGTACGGATCTATCTGCCACTCAATTCAAATGTCAACTCATTGCAGCTATTGATGGACTGCTTGACAGAGATCAAATCCTGGCTGAGCCAACATTTCCTCAACCTCAATCAGAGCAAGACTGAGGTTATCTTTTTTGGACCCCAACCTCCAGCCTCCTAGGTTGATATTCTGGGCTCCCTCAAAAATAATATCCTCCCCTCTGTCATGAACCTTGGAGTGACCTTCAATAGCGCTTTTAAATTCGATAAGCAGGTCAGCAGCGTAGTCAAAACCTGCTTTTTTAAAATACGACTATTGGCCAAGACCAAGTCGTTTTTATCTTGACCTGGAAAGGGTTATTAACGCCTTTGTTACCTCGAGGTTGGACTATTGCAACACTCTGTACGTGGGTATGGACCAGGCGTCAATTAAACGCCTGCAGCTAGTGCAGAACGCAGCTGCACGTCTTCTGACTGGCCACAAAAAGCGTGACCACATCACCCCAATTCTGGCCTCACTTCAATGGCTTCCAATTCGGTTCAGAATTGATTTAAACTCCTTTTATTTGTTTTTAAAGCACTAAATGAGCTGGCTCCAGCCTATATAGCTGAATTCCTCCAGCACTACACCCCAGCCAGAGCTTTAAGGTCTGCTGACCAGCTGCTGCTGATAGTGCCCAAGACCAGGCTCAAAGCCCGAGTGCACCGAGCCTTCGCAGCAGCTGGCCCCAGGCTCTGGAACACTCTGCCCCTCCATGTGAGGTCGGCCCAGACCCTAGGGTTTTTTAAATCTACTCTTAAAACACACTTCTTCTCCCTAGCCTTTTAGTCAGAGCGGAGCACGACTCCTGACTTTTCCCTGTGTTTTTTTATATATCTGTTGTAATTTATTGTGATTGTAGTAATGTGTTTTTATTAGGGCTGTCAAACGATTACAATTTTTAATCACCATTCGAACTATGTCCAAAATATGCCATTTCTTTATGTATATTGTTGTGGGAATGGAAAGATAAATGAAAGAAGGCGGATATATCCATTTAACATACAGTATGTTTATTATAACATTTTTCTGTGTGTCAAAATGAAAGACAGCCCACACACCTATCAATCATCAAACCGTGGGGTCTTAATTCATTACGTGTTGATTTCTATCAATAGGGGGGGCGGGGGAGGCTAGTGGAGTACTTCGTGACCACAGAGGGTGAACGTTGTGATCAGCTGTTTTAGCGCAGTTCTCCAGTGAAGGGGGGGGGGGGGGGGGAAGTCTCCCTCCGCAGCCGGTTGGCGTAGTTTTGGCACAATTCCTTGTACAGACCGACGTTAACAGCAGCCCTGTCTGTGCACATGGAGACCGACTCTGTCGTCCGGTGATCTAACCACCTTCTGGAAAAGCTTCACAAGTACGTCGGTACGCAAATGCACTTTGTGCTGCCACTGGTGGGATGTATGGGGCGGCCATTCTGCACATGCCTTAAATGCGTTAAATATTTTAACGCAATTAATTCAAAAAATGAATTACCGCCGTTAACGCGATAATTTTGACAGCATTAGTTTTTATGTGATTGTACACACTTAAAAATGTTGGGTTGTTTTGTCAACCCAACCACTAGGTTGAGCCTGTTGGTTAATTTAATTGGGTTATTTTGATGGAAATGGGTATTCTGAGAACCCAATTCGCTAGGTTATTTCTGTTGGGTATGGAGTTATTAGCTGTTGGGTTGCAATTTCTATGAAGTTGTGTTGGTTTGTTTTGGAATACCCAACACATTGGGTTGACGTTCGGGCATGCACATGCGCATTGCACAACCCGCGAAACCAAGCACCTCGCACTACTCTCCCGCTCCAACACGACAGTGATGGTCTGACGGTCCCACTGAAGTGAAGAGAGGAGACTCGATTCAGTACAAAGCAAGGTTTGTTACATACATTACATATACATTGTTTTACCATGTAGTTGACTTGATATTATTATATAAAGCGTCATATTGTTGTTAAGATGTAAGTTCGTGGAGCACTGTTGTGTACATTGCATCAAAGTAGCAAGCTAACACGTTAGCTGGCTAGCTATGTAGCAAACACACTATGTTGTTGTTACTCGAAATGACTCGAGAAATGTGTCATGTATTGTAGCTAGGAGGACAACGTTAGTTATCTCGTCAATTTGGCTTTTAATGCAATATCACACAAGTGAGTGTTATGGAGGGGAAAGCGCGGTGGTGAATCAGCTAGCCTCTGCATGCTAGCAGGCCTCAGCTAGCTAGCTCACCAGGCTTTCCACAGCACCCGTTTAACCGCCGACTAAAACTTTGGTAACGTTAACGTTAGGCCTAACCGTTATGTTAAAACAGTGAAAAGACGTTTGGACTACTGAATCTTATTTCATGTTATTGCATGTTTTTTTCTTAATGGACTCTGTTTGTGTTGATGTTTCAGGTTGATACGAACAATTGATGGACGATTTTGTGACCTCAAAGTTGATTGAGTGGCAGCTTCCAGGGCTGATAGAAAGGTTCAGAGGTAAGCTAATTTATAAGTCATCTCCATGCCTTCATTTTATGGGTACTGTGTTATGGTTCAGCCCCTGTCATCATTATGTGCCTGCTATATGCTCTGTGCATAGGAAATGAATGGGACTAGTTAGCCACTGTAGCTTGCTGTCAATGCCTCAGTTTTTAACACTGGGTGATCCATCTTGTGATTCAAATATCTTTACTGTAGTTCAACTGTAGTAGTTTACTGTCTACTACAGGGGTGGACAACTTTGATGATGGAGAGGGACACACTCTCTCTAGAGAGCCACATTGCATATATATACTGTAGCAAAAATAGCAGATCGACAAGCTCAAAAAGCGTCGCAGTGAGACACGTTTTGAATTGGAATTCTACATTTTTTTGCTAATTTTGAATTTGAATCCTGAAAAGTAAGATTTTTACTTAATTTCAAATGCATTTAATAATAATTTCAAATGCATTTAATAATACTTATGCTAACTTTATGAACTTAAATACAAATACATTGGACATAAAAAAGACCATACAATTGTAATACAAGTCATTAAGCTACTAGTATAGACTGAAGTAATTAAAAATCAAGTGTAACAGCTGTAATCAAATCAACCTGCGGGCCACATTAAATTAAGGTGCTGGCCACATGTGACCCCCGGGCCGGCAGTTGCCCATGTATAGTCTACTACTATTGGATTAATTGATTAACTGAACTGGGTGTTCCCACACAAATCAGGTGCATGGCTGGTGTGACACGGTGCAACATCAATAGAGGGGGACACCAAAAGGGGAGTGGGGATCCGTCCCCCTCCATCAGAAAATGGCAGATCTGTCGCATTAACCTCTGATCTTAGCTTTATGTACGGTCACGGTCGACCGATCCCATGACTCCCACGTCCCCTAACCCCATGTTCTGTCGGCATACATGAGTATGCTCACAGCATAAGTGTTTCGGCGGCTGAGAAGGACAGGGTGGGGCAGAGGCGTGCAATTTTACTGAGGTGGAAAAATGTTTTGGTGATTTGATTGATGTGTAACTTTATTTTATTGTATTATACGGCTATTCGAGTCTATATTGACACCCATAATTGTCCTCCTACAGATGCCAGGGGAGAAGTAGCCCTGATGCTGCTGCCTGTCATGCTCCCTCCGCCTGTTTATAAACAGGGCAGAAAATTGGTCCGCGCCAGTGTGGAAGAATCAAAGAGATTCTTCATTGACGTTAAGCCTGTAAGTAATTTACCTTTGAACAGAAATTCAAATATAAATTCATAGTGAAATGACTCCAATTATTCTTTTACACTGTTGGAAAGCCTGATTCCTCTTTACAACGAGGTGCAACTTGTAAAGATTGTATTCGTGGAATGAGTGACACAGCTTAACGTTTGTCAGAATACTCATTTCATGAAGCACTATTCTTACAAGTTGTAACTCGGTGTAAGTTGTTACTCCATATCGACGTGGGATGTATAAACCACAGACCACACATAAGTAGACTGGCCACGCACCCAGAATAAATTGTTTAAGACCACGCCATTGAATTTAGGGCTGTCACGCTTCTTTCTTAAATCAGCTGATGGGGTGGGAGGGGGTTGAAAGAGCTTCAGTAGAGAGCTGATGACAATTTCTCTGCACCGGTAGAAATACTTATCTTTTTTCTTTTCTTTCTCATCATAGGTCGGAACTAACATGGTGGAGTATTTGGAGCAAGCCAAATCGTCCAGGTCGTGCCCGTTCGTGCTACTGCTTGAGGATGGGATGCTGTGCTCTCAAACCTTTGTTGTGATCTCAGGCAAGGCTATTGAGACTGAGACGGCTCTCGCAGCTGTGGATACCTGTTTTAAGAGTTTTTATGTCTTTGACATACAATATACAAGTCAGTGTTTGCCTACTTGGCCATTTTTCCAGGATGTGGTTTATGAACTCGAGGGAACTGTTTCCCCAGCAGTGAAGTTCCTGAAAACTCAAATACATGCTTGCAACTAGACTGGCCTGCATCCCCCCCCACCCATCTCTTCCTTTCTCTCTCCTCTCCCTCTTGTTCCACATCTCTCCTAGTATCAATAACCCTTGTCCGAGGAACTGTCCCTACGCTGCCTACATGGAAATAAGAAAAGTGGTTCCACTTGATTCATTGTTATCCTCTTTTACCTGGAGGTGAATAGTTTCCTGGTGTCTTCCCGATGAACCGAGACATAATGGGGGGAGATAATTGTATGGGAATTTTTGTGTCATTACATCTTATGTCAGTGAAATGGAAAGCTAATGTTTTGGAGCTGTTACAGGAGAAATGTTGTGGAATTTTATGGGAATTTTATATTTTGATGTGTTATTCTGTGATTTGAATTTTAAGAAATCATTATTGTTACATTGGTGCGAGAATATATTTGATCAAGAAAACAACCGAAGGATCAGAGGTGAGTAAATGCCAACAAGATGTATCACACAATTGTGATTATGTGATAATTTTGTTAAATTGATGACTATCAGTTGTGCCAATGAAATGTCAATTATAAAAGGGAAAACAACCCATTATAATTAGTAATAATTCATAATTATACATTAACAACTAAACCCAGCAGTGTAGTCAATGTGAACCCTTCATTGGGTTAAATAACCAACCTAATTTGTTGGGTTATATAACCAACCCAATTTGTTGGGTTAAATAACAAACCCAATTTGTTGGGTTAAATTACCAACCCAATTTGTTGGGTTAAATTAACCCAGTGTGTGTTCTGTCCAATATTTAACCAGCGCTGGGTTGGGAAACTACCCAGATTGGGTAGTTTTTAACCCAGTAGTTTTAAGAGTGTAGTATTTATTACATGTACAGCACTTTGGCACGACCACAAATCGCTTTTAAATGTGCTTTATAAATAAACTTTGATTTTATTTGATTTGACAGTACACCTCAAATACATCACTACACAACCTGTGGTATTTGAAAATAAGGGAATGACATGTTTATAATATGCTGCAAAACACAACAGATATGCAGGGTTGCGAGTCTGTTTCGAAGGCAGGGGTGCCCACACTTTTTTGGCTGGTGAGCTACTTTTGAAATGACCAGCTCACCGAGGTCTACCAACCAAAAATAAAATCCCAAATTGCAAGGGTTGCTGAATAACACGTTTTATTTATACATGGGATAACTACAATAGGGCTGCAACAAACGACTCATTTGATAATCGATTAATCTATCGATTATTCGACTATTTGGACTATTACTGTATGCCTTGCACAATTTCTCAAACGCTCTTATTTAGCCATCAACTTTTAGATTTAGCTTGAGGTTGTTTTAGGCACGTGGAAACTAACAATGAAGACAATAAAGATGAATACTTGATTCAAAAATACATATATTATTAAATTAACTTAACAAATTGTTTACAAAATTGACATTGCTTTTTATTTAAATTAAATAAATAATATTTCACATCAAAAGAAACAGGCAATGTTTTAACAAATCATTTTAAATAATCTGATGACAGAACTGTAAACAGAATAGCTGAAACTTTAACAAAATAAAGAGTAACTCAGTTACCTCTAATCATTAACCCATGTTTGTATAATTGTGTTAACTCCGTGTGTTGCTGCTAGCATACAGAACACCTGACGTGGAAACGTTACTCGTGGATGGGGCGACAGAGCTGCTAGAAAGACAGTCGAACCCGGTGCATTCCTCCGTCTGAATGTGGAGCACTTTTGCTAAATGTTTAGACAAATTGCTCGTGTTACCGCCCTCACATGCTAAACACTCTTGACAACGAGCATTGTCCACCTCAAGACAGGTAACATTTAACCACACCTTGGAGCGCTTCTCTCCGCCATCCCCGCCGTGTTTTGCTGCATGGAGCAGCTGCGTGTGTGTAAACTGCCCCGCCCCCTCGCACACAGACGGGGGAGAGAGATCTAGTCTGCATCGGAAAGATCGAAAATACACCGACCATATACGCATTTGTTTGTCTTTTTGCATATTATTAACGAGTTGGCGACACTAAGACTGCGAGATAATGTTTGTGTAGCAATAATACATGACCTTTCTCAACTCGCTACTCGGAGGGAAGTCGCTGTCATATGCCTTGTGAACACTCCGATAATGTCTCTCCACGTTACCTTTGTTTGGCAGAGCGACGCTTGCTTTACAAATAAGGCAAATAACCTTTGAATGTGACATCACAACAAAATATTCTTCGACCCATTCTGGGTGGAAGTGGTATGTCTTTAGCTTCTTGCTCGGTCCCGCACTCATTTTGTTATTTGTCTCTTGTTCGTCTCTTTAATTTAATTTGAGTTTTCCCGGCACTTGACTGATTTTGTATCGCTTGGCATTCTGGGTTAACAGACTGGAAAACGATCGCTTTTTCTGTCAATCAAGTAAACTCCTGAATTAAGTGGCAGGGAGGCCAAGGGAGGAGGGATCAAAACCTGTTTTGTCTATTTTAACGGAGCTGGATTTTTTTTTTTTATGAATGACTCGCGATCTACCAGCATTGCCCCCGGCGGGGGTCGACGTACTGGGCACCTCTGTTCTAAGGCCATTTTATTTTTGGTAGTCTGATCATTTTAACAAGAGAATAGGATCAAACTGAAAACATCGTAAATGTGTTCTAGATACATGAATCATTGGTTCTTTTAGACCAGAACAGACTGCTAACTCAACAGGAACTATCAAAAACATCCCAATCAAAGTTTAAAGTTACAACATTTTATTAAACAAACAGATTATTGGAGAAACTACTCGGCAGATTAATGAACAGTGAAACTCGCTCATGGACTTTAAGGTGAATACTTTAACCTGTTAAGCCCCGAGCCTGTTTTTCAGGTTTCAGGCTAGAAAATGACATTCCCAGAACAAATAACCATATCTTCCCTTCTAAAAGGGTTAAATTAATAATCTTTTTTCTCAAAGTAATGATAAACCTGTGAGTTGGATGTAGAAAAGTCAGATTCAATATAGATGTTTTTTATTTTAAAGAAAATTCAGATTGAACATGGTAAAAAACTGTAAATTATAGTGTCCGTCCAAAAAATATGTTGTACTTATAGTGAAAACTAACCTTGGATGATGGGTTAGTAGACTAAAAGCTTTAGAAATCCAAAGTACAACATATAATAAGTACCCTGTATCAAGATTGATGCAAAACAAGTGATATTTGACCTTTTTAGACAGATTTAGCACAAAAAAAACCTCTTTTGGGGCCATTTGGGTGGATTTTTCATATCTCTGGCCCCCCTTGCTGGATTTTGACATGCGCCATCTCTTTCTGACCGTCAGAGCCAATGGAATCGAGGGGAACTCACACATAGTCCTTATTTAGTCATGTGTGTGTTAGACTGCCGCATAGCCTAGACCGGAAGCAGCAGCCACTCTGGTGGCTACCATTAGCAGCTAACTTTTGATCTCCGATTTTTACATAAAAATTGAATTATATATTATAAATGAAATCATTTTCTTATACAGAGATGTTAAAAACCTATGGATTAATCGATTCAGCCGCGTTTTATTGCCATTGAACACGTCTTTTGATCAGATTGACAGCTACGGTGAGACGATCTCCCTAGAAGCTCTATAAAGGTACGTGTTGTGATGTCTGTGTTTGCTTCCCCTGTCGCGAGTTCGGATCACTCAGTGATGATACTATATACCTAAATAATCTGTGGAACCTCAGCTTTAATCGGATATCTTGTATGTGCAGCTACGATAAGTAATAAGGGTACTTTTATCTTGAGTTCTGTGCCAATGTCAGTTAGCATTTTTCGCTAAGGGGTCATTTAGATGCTTCTTATGAGACTTGTGTTTTGTTTTGGTAAAAATGGTTTGTATCAATTAGCTGAGATTATTTCCGTTAATCTGGTATAACACATTAATAGGTTCTTAAATATTAAGATCCCCTGAGACAGTGTCGTGAAAAAAAAAACCAGGGTCCCCGCCGGCAGGTTAAGAAAAGGTTTTCCCACACCCTTAACACCACTATGGTTTTAAGAGTGTGTGAACACGAAGATGTGATTTGAGAGCATCTAATCTAGTGAACGTTTTCCCACACTCTTCACACCAGTACGGTTTTTCTCCAGTGTGAATACGGTGATGTTTGTTGAGAGCACCTGATGTAGTGAACGTTTTCCCACACTCTTCACAGCTGTACGGTTTTTCTCCAGTGTGAATACGTTGATGTGTTTTGAGATCACTTGATGTAGTGAACGTTTTCCCACACTCTTCACAGCTGTACGGTTTTTCTCCAGTATGAATACGGTGATGTGTTTTGAGATTACCTGATGTAGTGAAAGTTGTCCCACACTCTTCACAGCTGTAAGGTTTTTCTCCAGTATGAATACGGTGATGTGATGTGAGAGCCCCTGATGTAGTGAAAGTTGTCCCACACTCTTCACACCAGTACGGTTTTTCTCCAGTATGAATACGGTGATGTGATGTGAGAGCACCTGATGTAGTGAAAGTTGTCCCACACTCTTCACAGCTGTAAGGTTTTTCTCCAGCATGAATACGTTGATGTGTTTTGAGATTACCTGATGTAGTGAAAGTTGTCCCACACTCTTCACAGCTGTAAGGTTTTTCTCCCGTGTGGATAAATTGATGTGATTTGAGAGCATTTGATCTAGTGAACGTTTTCCCACACTCTTCACAGCTGTACGGTTTTTCTCCCGTGTGAATACGTTGATGTCTTTTTAGATCACTTGATGTAGTGAACGTTTTCCCACACTCTTCACAGCTATACGGTTTTTCTCCCGTGTGAATACGCAGGTGGGTCTTTAAATGTCCAGATGTTGTAAAGGATTTGTCACATTGCTGACAGCTGTGACGTCTCTCTCTTCCTTTCGGTTTCTAGAACAGACGGACAGAGAAAGAGAGAAAGTCAATCTACAAAGCATAAATACACAAGTTAACACAATAAAAACTCACTTAATATAAACCATGACTTAACAAAATACTACCTATCAACGGTTTGTGTTTATTATATTTGTATTATATTTGATACAGCAATATTCTAACCAAAGTATATACCAGAGGTGGGGGACTCGAGTCACATGACTCGCATATTTTTTGACTTGAGTCTTGCTTGACTAACATTGATAAAAGACTCGACTTGACTTTGAATTCATGACTTGAGACTTGACTTAGGCGTGAGACAGATGACTAGAAAGGACTTTACTTTTTAAAATAAATTATTTGCATTGTACGAAGCCCCTAGAGGGCAATGAAAAAAAAAAAAAGAGAGAAAATATCTCTTTCGCAGGAGAAAGTAGGAAGTGGAGCGCACAGGAGACAGCCGTTTCATTGCAGACTGTTATGTTTATGTGGGGAAATACATACATTATTTGAGATACATTTCAAACTCGGACATCATTTTAGGGACATTTCGACCAGGGGTGTAGAGTTATTTGTTCAAGCACCAGATCGGCAAAACAGGAGAGTCTGTGAACCAGTCTGCCTTGACCTATGTATTCATGTCTGTGACTCACAGTATCTGCTGCCCACAGCTGTTTTATAGAAGGAAAACCTCCTTCACTTCATGAAATCTCTGCAGCACCAGGAGGCAGTAACGTGTAACTCAGCAGAATCTCAGAAGAGCAGCACCAGCTGCAAAGAGCTGTGCCTTCACTGTGTTTACCTTCATTAGAACAGCTAACGAGCGACCGCAGGCTGCTACGTTTTAACCACACGCAACTCTATACACACTATTACGTTATGCTACTGGGCTAGGGGAACCAAAGGGAAGCAACACAAACCAGAGTGGAATTGGTCAAAGTTATAAGTGGTTTTATTATAACTATTAGTCGTGAAACAAAATAATAAGGCAAGCTTGGCACAAACAAAGGGCCAAATGCTGGTTGACAACAACCAAAATAAAGAGACTCGAAAAGAGAGTTTAACAGATTATACACAGTAATAATCAGTACAAAAGGGAAACAAAAACCTCACGATAACGTGGTACATGAACTGAAAAAGGCTGTAACAAAACAAAGCTGATGCTAATCCACAGACTCTAACCACTAAGCTAACCTGGATACTACTCACACAACACTGAACACAGAACACTGCTTTAACACGCTGCTACGCAGTACAACAAACACGGAACATTCAATGGATTAACGAGCATAAGCACAACAGGAGGTTAGAGGCGTCTGTCTCACAACACAGAGCCTCCCGAGTGATAATTGTTCCCAGGCTTTGTAGTCCTCTCCAGCAGGTGTGCGCTGGGCTTGCACAGGGATTGGAGAACGTCGGGCCCTGCGTGCTCCAATCAGTGTCCTCGGAAGTGGACCAGGAGATGACAGCCAATGACGTTGGAGCAACCACACAGCTCATTTACATAATCACACACAGCTGCAGACAATCCCAGACAGGTTACCGAGCAGGCAGAAACAGCAGCCGTAACACACACACACTGAACTTCCCAATTATTCCCCGTTTTATGATTTCAGAGCCCCACTCTCCATTGTTGTTAATGTTGAAAATAAAACCCTAGTTTTCATAACCACTGTCTTTTAACTGATGCGGAAACTGGGGTTATTCATCAGGATTTCGTAGGACTTGCCTTGCTTGACTCTCACCCCAGTAACTTGAGACTTGCACATGTATGACTTACTCCCACCTCTGGTATACAGGAGACAGAGGGAGACGGCATCCTGTCACTGCGAGTCTCAGTATGCTCCGTTCGTCTTGTTTTTGTTTTTTTGGTCTAATTATTGTCGTGTCTGTATGAAACGTCATTTTGAGAGACCATGCTTTGGATCCTGTGGACTACATTTGCCTTCTGCAGACCATGTCTGGCCATTCAACTTTCCAAGACACACCTGAGTGACAGCACCAACAGGTATGGCGAGGAGCCCCGGCCTCTACGCTGCTACAGCCGCGAGGCTATGCTAGAGCTACAATGCGACCGGCTTCCTACGAATACACCAAGCCACCTGTGCTCTTCAATATTGGATGAAATCCCTCGGGAGCCGCTTAGAAACACCAGGAAAAAGAGACGAGGAAGGAGGGGAGGCGTTCAGAATCGCCTACGCCGGAGATTCAGCCGGCCACCACTTCCATCCATCACTCACAAACCTGAGCTCATTGAGCAACAACGTGGACACACTAAGGACATACACAAGGTACTGTCATGAATTTCTTGAGGCCTCTTTATTATGTTTCATGGAAAGTTGGCTACAATCTACAAAGCCTGAATCTCTTTGAAGTACCCGGATTCACCCTTGTTCGAGCAGACAGTGATGCGAACTCGGGGAAAACAAGAGGAGGCGGTATTTGTGTGTATATTAATGATCTGTGGTGCCGATCATACTCAGTAAAATGTAAAACCTGCAATCCCAACATAGAAATTCTCGGCATAACGTTAAGACCCTTTTATCTGCCTAGAGAATTCGGGTGTATTTTACTGTTTGTTGTTTACGTGCCTCCCAGCGGCAGAGGACACTGTGTTCACGAGCTACAACTCAGCCACCGATGCACCGGCAATAGTGCTCTGGGACATGAAGCAATGTCGCCTGGAGACTGTTACCTGGGTTCCAGCTGTATGTTAGGGATCACAGCAGGAAAGACAATATCCTGGACAAATGCTTTGTTAATGATAAAGGAGCCAATAGAGGTTTCTCAATACTCAAATTTCCCCTCCTCGACTCCTATCCTCAATACTTAGTCCCGCCCACAGGAGATGCGAGCGGAGGACTGAGGAGGGGAACCGATGAGAGAGGAGGGGAAGCAGCAGGCGGTTAGAGAGAGATGAGAACTCCTCTCCTCTGAGCGGTCATTTTAACGAGACGTCCATTAATGATGACAGGAGGCACAGCAGCCCTCTGTCTGATGGACAGATGTGTTCATGACAACTTATATATATTAGGGCTTTCAAGTTAACGCGTTAATAACGCGTTAACGCAAAAAAAAAAACGCCACTAATTATTTTAACGCATGTGCATTTTTTGTCCTCGGCCACCCCGTAGTTTCAGAGCGCATCGAGTTTAAAGTACCATCTACAAGCTGATGCTGACAGCCCCACTCCTGCCGCCCGCTTGCTGCAGACCACACTTCCACGCTCACCGGCAGGCTCCGACTGGCCATCTGGAGGACCGGGAGGGTGTGTGTATGTGTGGCGCGTGCGAGCGAGAGAGAGACCTTACGTGTATTGTTGTTGTTAGCATCTGGTGCTAGCTAGCTGCGCTAACGGATATAAGGAGCTGTTTAAATGAAAACAGAGGAGGGACATTTCGCCGACAACTGCGCCGAGCACTTGACTTTATGCAGGAAGCCAGACAGTGGGACATTGTACGAAAAGTCAGCACACTCAGCTCGGATAGTGAGCGCAACATGATCGCAGCGTCCAGGCAGCTCCCGTTCGAGCATATGCCTTGAGTTGCACATAGCTCCAACGATCCATCACACAAACACACACTTTGTAATGTATTATTGAATGAGAGAGTTTCCAGGTTGAATTGAGGCGAATATTTGTAATGTTCAGAGGTTGTTGTGTTTAATATTCATGAGAATATTTGTCATTGTTCAAATGATAATAAACATTTGCATAAAGCATATTTGTCCACTCATATGTTGATAAGAGTATTAAAAACTTGAAAAATATTCCTCTAAGGTACATTTAGAACAGATAAAATATGTGCGATTAATTTGCGATTAATCGCGATTAACTATTTTAATCGACTGACAGCTCTAATATATATATATATTTACTTTGATTCATTCACAGTGCGGTATAATGAGACAATAACAGGCTACAGATGCGGACACACACACACACACACACTTATATTATTATATACAATTTCAGAATCAAACAAGTATGAGAGCACTCTCATAATAACGTAACACAATCAGAGACTGGATATATCCCCCCCTCTCTCTGGTCGCTGAAATGGGGAATTGAAATTACAGGCCAAAAGTTGTATTTTCAAGTAGGCTATTAAAAGAGTACACCAAACCAACTGAGACCCGTCTGTCTGCCGTACGCACTGTACAATACACACACTGTACAACACACACACACACACACACACTGTACCACACACAACCTGTACTAGTGTTAATTTCGTCAGCTATTTTTAATTTAGTTTTAGTCTTAGTCCTTTGTTAAATTTCCTTTTTAGTTTTAGTCATATTTATTCACCTTCATCCTGTTTTTATTTAGTCAAGTTTTAGTCGACTAAAAGTCTGAGCATTTTAGTCTTATTTTAGTCAATGAAAACTGTTGAGTCTTTTTTAGTCATCAGATTATATAGAACATTTCAGTCAAACTAGTCTAGCCAAAACCAATAATTTGTCATTTTAGCATATATAAATAAATAAGATTATATCTTGTCCTTATCTGATGAAAAACACAGGTTGAATGATTAAGAATGCAGCTTTGCAGGGAGTATCTGGTCAGGTTTGTGGTGTTTTTACCTGTGTTATGGCCACATTGCTTCCCTTCTGATGAAACAATGCATTCGCTTTTTTTCTCTGCCTCATTGTAGCGAAAATGGGCCCAAATATCACGTTGTTTCTTTCTCCCAAGCAGTGGTGGCTTTAGACTTTTTCGTTGTCAGTCATTTTGACCGACAGGATTGTAACATTTCCGTCATAATCCATTATTACCCGTGGAGTGCACAATTTATCACTCACTCGCGCTGACGGGGGGGTATTTGGTTAACGAGAGTGCGACCACTGCTCCCAAGCTCTGTTGTTGCCATTTTATTTTCTGTTAAATAAGGTTAGTTAGACCCGAGTCTTCCTGACAGTTCACAGTGTGCCGCTGCCCGGTGTAATTCAAATGTACCGCCACGCGCAGCACAGACACACAGCTGCTGCCCTGCCGCAGCACCGGAAATGGAACTGCTGGGAGAAAAACTGACTGATCAGAAATGTAACGTTATCTTTGATAATATTTAGTCTCGTCACTTTTCGTCAACGATATTGCATGATGATTTCGTTGCAGTTATTGTTTACTGCCGTCGGTGCCGTCTCGTCATAGTCTCATTTTCGTCATGGAAAAAAAGGTCGTTGACGAACATATTTCGTCATTATTTTAGTCAACGAAATGAACACTACACTGTACCACACACACACACACCTACACACTGTACAACATGCACCTACACACTGTACCACGCACACACCGTACCACACACACCTACTACAGCTCGTAAAGCATCATCAGGCTACAGCCGTTGTGTATTTTATTATGTGAAGCACAAAATGGTCTTAGAAAAATATCGACTAAAGCAAATAGAGAGTAGGCCTGTTATACTGAGTGATATATATTATACACTAGCGGTGTAACGGTATACGTACCCGTACCGTTCGGTACACGTGTGTACCGAACGAATATAACGTTAAACGTAAAAAAATTGAGAACGTGAACAACTTCTTGGAAGCGATCTCAGGTGCTGCGTCGCAGCATTCAGAGTAATTTGCTCACATTGGGTTCAACGCGTCATAGAGCGACCAAGTCATTTCATTGGACGAGAGGCATACTATGAGAGCTGGTCAGAGAGATGCGTTCAAATGTAGTCAGTCATTTGAGGAACTGCCGAAATGGCGAACGCAGATAAAGTTGAGCTCGAAAATCCTCCAGCATCATTGAAGTCTCCGGTTTGGGAACATTTTGGTTTCGCAGTTACGTACAAGGATGACGGGCAAAGACAGGTGGACCGAAACAAAGCTGTTTGTCGGCATTGTTCAACTAACATTGGTTACGCGGCTGGCAATACATCAAACTTGCACACTCATTTGAAAAGGCATCACCCGAACGTGAATATCACAGGTACCAAAAGAAAAAAGACTGAAGTGCAAACCCAACTCCCGCTAGCATTTAACCCTCCACCACTCGCAAAAAGTTCAGACCGAGCGTAAAGTATTCACCTTAACCTCTTAAGCCCTGAGCCTGTTTTTCAGGTTTCAGGCTCGAAAATGCCACTAACACAACAAAGACTATATCTTCACTTCTAAAAAGGGGTAAATTAATAATCTTTTCTCTCAAAGCAAGGTTACATCTGTGAGTTGGATGTAGAAGTGTCAGAATCAATATAGATGTTTTTATTTTAAAGTATACTTATAGTAAAAACTACCCTTGAATGATGGGTTAGTAGACTAAAAGCGTTAGGAATCCAAACTATAACATATAATAAGTACCCTGTATCAAGATTGATGCAAAACAAGTGAAATTTGATCTTTTTAGAGAGATTTAGAAAAATAAAGTCCAGGCGGACTCACCTCTGGGTAATTTGGGAACCATCAGTTCCATTTGACCTTTTTCACTGTAAAAATCATTTTATTACTTAGAATTATCACTATAGGTATTCATTCCATCCAAATACAACTGTTGTGAAAAAAAATTAAATGAAAAAAAACAAAAACATACTCTGTTATCCTCTTAGGCCCCACGGACCCGGTTCCGGGGCCGGAATCGCGTCATTTGCAGGAAACAACGTCTAAGGAACCTTAATATTTTATAAACTATGAATATTTTATATCCATATAACGGGAAAAAACTCAACTGATCTTTTCATTTTATTTATTTTTAAACACACAATGCTAACAGTGAGCCTCTGAATTAGCCCTGAGCGAAAAATGCTAACCTATTACTGCACTGAAAATCACTCCTAGCTCCCTTATTACTTATCCTAGCTGCACCTCCAACACATCGTTTATGATCGTAAAGACACAGAATCTAACGGTGCCCACCTCAACACTGAAAGATACAAACTCGCGACGTTATCAACAAAAACGTACATCAAAACATGTGGCGCTAGGTACTAACATGCGCTAGGCTAACATGGCTTACCTTCCTCTTTGCCTGGTCTAAACTGGTCTTCAATGGCATTAAAACGATAAAAACGATGCTGTAGTTAATCCATAGGTTAATATCCAATGTGGCTGTGTCCCCTTTGAAATGTTCTGATAATCTATAAGCAATAAAACTGCAATTCCGTTATCTGCTGTCCGCTCTGTGCGCTCTGGGTCCTGCAATTTCTGCTTCGTTACGTAGTAAACAATAAGTAAAGTCTGCTGCGTAATGTGCTTAGGCTGGCTGGCATTCTTTATACTTTACGCAGGACAATATCTCTGGAACCCATTGGTCGATTTGGTTGATTTACACCTTTTTCTTTACCATTACATCCAATAGAATCGATGGGCAGTTCCCAAATCCACGTAAACATTACCATTGCGGACGTAATAGAGAAGCAAGCGAAGCATATCTGAAAGTACAAGCCTGGACGGTACAACTTTATACCCAGTATATTGCCATAAATATGATGATGGATTATCAGTAAAAATGTCTACGTGACACAAAGACATTGGATTAACCATGAGCGGCGTTTTTATTCCGGTGAACACAACTTTTGATCACAAATCAAAAATGGTAAGACGTAAATTATTGTAATATTTTCTAAACCGGATGTTGTTTACTTTCTCTTTTCTGACCGATAGCTCCAGGAATTCGGGGTCGTACAGTGATGACATTACATGTGTGGAATCTGGAGTCTGAGCTTTAATCGGATATCTTGTTTGTGCAGTTACGATAAGTAATAAGGGCATTTCTACCGTGAGTGCTGTGCAAAAGTCCGTTAGCATTAGTTGGCATTCTTTCGCTCCATGCTAATTCAAAGGCTTGGTATTACTCTTGTGTTACTTTTAGCTAAAAATGGTTCATATTGTCAGTTAGCCGAGTTTCTTACCGTTAAAATGGTATGGAACATTAATAGTTTCTTAAGCCTCTACCACTCGCAAAAAGTTCAGACCGAGCTAAAGCTATTTCAAACGCCAAATATCCTGATGTTGCCATGTTAGCAAAGCGCTACCTGGCTGTATCTGCTACCTCTGTCCCTAGCGAGAGGGTGTTCTCCACAGCAGGAGACATTGTTAGTGCCAGGAGATCTGCCCTTTCGGCAAGCAATGTGGACAAGTTCATTTTTCTTTAAAAAAAACATGAAAATACAATGACAAGCAAGTCATAATGTCAAACTGGCTTTTTTATTTATTTGAGTGAATACATTATTCACAGTTTAATAATAATTAAAAAAAAAAAAAAAATGTTATGTGATCATTTTTTCTGCTGTACCGAAAACGTACCGAACCGAACCGTGACCTAAAAACCGAGGTACGTACCGAACCGAAATGTTTGTGAATCGTTACACCCCTATTATACACACTGCTCTGCTTTCTGCACGGACCTCACAGCTGTTCGCTCTGGAAACATCGCGACGAGATGAAAGCAGTTTCTAAAATAATATCCAGGGGATGCATGCAGAGCTGTCATTGGCTGAGATAAGTCCGGCCGTGCGTCACGCCTCCACCGTTCCCTGAAATGCATCCTCGGAGGAGCCGTGGAGGACCCATCAGTGTCTCCTCGATGCTCGATCCTCATTTAGAGAAATGAGATGTCCTTCAAAATGGCGCGCTGAAATTCATTTCCGGGTCACAACCGGAGGACCGAGGAGTCGAGGAGGGGAAATTTCAGTATTGAGAAACCTCTTATGTGTCTAAATACAGACCACCAATACTGAACTCTGAACATAATGTTGTGAATATGATACCAGTGTATAAGACCAAACTGAAGGGAAGTCAACCAGAAAAGAAAGTAATAAGGACATGGGCAAATGAAAGTAGGGAACAGTTGAAAGCCTGTTTTGAATGGACAGATTGGGACATTTCAGCAAGGTTCACTAGATGAAATAACTACTGTTACCAAAAACTATTAGGGATGCTCCGATCGCCAATTTTGGGGCTGATCGCCGGAATCAGTATCGGCCGATGCCGATCGCCGATCCGGTCGAGTGGGCGGGGCCTAAATGGAAGATTTAAACATCACTTTAAATCTTCCATTTAAGGTGATGTTTAACACTCAGTTAATGGGGCTCATTCACTGGAGCTTCCACAAACAACAATCAACTTAATCATTACATTCAAATGATGTACATTATTCAAGTTTACATTCACTTTGGATAATAACTAGGGTTGCAAAGGGGCGGAAAGTTTCCATGGGAATTTAAGCTGGTGAATTTTGGAAATATTCGATGCAAAATTAAATTATTATTTTTTTTATTTTTATTTTTTTAAGTAGAACAGAACAAGTTTTAATTATTTTATTGAACAATTATTTGTTTCATTGAAGAACGAAAACAGGAATGTTGAGTTAAATATTACTCATCTGTGCATGTGATGGAGGAATGCACAGTGCCTGTAGGGCATGGGTTGGCAACAGTTACTATATTTAAGTTCCCTATGAAAAGCCAACCTTCAATTTTGAAAATTCCCAGTTTATTCCCATAAATTCCCGTTAACTCCCATGGAAAGTTTCTCTTTTCCTCTCTCCCTCTCCTGACAGCCGGTCAGTATCTCATGCAGCTCAATGATCCAGTAATGAGTGACCCGACAGTGAAGAATAAATATATGTATAACTAGTTTAGCTTGTTCCAGAGGTTTCGCTCGCTGCAGGATTTCTGTTTCACACACGTTGCATACCGCTATTTTACTGTCTTTTTCAGACACCTTAAAATACTGCAAGACCGGTGAAGCCATTTTGGCGAGCTTGTTTTGCCGCACACAGAGAAAAGTGTCATGTATTTTACGTCATGCGATCGGCTCTCGCGATCGGCATGTTTAGAGAGCACCGATCAATCGGTAGAGAGTGAGTATCGGCCGATCTTGATCGGTGACCGATCGATCGGAGCATCCCTAAAGACTATATTAACTTCTGTGTTCCCACTAAAGAAATACAAATCTATCCAAGTAATGAATCATATGTGACTAAGGACATTAAAAAAAGTTATAAAAACCAGGAAAATAGCTACGGGAGCACTTAGACAGAGAAAGAACTGAAAGTCAAATTGAGGGAATCAAAACTGGCACACAGAGAGCTTTTGGGAAATGCTTTTAAAGCCAAAGACCCCAAAAAAGTGTGGGACACCATGAGAACCATGACAGGAATGACCTCTTTAGCTAAACCTATTGTGACGGACAAGACATACTTGATCCATACCAATTTGCCTATAAGCAAGGGGGTGGTACTGTTGCTACTCTGGTTCATATCATTACTAAACTATTTAGATAAACGTCACACCTATGCAAGAGCCCTCTTCATAGACTTCTCAGCAGCAACACAATACAAGCAGACATCTTGGTGTCAAAAATGGCCAAAATGGAAGTAAATCCATACCTGATTTATTGGTATGCCGCTTTCCTCACCAGTAGAGAGCAACTTGTGAAGGTTAACAAAACCCTGTCATCTGCCATCACAACCAATGTAGGGGCCCCCCAGGGCTGCGGGAGTTCAGCTGTGCTCTTAGCTTCTTTTAGTTTCTTTTGATGACTTTACTGAGCTGCTGTCTATAGTGTGTTTTGACTTTGACCATCTAGTCAGTGTTGGTGATTTTAACATCCATGTTGACAACCCCCAGGACAGAGGGGCTGTCTTGATAACTATGGACTGACTCAGCATGTGACGGAGCCCACGCACAATAAGGGGCACACTCTGGACTTAAGGATCTCAAAGGGTCTGAATATCTCTGAGGTTGTGGTGACTGATGTTGCACTCTCTGATCATTCCTTTGAGAGCTCTATTTCTGTTCACACAAATGTTCAAAAAGAGGTAACCACAAAGCGATATTTAACTGAAAATACTAGGGAAATGTTTACTCGGAATGTTTCTTCCACACTTGCCCCTGCTAACATCTCAGTAAATGAGCTAGTAGATCATTTCAATTCAAAAATAAAAATGTTATAGATGCCATTGCTCCAACTAGGTTAAGGTTAAGGGTAAAGGAAGTGACTGGCAAGAACATATCTTCATGGAGAAAGGCCATGACCGTGAGAACAGAAAAAAGAGAATGTCGAAAAGCTGAACGTAGGTGGAGAAAAACAAATCTCCAAGTTCATTTTGAAATCTATAAAGAGAGACTTGGCTTTTATAAATTTGGAATTCAAAGATTGCATGACAGTCTTTCTTCTCGGACATCATTGCCAAAAACAAAAACAACGCACGTGCCTTGTTCGCTACCGTCAGACTAACTAACCTCAGTAGCCTCTGAGCTTCTATCCACCAGGACCTGCAATGATTTTGCCTTCTTCACTGACAACATTCAGAGAATCAGACAAGCAGTCAGTGCCTCTGCATCAGGTACAGCACATGTTTTGTCTCTGTGTCCACCTAAAATCAATTCAAACACCATGACACAGTTCCATCAGATTAATGATAAAAACCTAGAGGACATTATACAACTTCTGAAATCCTCCTCCTGCTGCCTTGATATTATTCCAACAGGATTGTTCAAAGATGTTTTTCCTTGCATGGCCTCAGATCTACTTCACATAGTAAACAAGTCTCTTCACTCAGGTGTTTTTCCACAGGCTCTAAAAACTGCAGTCATTAAACCGCTCTTAAAAAAGAATAATCTAGATGCTTCAGTAATGAACAATTACAGGCCCATATCAAACCTCCCATTTCTAGGTAAAATCATTGAAAAAGTTGTTTTTCAACAGTTGAGTACTTTCTTGCATTTAAATAGCTGTTTGGATGTGTTCCAGTCAGGACTTCGTCCAAACCACAGCACTGAGACTGCTCTTGTAAAGGTCTTCAATGACATCCACGTATGGCGCATTTCCACTGCAGGGCCTCGCACGGCTTAGTACGGTATAGGTAGGCCAGGCTCACTTTATCCTGCGTTTCCAATACAGTTTAGAAACTGGGGCAGTAACTATAGTAACGCAGTGTAGGCGGAGCCGTGACGTCATCTTCAATGGGAACCACAAAACCAACATCAGCCGTTAGCCCTCAGAGCTCACAGCTCCTCATATCTGTTCAGAAACTAGACAGAAGTTAAACAAGTACAAACCACAGACTGTCTGTGTCATGGCGAATACAGTCACTGGTTTATTTATGTCTGTAGGCCGTTGTTGTGAGTGTGGACGGTCGGAGCATATACTGCGTTAGCTTAGCCGATCTCCATTCAGAAAACACGCATTTTAAAAGGTTTCTCGTCTGCCGTCTGTCTGCAGACTTGTCAAAGCATTAATTCATGGTTTTTACTAACCGGTATCAGCATGTTGTTACTTCAACAAAACTGCTCCACCTGTTAGAAATCTGCTCAAAGATTGTTGGTCACCCTGTCAGAGACTTTCTGACTCACAGACCATAATAACCTGAGAGGCTGTCCAACAGCATCATCTGGGACCCAAAGCATGCTCTAACAGAGAATCTGAACTTCTACCATCTAATGGAGATTCACTAAAGTCAGACTGAAGCATCCTTTGTGCTCCAGTCAGTCGTCTCAGTAAACACAGAGCTACAGATCAGATGCAGGCTGAAGGCTCTTTGAGCAGCTCTCACTGATCCTGCTGTTATGTTACATGTTTGTTGTTTGTTTCTCATGTATTGTGTTTGTCTTATGTGTCTATGTTGATGTTACACATGGAGCTGCTGTGATGCAAGTCAAATTTCAGACTTCATCTGACAATTAAAGAATCGTAGACAACAACGTTCTAACCTCTATCTAACCATATTGTGCATTCATATTGTATATTTCAAACAGGTTGAGATCTTTCATTTGGGGATAACCGTGTTAGGCATTCGTGAGGTGCAACAACATTAACATGAACCTTTCTGTTGGCTGCTTGTTAGCAGACCCTCCACGCGATAGCAGAGCGAACAGGTACAGCAAGCGAGGGATCATTGTCCACTAGTAAATCGATTGCAGATGGCGTCGTGCTCGCGGACGGATACAAAAATAATAATGAATGGGTCGGGAAATATACTTTGGTGGCCGTTACACCTGGGCGGCCCAAGTAAAGTCTATGTGAGGGAAACCCTGGACTTGAATTTTGAATTGAGCCGTCCCTTATAGATACTATCTCTTTACGTATTAGTGATGGGAATCCCGGCTCTTTTTAGTGAGTCGGATCATTTGGCTCGGCTCACTAAGAAGAGCCGGCTCTTTCGGCTCCCAAACGGCTCTTCATGTTACCACAGTTTACCAGAGCCTCAGTTTCGCCGCTGCGAGGCTCCGGCGCTCGCAGTTCACGCGCGTGCTCCACTAGCACAGGAACACGCTTTGCTGGCGGTGAAAAGAATCCCACCAGACTCCTTTGCCGCTCCAACAGAGGGATGTCCTTGTCCTTTTTCGTAATTTCAAGCGATAAAAACTCTTTTGGACGCCCTCGGCTCGAGTTCAGGGCGTTCCGAGCTGAATAAGGGCGTCAAATGACGGCAAGACACCCGCCTGGCGGAAACGCTGGAATTAGGGATATATTGTGATGAAGTGCACACTGACCTGAGCTCCAGGGGTCTCTTTGGTCTCCTCCATGCTGCTCTCAGTTCTCCTTCTCCGGATGGGTCTCTGAAATAATCAACACAACTACAGCTGACACAAAACAAGACAACTCAATACAACCGACAGACACAACAAAACTAATCTACAGCTACTTCGTAGGTTCATAGCAGAGGTGAGAAGTAACTAAGTAAATGTACTCAAGTACTGTACTTAAGTGCTATTTAGAGGTACTTTTACTTTACTTGAATATTTCCATGTAATGCTACTTTGTCTGCGACAATAGGAGACAGTAATAAAGCTGCTTCACTGAAGAGGAGAAACTCACAGCTCCAGGACTCTGTAAGTCAGGAGGAGACTAGAAACAACAAGTCAATAAACTGAGGATTCATCCTGTAACATAAAAGGAGTTACCTAACAGAAACCAGTATGCTAACGGTAATAAAGAAGAGTTACCGTACTAAAACAATATGCTGAAGGTAAAAGGGGAGCGTTTACTCAAACTAAACGGTATGCATATAACTTATGAATATACTGTGGGATAAATAATGTTAGAGAAAGTAATTATTAAGGTATCACACACACACACTTACCTGGGGCTGCATTCATAAAGCTTCTTTTAAGCTGGAAACACTGAGAAGAACACAGAGCTGCTTCAGGACCTCTCTGGGAACACTGGGTCCTGATGAAGACCACAGAGCTGCTTCAGGTCCTCTCTGGGAACACTGGGTCCTGATGAAGACCACAGAGCTGCTTCAGGTCCTCTCTGGGGACACTGGATCCTGATGAAGACCACAGAGCTGCTTCAGGTCCTCTCTGGGGACACTGGGTCCTGATGAAGACCACAGAGCTGCTTCGGGTCCTCTCTGGGAACACTGGGTCCTGATGAAGACCACAGAGCTGCTTCAGGTCCTCTCTGGGAACACTGGGTCCTGATGAAGACCACAGAGCTGCTTCAGGTCCTCTCTGGGAACACTGGTTCCTGATGAAGACCACAGAGCTGCTTCAGGTCCTCTCTGGGAACACTGGGTCCTGATGAAGACCACAGAGCTGCTTCAGGTCCTCTCTGGGAACACTGGGTCCTGATGAAGACCACAGAGCTGCTTCCGGTGGAAAACTGTCAGGAGTGAAGAGGAGCAATTCAAAGAGTTTATTAAATGATATGTTCTATTTCTAGATGCTTATATGTAGTGTTTTATCACATCATGTGCAGTGCCTTGTCTCATCTATGCTGCTGTGACGTAAACATGTTCCAAATTGATCCATTTAGTCAATGTGATGTTAAGCAGAGGAGAAAATGATAGAAAGGTCAGATAGTTATTAACATTACATGCAAATGACTTTAACCATTACGATATCAAGTTGGTTTTCTGTGTAAATTATTATTAATACAATACAAATATTTAGATATAACTCACATTCTAACTTACAGCTCACAGTTTGTTCACTTTTATTTCATTAAAATGACTTTATTCACATAGAAAGTGACATTAACTGTTGTTTGAACCATGGTTATAACGCTATCTGTGTCAGTAACTATCACTAAGTTAACACAGAAAGCAAACATTAGCAAGTAAGACTGTTTAATGTACTCCATGTATACAGTATTTTCTGTATTCTTTAGATACTCTAGTGATATGTGTCCCGTGTGTAAACTTGCTGCTATTGCTTCATTTTTATTATATCTTATTGTATCTTTTAAATATGCTTAACTTGTGTAATGCCTGAAAACACTTCTGCTGTGACACAATCATTTCTCAGTTTAAGGTAAATAGTTATTTAAATAAAGTATATCTATTTATCTAATGAGCTAAACCGTCGCTTAGCTTAGCGTTAGCTGCTAACTGAAGAACCCCATTCATTTCAATGGGAAAAATGCTGCGTCACAGTGAATGGCGATGCTAATAAGCATATATTTAAAACTATATCTATGGTAAAGAGCACCAACACAACAACTCAAACTGTCTTAAAGACAACTGGTGTAATAAATAACTAAAATAAAGTCAGCTTAGCATTACAAATCAACTGTTACTCACCCAGAGCCGAACTGGAATAATAACTGTAGCTGTTAGCCGATAGCTTTTAGACGTTACATGTTAGACTTTAGCTTTTAGACTGTAGCTGTTAGCCGATAGCTTTTAGCCTTTATTTAAAGATAATTTGAGACTATTTTTGGCGCACATTTTAAAGTTTTTTTGTGAGTTTCTTTCTTCCAATATTACAGCTGTGTTAAATAAGATAACTTCTGATTCGTGATTAACTGTAAGCTAAGCTAACAGGTGTAAATACACTTAATGAAACCTCTGCGTGTGTTTAATCCACTCACCTCTTCTTCGTCTTCTTCTTCTTCTTCTTCTTCTTCTTCTTCTTCAGTGTTTATTGGCGGTTGGCAAACCAACCTGTAGGTGCATTACCGCCACCAACTGGACTGGAGTGTGGACAAGAGACTATGCAGAAAACAATAAACAAAACAAAACAAAGAACCAAAACTCAAGATTATTTTAAATTTATCAATTTCTCTTAGAAATGTAATAAACTCACAATATATATTGCCTGATGTTTTCCCTAACAGCCCTGATAGCGACAAGTCATGGAATGTTGCTTTCTTCAGTGTCTGGAAAAGCACATTTCTCTGAGTACTATATTTCCTGCAAAGCAGTAAAGCATGCTCAACAGTTTCTGGCTGGCTGCAGTGTATACACTTTCCGGTTGGATGCTTTCCTATTATACTTAAAGTATGATTGAGACCTGTATGACCTATTCTCATCCGAGAAATGACATTTTCCTCCCTTCTTTTAAACCCCACCTTCCTTCCATCCCCCACATACCTTTGACTTTTATAAAGATGTTGTAGCGTCCCCAGCTGAATAATGGTCATACTCTCGAACTGATGGTATCCTTTTATTGTACACCCTTGCATGTATACATTAAGTATCAAGTACCAACGTAAGAGCTAAGAAAATAAAGAAAACACAATAATTAGCCGCCATCTCACAGATAAAACATCTCCATTTCTTGCATTTATAAACGTTACATTTCTAATATAAACTAAATAATGCAATTATAGCTCACGACTGCCCCCTAACTAACAGAGCAGAACGCATGTAGGCTAATATAGCAGTTTTGCTAATTCAAAAGCATGGACTCAAAACTCTGCAAAACTACGAAATAATACCACATAATATCAATACACATATTAATTAAAGTAATAACAAACCTTGTGCCCCTATCAGCCAGGTGCTAAAAACCCAACGTAACTAATTATTTGATGTTAATTTCTCCGTCATTCATCCGTCATTACACGTGTTTACACTCCTCCGTTCTCTATTCACTTCCGGCAAAAGTCCCTTCAAAATAAAAGTCCGGATCTTATAACTATCAAAATAAAAGTACAAAACTAAAACTTTACCACAGGAAAACATCGGCACACAAATATAACCACCTCTACCAAAGGTTAAACATATTAAAGGTCATTTACACTCCCACCAAATTATGAGTGAATTTGTTAACTTTATAGATAAAGCACGAATAATTTCTGAACTCGATTTGACCTTTAACCTTAACTCTTATTCCATTAGAATGTTTATGAATAAGTGTTCATACTGTAAAGGATATGGTTGTGCCGTGAAGAGGGTGGTCAAACAGTCTCCAAGAGCAGGATCAGCTTCTGCACTGGACGTTCGAGAATGGACGGCTTTCCAGAACACTGTCCCACCTTTCCCGTCTTCTGGTCTCCAATACGAATCTTGACTCTTCTCACTAGCCCATCTTTATCTGTCACTGTCTCTATAACTTTTGCCAACTTCCACTCATTCCTGGGCAGATCTGTCTTCTCCATGACGATGTCACCGACTTCGAGGTTTCTCTTTGGAGTATGCCAGCGTTGTCTGGTGGCAATGCTGAAGAGGTATTCTTTTCTCCAACGGCTCCAGAACTGCTCTGCAAGGTACTGAACATGACGCCACCTTTTGCGAGCATACATATCTTCCCTTATAAATCTACCAGGAGGAGGTAAGGCTGTGATTGGTTTCATAGTGAGCAGGTGATTGGGCTTAAGCGGCTCTTGACTATTTGGATCACTCAAATTGTCAATTGTCAGTGGCCGACTGTTCACAATAGCCATAGCCTCATAGAAGAATGTCCGCAGAGAGCCATCATCCAGCCTGCCTGATGAGAGTGAAAGAGTGGAACGAAGAACATTTCTCACTGTTCTGATTTGATGTTCCCATACACCTCCTGCATGGCTTCCATGTGGAGGGTTCATGACGAAATCACACTGCTTCTCAGCTAAGAATGTGTTAAGACGGTTAACATCCAGTTGCTTAAGAGCTTGAGCTAGCTCATTTTTGGCTCCCATAAAGTTAGTTCCTTGGTCAGATCTTATCTGACGCACTGCTCTTCTTATGGCAATAAAGCAATGCAGGTCATTAATTAAGCTATCTGTTGACAGGTCGTCCAACATTTCAATGTGAATGGCTCGACAGCAGAGACATGTGAAGAGGAGGCCGTATCTCTTTTGCACCTTGCGCGCTTGCTTGGTGAGAAATGGACCGAAACAGTCCATGCCACAATAAGTGAATGGTGGTGATGGATCCACACGCTCGGACGGCAGATCTGCCATACGTTGTTCTTCTGTGAACCTCCTGAGTTTTCTGCATGTAACACACTGATGCAGGTAGGTTGCCACAGCTCTGTTGATTCCTTGAATCCAGTATCCATGTGATCTTATCTCATTAATAGTCATGCCTTTACCTTGATGTTGTACCTTCTCATGATAATGAGCTATTATTGTCCTGGTAATGGGATGGTCCTTTGGGATTATCACTGGATGTTTCAGTGAGTCAAGGAGAGATGCATTTTTCAGTCTTCCTCCCACCTTGAGCAGTCCGTCTTGATCCAGAAAGGTATCCATCTTGTACAGTTTACTTTGTCGAGGAAGCTGAGTTTTCTTACTGAGCAACCTTATCTCTTCTGGATATATTTGTCTCTGTAAATCCTTTATGATGATATGCTGTGCATCCTCTCGTTCTTGTACTGTGCTGTGATTCGTTGATTTATCTCTTCTAGCACAACGGATGAGACGAGCGACAGCTTGAGTTGCCTTTGACCATGAAGAAAACTTTGACAATCTGTCTGAAAGACTCACTTGTTCCACTGTTTGTGTGTTTAGTGTCTGAATCTTTTTGATTTCAGGATCTCCAATCTGCATTTCTGTGATGACATCTACAACTGGTGGTATGTCCTTCTCCAATAGAAACTGAGGTCCTGTGAGCCAGCTGGACGTGAGAATCTCATTTGCCCTTGAACCTCTAGATGCAAGGTCAGCAGGGTTATCATTAGTAGAGACGTATCTCCACTGCTGAGGAGTTGTACTCAGACGTATTTTCTGTATCCGGTTTGAGACAGTCTTTCCATCTTTATTGACATCCTGAAAGTCAGATTCCAATACCCGTAATGCATTTGCTGGAGTCACTGGAGGGAGCTCCTTGACAGCAACTCTGTGGCACATATTTTTGGAGCTTGGTGACTCATTCTGTGATGATGTGTAACCCACAATACTCCATAGATCTGTGCGAACTGCATAGGGTTCACTATCTCCTCCCAGGATTACTTGCCGTGGTGCCAGTGCTCTTGAGCAATTATAGCCTATCAAAAGGCCAACTTCACAATCTAGCTGTGGTGGGATTTCATCTGCTATTATGCGGAGATGATTCCAGTGCCTTGCCGTTTCACAGGTAGGAATGTGTTTTCGATTCACTGGTAAGCAATCCTTAGTGTAGGTTGGAGGGAGATCGATGATGATTGTGGAGTTAAAACCTCTCACTCTGAGACCTTGGACCCTTTCACTGTGCACCAATGCATCCTTTCCAATCATTGTTGTGAGCTTCAGCCTCACAGGATGTGTCTCTGTTTGCAAGCTGTTGCTTACTTCCTTTTCAATGAAGACCGTATCACTTTGAGTGTCGAGCAACGCATACACAAGCCTTTCCATACCTGGATTGCTGACAGAAGAAACCCACACTGGCACAATCATCGAAGTATTCTCAGATGGCTCCTCAGTATTCACATTAAGAGACAGTGTGGTTGCTGCTTCATCTGTGCTGCTCTGACTCAGGACTGATGATGTTTTTGCGCACAATTTCGGCGCGATCGCCACGACGACTCAGAAGGTGCCCTTTTTTTTTCTCTTGAGCACCTGCCCCTATAAATGTCTGTGCACGCCACTGGATCTTGCCATGCTGTTTGTGCATATTTCTGTATGAATGTTTGAACCTCCGCTTTGCTGAGTGGAACTTCTATGTCTATGTTCATACTTCTGAGTGTTTGTTTGGCCAGGATATCCACCTGTTCATTACCCTCCACACCAACATGAGCAAGAACCCAGATGAAACGAGTTGCTATGCCTTTGATTTGCCTTTTATATAAAATTAGAAATACTTAATTTATTATGTCCATTCTAGATGAAGATCTACCTGATCGTATACTCGATAATGCTGAAAAGCTGTCAGATGCAATTACACTATTATGTATTTCTTTCTCCTCTATCCATTTCAATGACAGTACCAATGCCAACAACTCTGTGGTGTATACTGACACATGGTATGTGACCCTTTTCTTTATATGTGTATTTCTCACTGGGATATAAACTGCTGCCCCTGCACGCCCTGTCTCTGGATCTTTGGAACCATCTGTAAATATGATTGTTGAGTCTGAGTGATATCTTGCAAAAATAATTCTGGACTATGCGCCATACTTGTAGTTCTTTCTTTTCCTTTAACTCCTCTCGTATATTGAGGTCTGCACTTGGCAATGGGAACAACCAGGGTGGAATGGACGAGATTGGAACTGTGGGGCAATACTGTATTAGATTCAAACCTATACTTGCTGCTTTAACATCGCCAATCCATCCAAAACTTGTTAAATGTGACTCATTGTGCTCCTAGCAGTCTTTCAAAAATAATTTTCGCAGGATGACTATCACTATGCCCCTGAAGGTTTACCCAGTATGCCAACATTAACTTCACTCTTCTTATCCTTAAAGGCATTTCTCCCATTTCCACCTGTGTTGCTGATACTGGAGATGTTTTAAAAGCTCCACTACAAATTCTCAGGGCCTGAGCTTGTAGGACATCCAGTTTTTTAAGGTTTGATTCTGCTACTGCCATGAACGCTACACACCTATAATCGAATACAGGTCTCATGAGTGCCCAATATATATATTCAGAAGTGATGACCTACTCGCTCCCCACTCCTGTCCCACCAAACACCGAAGTACATTGTTGACCTTTTTACATTTATTTTGAACTTTTCCTATATGATTGCTCCATGTTAGCTTTCCGTCAAACCAAACACCAAGAAATCTTATTGTATTAACCTGTTCAAGAGGTTGCTCATACCATTTTAACGATATAGGAGCAATGTTATGCCGTTTTGTAAAACAAATGACCTGCGTCTTAGCTACTGACAGTTTGAATCCCCATTTATTTGTCCATTTCTCCACTTCAACTATTGCAGCTTGTATTTTCTTTCCAACATGTGCTACATTGCGGCCTTTTGCCCACAAAGCCCCATCATCTGCATACAAAGATTTTCCCACACTTAGTTGAACTTGATTAGAAATGTCATGTATCATTATATTGAACAGCAACGGACTACATACACTACCTTGCGGAGTACCATTTTCCACAGCATAAACACTTGAATATTCTGCACCTACTCTTACTTGTATTTTCCTGTCCAGTAAAAAATTCATAACCCAATTATATGCTTTACCACCAATTCCCAATGATTTGAACTTGATTAGTAGTCCTTCCTTCCAGAGCATGTCATAAGCCTTTTCAATATCAAAGAAGACTGCAATCACTACTTCCTTGTTGGTCTGTGCTTTCCTGATGTCTGATTCTAAGCACAATATAGAATCCATTGTATTCCGACCACTACAGAACCCACTTTGATATGGGGACAACAGAGCTTTACTTTCTAAGATATATGTTAACCTTTCTGTAACCATTCTTTCTATGATTTTGCATAAATTAGATGTCAGGGCAATAGGCCTGTAGCTAGATGGATCTGAAGGGTCTTTCCCTGGCTTTAGGATCGGCACTATTATCGCTTGTTTCCACACTGAAGGAAGTTGGCCAGAATCCCACACCCTATTAAACAACCTTAACACAATGACTAGAGAGTTATCTGTCATGTGTTCCAGCATTTTGTAACAAACACCATCTTTCCCAGGAGTGGTTTGACGAGCACTAATAATTGTTCTTCTCAACTCAAACAAACTAAAATGCAGGTCCAACTGATCCCCTAACACTTCTACTCTATCCAATATTCTCGGGTTTTCCATTCGTGTATTATTTCTGCACTGCCTGGCTTCCTCTGTAAGGTTATCTGAACTATGAACTTTCCTCAATGTTTGAGCTAGAAGTTCCGCCTTTCCTAAGTTTGTGACAGCCATTTTGTCCCCTCTGCTCAAAACTGGCAACTCATAATTCCTTCGAATTCCCCCCATTCTCCTAATCATGCCCCAAACATCTGCAAGCTGTACTTCTCTTCCAATACTATTGCAATATTGCCTCCAAAAAGTGCGTTTTTGCGTTCTTATTGTTCTCCTTACTATAGCCTGGGCCCTTTTATCCTGATTCAAAGCTTCCTGAGAATGGAGTTGTTTGAGTTGCCTGAATGCTTTATTCCTGTCTTTAATGGATTTACTACATTCACCATTCCACCAGGGTACACTCTTGGTACAACTAACTCCTGCACTTTCCGGAATTGTTTCTTTAGCTGAATGAATGATAACCTTAACCAGCTCATCATTGAATTTATTTATATCATCATAATTTTCCTCTTGAAGTGTTTTACATCTATTCGTACTTACAACTTGGAAGGCATCCCAATTAGCCTTTCCCAATTTCCATCTAGGAATTTTCTTTTCCTTTTCAAACCTTATGTTGGTCCCAACTTTAGTCATTACCGGATAATGATCGCTGCCCACTGTAGTATGCTTTACCACATTCCATGTACTTATACCTGCTAAAGCACTAGATACAAATGTCAGATCGAGTACTGTTTCTTTATTCTTCGTGCAATTATACGTGTTCCTTCTCCAGTGTTAATACACACTAGCCCGTGGTCATCTATAAATTCCTCAACTACTGCACCATTTGCATCTGTGCTACTGCTTCCCCATAGCGAGTTATGTGAATTAAAATCCCCACACCATATTACTTTGTCTTGCAGTGAACCCCCAGCATCCTCTAATATACTTTGATCTAATTTCCCACATGGATTATAATAATTTACTATATCTATAGGTCCTCTATCATTCCATACCCTTATAACTATTGCTTCATGATCTGTACTTACATGCATAACTTTGTAACTTATACCACTCTGTATGAATGTTGCAACTCCTCCCCCTCTGCCAGAGTCCCTATCTCGTCTAACTGCAGTATATCCCTTCACAATAAAATCCAGTTGTGGTTTCAGCCATGTTTCCTGAATACAAAGAACATTAGGTTTCTCTCCCAGGTTGTCAATATATTTGTTGAACTCTTGTCCATTTGTAATTAAACTTCTAGCATTCCACTGCAGTACAATTACCACCATCAGGATGATCCAGTCCATGTCTGAGGTTGTTGGACGTCATCATTTAGGATATCTTTCACATTTTCCCAGTGCATCCCTTTCACATCAAGGTACTTTTCAGCTGATTTGACAATTGTTTTGATTCTTTCATTCCGGCTTGTAGTCTGCGCTGAACAGTTGATCATCTCTGCCATAAACAGTACTCTCTTTTACTATCAGAGTGTCCTCCTTCAACTTAACACAGTTGTAGACTTTTTCTGTTTCTTTGCTCTTATTGTTGTTTCCCATTGTAACCTTCGTTCCTCCAGAAACTGTCTTCGCTGCCTCTGCATAGCTAACTCCCTGCGTCACCCTGACTCGCTGCACCTCTTCTGCTTTCTTGCTAACCTCTCATCCACTTTTTCTGTTTCTGTTTCTTTGATATTCATTTCTATCGGGATGTTAAGAGCATTCCATGGAATATAACAAAAAGTGTTTCTCGAGCCGGTTTCTCAAACTTACCTAACTTTAAATTTGCTATATTTTGTATTATTTGTATTATTTTTTAATGTTATTATAGTTTTCTTAAAATAGTTCTCTATCTGTGTTTTTTTTGTTTTTGTTTTACTTTGATGTATGCACCATGACATCAAGTCAAATAACCAATTTTTAGAGATGTGGGTTACGGAGGAAAAGAGAGAGGGTTTTATTTTCTGACACTTTGTCTCCTGACACACTGTGGACACATCTTTATATAAAAGACATCAAAACGTGCATTTTGCATATTAGGTGACCTTTAAGGCCGAATTATGTGATGCTCCCCCACCCCCAGATCTCCACACAGAGCCCTCCCCCCCTGTTTACAATACCTAGCCATCTAACAAGCTAGCTAGCAAATGTTAGCTTTCTAGCTATCTATATCGCTAGAAATGTAACAGTTATCTGATTACGTCTTTTTTGATGTAACTGCAGGGAATACACTTTTCTTGTATCCTGATTATCCCGTTACATGTAATCTGATACTCCCCACGCCTGATAACACTCAGAGCAGCACTTTATCATGTACTGTATGTTGTTGCAGAACAGACATCATTTCCTTTGTTTCTCTTTGCCCACATTTTCTTTTTCATCTGGAAACATGATGAAGAGTTGACGTGTTAAGCTGCTCTCTAGTTTTAGAAAACAAACCCTGTTGCCCCTCTTCTCCGCTCCCTCTCCCCGCTGAGGTTTGTCCTCAAAGACGAGCAGAGGGTGGAGACGATGGGGAGTGAGTTCAAATTTGAATAAGTGATAGACACACCTAGCTGGAAACATGTTGTCTGTTTGACTAAAATAGAAGACTCCACATAGTCGGGGTCTGCTGTGTGCTAAATGTTTTGACAGGTAATGATTATTATCCAAGAGGGATCACTTTGAGGGAGTGAACTCTTTCCATCTCATTTGCTTTCATAAGATAAATCTCACGGTGTGTTTGTTTGTGTTGGTAAAGTTTGTGTGCATGTGTTTTGATTGGTGGTAAGAAGTCATCTATCCATCTCTCTATCTATCTATCTCTCTATCTATCGTATCTATATATATCTTAGCTAGCTAACAATACCTACCAATCTAAGAAGCTAGCTAGAAAGGTAACACGGTTCAAGGTACTTTATTTTGTCAAATGTAAATAGCATAGTAATAGAGTAGTTATGCCGATGAAAATCTTAGGTCACAGGCTTCTCCAACAGAGCAACACAAAACACAGATAAACAGAAAAATATAGTGCAAGTAAATAGTAAATACAAAAAGAAAAATAGTTTGAAATAGTGAAATAGTGCAATAAGAGTCTATGTGCAAGTTATTGGAATGATGTATTAGATAAATAGATAAATAATTACTAAGTTGCAAACAGAGGAATGTTATGGATGTTGTTTCAACAGTTCAGGTGTTTAACAGTCTTATGGCCTGTGGGATGAAACTGTCCCTGAGTCTGGTGGTTTCAGTCCGGATGTTGCGGTACCGCCTGCCAGACGGCAGCAGACAGAACAGTTTGTGGCTGGGGTGATGGGGGTCTTTTGTAATCCTGAGGGCTTTCTTCCTGAGCCGCTGGGAGTAAAGGTCCTCCATGGATGGCAGCTCCGTCCTGGTGATGTGCTGTGCAGTTTTCACCACCCTCTGTAAAGCCTTACGGTTAAGGGCGGTGCAGCTGCCGTACCAGGCCGTGATGCAGCCAGTCAGGATCCTCTCTTTGGTGCACATGTAGAAGGTCAGGATGCCCTCTATGGTGCACCTGTAGAAGGTCAGGATCCTCTCTATGGTGCACCTGTAGGAGGTCAGAATGCTCTCTATGGTGCACCTGTAGAAGGTCAGGATGCTCTCTATGGTGCACCTGTAGAAGGTCAGGATGCTCTCTATGGTGCACCTGTAGAAGGTCATGATCCTCTCTATGGTGCACCTGTAGAAGGTCAGAATGCTCTCTATGGTGCACCTGTAGAAGGTCAGGATGCTCTCTATGGTGCACCTGTAGAAGGTCATGATCCTCTCTATGGTGCACCTGTAGAAGGTCAGGATGCTCTCTATGGTGCACCTGTAGAAGGTCATGATCCTCTCTATGGTGCACCTGTAGAAGGTCAGGATGCTCTCTATGGTGCACCTGTATGTATTGCAGAGTATCCTGGAGTCCATTTTGAACCTCCTCAGCCTGCGGAGAAAGAAGAGCCGCTGTCGAGCTTTCTTGGTGATGGTGAACAGTTATCTGATTAGAGGTAAAGTTTGTGTGCATGTTTTGTTTTTGGTGGTAAGAAGTCATTGTTCTGCATAAGAATTAAAAGACTTTCTGTAACGATGGAACATGTCGATACAGAATTTGAGTACAAGTGAGGATATATAAGCAGTTAGTAAGGAAGGTGTTTTAATCTTCATTCGATTGAGGAACAGCCTGCCAGAAAACCTGAGGGCAGCAGAGAGCCAACTCAAGACCCTCCTTTTAAATATGGCTTTACATTTTAATGTATTTTTATCCACAGAGTGCAGGCATGTACAAGATTGATCATCACCAGAGCACTGACATGAAGGCTGCAGTAATAAGTCGGTTTTTGGTCTCGAAAGAAAAACAAGACTCATTTTTATTCTCAAATGTGTTGAAGGTGAGAGAATCACTAATTATAATTCCATTCGTATTGAACCTCAGCTTCAATCTCAAATTCTACAAATATACGATAGGAGGGAAGTTCAAGGGTTTAGATTTTGCTTTCGAGAACAACATGAGCTTTGTCTGGTCAGCATTTAGTCACAGGGTATGTTGTTTTGTGTTAAAAGCAGTCTGGAGCTCACAAAGAGCCTGATTCGGGGTAAACGCAGAGCAATATCTCACTCTATCGTCAGCGTAAATGGAACATTTGCATTTGAAACACTTTGATTAAAGTTGATTGAGAGTTCCTAATGCCCCTTTCACACCAACACGGTTCCAGGGCCGGTTCGGAGCTAGAGCCTGATAAGCACCGGTTTTTCCTGTTCACATCGCAGCGGAGCCGGCTCTTTTCCCCGAAAACCGGTTCTTATCAAGCACCAACAAATGGTCAGTCTAGAAGCAAGAACCGCATACGTCGCATTTTGCTGATAGAAAGTTCTTAAACCAACAAACAACTTGATCTTAAAGACAGGTCCTCCAGTTAAGGATTATATTTATCTTGCTTATCAATAAAAAACATGTGATTACCTATCAGAATGCTTTAGTTTTTGGAAGTTACTGGTGTATACGCTTACAGTTTATTAGACAGTGTTGGTGAACAGACACGTTTTAATGCATTTGACCACCTTGTCTTTCTTTTCTGTTCCATACAGTTCAGCTGGTAAAGCTCGATGCCTTTTAGAGGAGACAGAAATAAATAAAGTCGGGCTGTTCTTTAGAGCCTGTGACTGACGATTACAGACGTTAATAGCTGACATTTACTCTTCAGCACTCTGGAAGTAACACCAAGAAAACGAAAGAATATAACTCCACTTCAAATGGATCATCTGCTGGGTCCATATGTGGTTGGTTCGTTCTGATACGAGGAGTGAAGCAGGTAGGACCCAAACGCAGATAACACTGATAATACCTTTATTTCAAGGGCTCTTATCCAACATATCACATGGACAAACAAAACACTCCACGGTGAACTCGCTCACAAACAAAAGACGAACCAACACTGAACACAGGAAGAGACAAGACTAAATACAGGGAGGGGTAATCACAAGACGAGAAACAGCCGGGCAGGGGAGGAGAAACACAAGGGCCACAGGTGAACACAATCAGACAACTAGACACACCAGGGAAACTAACGACAGGAGGAAAAACACAGGGAAAAGGACCAGACAATAAACCAGGAGGAAAACATGACAGGGAGAACAGCAAAACACCCAAACCTAGACATAAAAACGTGACATAACATGAATATCGTGACAGAAGTGCCATCACTTTGCATGGCGTCACCAATTGATCAACCTTTACTTGACAAATAAACTTTACAAATGAATGTATTATTAAGCTAGCTAACTAGTTACAACAATAGCAAATGTTAGCTAGTTTGTAAATCAAGAATACAGTTTGAAAGGGGAGTGATTTGTAAAATACCCATAAAGAAAAAGAAAATCTGTTTACAGTTTCAACCTCCTGACTTTAAAAAAAATAAATGTTTCATATCTGGGTGTTGAGAGCTGTATCCATAGATCTCTTAATGTTGCTCTCAAAGTGCACCAGATTGAAGCTTTTAACTTCAATATTTAAAAAAAAGATCTTCCCAGGGGAGCATGCCCCCGGACCCCCCTAGGACAGCGGTTTTCAAAGTGTGAGGTGCGGGTATTTTTTTATTATTATTAAAGAGCAACTTCCAGGTTAAAGACACCTGTGAATAAATGTGTAGGAAAATGATGAATACACTAGATTTTCAAATTTTCGAAATATACACTACAGTGACATCTGGCGTCGTTTTTGTAAGAACTTTTCACTTCCTCATAAAAAAGCCTCGGCACGTGACCTCCCGCGTGTGACGTAACATGGGGTAAACAAGGGGGAGAGCGGCTGGTGTAACGTATTAATTAACATTGATCCCGATGCTAGTTTCGACACAGAAGACACAGAAGAAGTTGAACATGAATATTCAAATGCATATGACGGACCACAACCTTATAATTATGAGCCTGCTATGCGTCCAAGAGACCAGGAGCAGCCAAGGATTAGAAGAAATAACGGCCATCAGAGAGAAATTGAGCTGTGGTGTGAGGAGAACCAGTGGAGAACTGGGCAGCTATCTTGGTGAGTGACCGGCGTTAGCTACAGAATGTTAGCTAACGTCACATCACAACATTGTGAAGTTAGCTATCATATATCAGGCTATAACTAAAGTAGCATTGATAATATAGTAACGTTACTGGCAGGACTGTTGATACTGATCCATAACAGAAACTAATGCGCAAGTATCAGCCGTATCTCGCGTTACCTAATGCAAATCCACACTACGTTACGGTGCTGTACCGGAGGGGAGAGAGAGAGCAGGGAAGGAGGGGGGGGGGGGGAGAGCAGTGAAGGGGGGAGAGAGATGTAATACGGTTTCCTGATAAACGTTTTGTTTTGTAGGTGCTTGTGTGGGGAATGCCAGCCCATGACCTCAGCTGTGGAGAGCATGTGCTGCAGGGAGGTGGATCCCTTCTGGGCCCTGGTGGAGAACCTCACCCCCAGACCAGACATAACATGCCTGACACTGCACCCAGGTTTGAAGCATGCTGTCTGAATCCCTTTGTGCTACAGATAGCCAACATGAACTTCAGGCAGGAGCATGGCCCGCTTCAGGCCAGCAGACATGAGTATGTTTAGATTACAATTAAAAAGATAAATACTATTAAAGATAATACAGTTGCTATTGACCCCGAGTGTTTAGCAGGTTTCAAAACCCAGAACCTGTAGATTATATACTATATAACACTATCAAGTTTACCTGTAGATATTGTGTCCCTATCCCCAGGCAATACCGCTACACAGCTTACAGGCAGGTCATCCGCTGGGCCTATGGAGTTCTAGGCAGGCACATTAGGAAGCCCTTACCCTCATGTGTTGTGTCTGCCATCAGAAGACAGTTCCCAGAAGAAGGAGGAGGAATTTACAAAGGTTTTGAGTGGCCTCATTTTGGTGACGATCAATAAAATGAATCACAATCATAGTGTGTTCGCACTATGTGTTCGCGTACACATGCATTTCCAAACATTTTGTCTACCTATGCTGTAAATTTAGTATTTTTTCAATTTACACAAATAAACATTGATTGATTGATAGATAGTCTTTTCATTAATAACCACCAAAATACGTTATTTGAACACTCCTCTCGATCGATTTCCAAAAAAAAAATAGTATGGCCCGCCCTAATACACCAATGCAGTTTTTAAAGATATACATTTTTCAACACAGAATCATTTACCAAATTACACCATATCCAATCATTTTACGAGTCAGAAAATTCTATCTATTCATTGCAGTTATTGTTTATTGAATTAGATTACCATGACCTCAACATAATTATGTAGAGTACAAGTCCACAGCCAAGAAAATGTTACTACTTCTTAGTTTTGCAACAGTCTGTAAATATACACAACTTTACAATAAAATGCACACATTTTAAATATAAATAGAATATGTTTATATATTAATATGTTCATGTGTGGGGAATCTCACTGGACAGCAGCAAGGGAGACCTCTAATGCGGCTTTCACACCAGCGCTTTTCCCTTTCTAGCTCCGAGCTAGAGCTTTTCTGGTTCAGCTCCGGTTTCCCTTTTCTGCTCCCGCTCTGTTCACACCGCCCAGCACCCGACTGGTGCTGCCGCTGCTGCGTCATGACGTCACCGTTTACATTGCTGATTTGCTCCCCAACGTAGTGATGGGAATTCCGGCTCTTCATGGTGAGCCGGATCATTTGGCTCGGCTCACCAAGAAGAGCCGGCTCTTTCGGCTCCCAAACGGCTCTTCAGTTTACCACATATTATACCTTTTAATTAAATCAAATGTAGCCCTGTTTTGACTAATTATATGTGTACACATATATCACTTAAATTATTCAATACAACCTTTGTACTGAAGTATTCAAAAGTAAAAATTACATGTTTAATATAAATGATTTGCTGTGGCCAATTGTTTTCATTGCATTTACAGACCCGTGTAACTCTCTGATGAATGAATGCATTGACTTGCTTGTAGAACCACGCTACACAAAACAGATAGTAACACCTATAAAAACTATTTTTAAAAAAGGGGGCTACTGTATCGACCTATATAAAGTATATAAATATAGTTTTTTTTTCAAAATACCAAAAAGATCCTGCATTTTAGCCATGCCTCATTTCGCTCCATTTGCTCTTTCCAGCGCTGTTTTTGCAGGGGGCTGATTCTGTGAGCTGCAGCTGACCACGCCCCCCTGCAGGAGAGGGTAGCGTGCTCTGAGATCAGCTGCTGGGCTGTCAGAAGAGGGGGAGAAAAAGAGATCTCCGTCCTCCGTGTTTTATTCTTATAGAAGTAAGAAGAGAAGTAATGTGGCAGAAACCCTCCTTTTTACGCAGCGGTCCAGACATAGACATCAAACGGCGACACATATTCAGTTGCCAGTTACTTTGGCATTAGGGCAGGGATATCTAGATACTTTCCAATGTTTGACATAATGAGTTGTGCTACTTTTAAAGCAAGCAACGATGTTTTCAAATCTGTAATCAAAAAGCTCCTCAAAAACACTATCGAAGCAGTTCCTGCCGTTGCTACGTTAGTTCAAACAGTAACAACGGACTACTTTTCTTAGCGGATGCATGTCAATTTAAATCAATACATAAAACTATTTTTTAAATCAATAAAATCATTTTCTAAATGCATAAAAGCATTTCAATTAATATTGGGAGTCATGTCGTTACTTTGTTGAGAATGTGGCCATGTAATAAGCGGGATAATGTGCACATTGCATAATGTGCCTTCAAGCCGATCTAGATCCCTCCGCAAAAAAAACAAAAAAACGTCTCGTTCGCGGGCGAGAGCCGGCTCCCGTCGTTCACTTAAAAGAGTCGGCTCTTTGAGCCGGCTCGTTCGCGACCGACACATCACTACCCCAACGGCGTTACGGCGCTCACAACAACAACGGGGGAACTGCGTCGGGTCGATGATCGTGTTGCTTTTAATCACACGAAGCCAGAATAAATTGAATAACGACTTCTCCAACCTTATACTTTGCTCCAGAGTGCCATGGTAATGTGTTTCTGCAGCATTTACCGACCGCTGCAGTGTTGGCTGCTCTTCCACGGGAGTTTATTCTCCTCCGTTAGCTCCCGGTTAGCTCACACTGCAGCGGCCGCTCTAAAGTATTCACTGTCCGACTCACACAAGCAGATGATAAATATCCCCAGTTCCCCTTAGCCTAAGTGAATGTGTGTCAGTCTGAATTGACGCTGTTTGGTATCACAACGCTGTTATGAAAGTTTCTCTGGTATAAAATGGGTGATGTTAGCATAGCAACCGAAGCTAAACTGACTACTTGCTATTGCTATCCTATTGTGGCATAAACCGTTTTCTACAGGCACATTTTACCGGCGTATTTTTATTATGATTCTACTTGTGATAGTGTTAGAAATTAAAATCAATGTTTTGATAGAATAATGTACCTTAAAACATACCGTCAGTTTTAAAGCTGTTTTATACTGAAAAACCAGAAGTTCCTGTGCACAACCAGTTGTTAAGCTTTTATTCTGAAAATCCTTCATCTCCGGTTAGCATTTAGCATGTGGCTAATATACCATTTACTATAGAGGTGAATTTAGCAGCGATATGATGTTGCACACCGAAACCTACTGATTTCAACACTACAACTATAGACGTCGAGATATTATTATTGTTGAATATTAAATGAAGGTACAGTTTATTTGAGTACGTTATTGTTTACAGATGTGGGTAGCATGTGACAACATCCGGAACGACCGGAAACCAAACTGCCGTGAAGTATTTCCTGTATTTTTTGGAGTATTGATTACAGCGTTTAGAATGTGTTAAATGAAAAGTCATGAAAGAGTTAAGGAAGAGAAAAGGTGTGTTTAGATATATATTGAATGTACAATGTCTGTATCCTCTGATATGGAAAACAACGGACATTAAAACGTTAGAGAGCCGGCCCGCTGGGAGGAGCCAGCAGAGGATATATAAAACAGCGGGACCTGAGGGGTTCGGCCTCTTTCTTCACCTGCTAGCGAGAGCCAGAGACACAGCTGTTTTTCTGTCGAACAATATTCTGTTTGTAACATAACCGCGCCTTTATTTTTAATTAAAGTACCAATTTGACACCATCTCAGAGACTCCATTTAGTCTCCTTTTAAGCTTCTCTCCTGGATGCGAGAATAACCAACACAGATAACAATTGGTGACCCTGACGTGATCTTCGTTGGACCGGGAGAGACGAAGAACCAGCTGTTTGCCGCGGACGCGGCGTCCGTTCAGACACACAACGAGCTCGAAAGACTTGGTAAGAGGAAACCTGTTATGTCGAATTCCTCATAGTTTATGCAGGACAATGTTAAATGTGTGTGTCTGACGGAGGCCAGCAGATCCTGAAAATAGCTGGGCAATTAATGTTAAAACAACCAAATTTATAACAATAACAATCCACGTGGCGTTGCTTTGTCACAAGCAGGGTGAGTTCAAATTACTTATTTTTCTTATATTTAACCCTGCATGCTATTCGTTTGTCTGTTATTACATGTCGGCAAGAGGCTAATCGCTCCAATAAGTGTTTTTTGTTACGTTTTAAGTTAACGTGAATGGTTTGAGGCTATTAAGCAGTCGGGACTGCTTGAGACAAAGAACACAATCACAGTGGAAGCTGAGAATATTGGAGTGAGTGTTTGTGTTAAAGATAGTGTGAGGCTGTTTTTCTTTTTTAAAAGTCCTTTGTGTGATGAGGGCAATCATTTCAAAAATGTTTCTTGTTATGTTTGAATTTAACGTGAATGGTTTTAGGCCATTAAACAGTGGGGACTGTTTGAGACAAGAACAAAGTTGAGTGAGTGTTTCTTTTAAAAAAAAGTCCTTTTCGAGGAAAAGGCCTGAAAAGTTTGAAGCTTTTAGTGGTTGTATTTTCTGTTTTCAAACAGACATTGCGTGTGGATTACGACGAGAAATGCTACATTCGTGCGTTAGATAGACGATATTCTGCTGATTGTGTTTGGATAGCGTCTTACTTTGTCCCATTATAGCGTGTTTAAACAGAGGAGATAACCATACTGGCTCTTAAAGTCAAAACATTACGTACATGGGTTGAGGGCTATGACGTAAGGGTATGAGGCCCATTTATAATTGTACATTACATAGAAATGTTATTTTAAACTGCAGTGTTGTTTTGTGTTGAATTTTCTAGCATTATTTCAACTCCGCTGTGAGAGCCACCAGGTGTTTTCAAATCCCTTTGTTCTTCAGGTCAAAGGTTGGAAAATCAGTTGCCATCTTGTCTTGCCCTCATGTTTACAATGAGCAATGGCAGTCGCCATTTCGTGAAATGCTAATTGAAAGTACTCAGTCCTATTCACATGAGGCTAGGCACTCCATCTTGAGAAGGACAAATCATATTTCTTTGCAGAGTTGGAACTATAAAATAGACAGGTTATTTTACCGTGAGAAGTTTGGTATTTGTAGGGATCTGATTTTGGAAGTTTCTTTTCTGCTTGCAAGTGTGAATTGACGGTTTTTTGAAATATTCCAGTTTGCAAATGTGTTTTGGCGGTTATGTGCTGTGTTGTTTTACCATAGTGTAATGTTCTTCCCTAGTGTAATTCTCTTTCCATTTTTAAGAAGAAAATAAGCTTTTCTTGTTAAATAGAGGTTAGTTTTGCAACAGTAATCCCTAGTGGATTAAGCTGGAAATTACAATAGCGCACTCTGCTGGTAGTACAGAATTATTACATAGAGGAAACACTCAATAGCATTTTGAAGTTTAATTTTAAGTGTTATAAATAAACACATGCTTCATCGCCGAGATAGAATTGCAAGTGGTTTCTAATTATAAGATAAGAAACTTTACATAATACTCTTTCAAAAAAGCAAACAAATGTATTGAAGCTAACACAAGTTATGACATTTACATAATTCCAAACACTTCGGAAAGTGGAACACAGTAGATTTTCACCAGATGCATAATCTTCATATTTCAAAGTCAAAACTATACACTGTACAATTTTAATTTTTTAACAATTCTGATTTTAAAATTTGCATTAAAAATAAATAAATCTATAAATAAAAAAAATTAAAAAAAACAAACAGATTTAACAATTCTGATGAGGACTAGTGCTTCAATCTTTGATCATTCGAATAGTTAGAGAACATGTCACCAAGAGAAACTAAGCTGGGACTAGACGCAGAGCCAGGCTCAACTGCAGATATCAAGGGAAGGATAAAAATCAGATCAGATGCTATAACAGCTTCAAATCTTAGAAGAAAGACATGGAGCCAAATGGAGAAACTGTTGGAACAATGGCAAACAAGAGGACTGATTCCAGCAGAGGATCAACCTGGACCAACGAAAGCACATAGAACAGCTGTAATTGACTATGAGAATGGAGAATACCTGCAACAGCAACAAGCATGGATCAAAGCCGGACAACCCCCTTGGTATGGACCTGCTAAAAGCGCTATGAGCAGAGCTGAAAAAAGAAAATCTAGAGTTACAAGTCTGGTACTCCAACTATATCAGGTCGAATTATTGGGCTGCTATTCGTCACATCTACCCGACAACACGCAGTTTAGATGCCCTCAACAACCTGAGGAAAGGCACGGAGGAAGAAATGCATGCCTTCTTGAAGAGATGTGAAGGAGTGTGGGAGGACTACACTGGAGAACGACATGATCTTTCTCCACCTGTTGAAATGTGGTGGAAGAAAGCTGTCGTTAAAACCCTTCCCCCATCAGTGCAGGCAAGCCTGGGAAACGTGGTGGGATTAGACACTAAACCCATTGAAGAATGGGGACTACATCTCATTCACCACGATATGAAATACCAAGCAACCCAGAGGGAAAATGACGAAGAAATGAAAACATTACAACTAAAACTTCTGAAGATACAGGTAGCTGAGAAAGACACCGAAGCTTGTAAGAACATGACAAGGGGAAGGGAGGAGAAGTTTTCAGAGAGGGCCATAGAACCAGAGAAGGCAGGGCAGACACCTCCAACAGTTCAAACTCAGATAGTACCAGAGAGTCAGATGCAGAACCAACAACCAGGAAGTTTCCGAGGAAGCAGAGGCAGAGGGAAAGTTCTCCGGTTTGAGGGATGCTACATATGCGATCAGCTGGGCCATTGGGCTAGAGATTGTCCACAACAACAAATGAAATACCCACCACATGCACCAAACAACGGCCCTCCATGCATTTACCCCGTGGGAGGTTTCCATGATTACGACAGAAGCAGGGGGTCCCAGAGATGTCAAAGACGAACAGGGGTGCCAAACATGACCCAAATGCCACTGACACCCTGGTATCAATAACAGCAATGAGGAAGCTCAGAGGGCCAGACCACCAGGTGATGCATCCTCAGCCCAAGGGTATTTTGAAATCTAGCTACATTGAGCCATATCTGTCACCACAGGAGGGAGAGGTTGAATGTTATTTAAAGAGATAGTGAGTAGCATATTGCATTTACACATAAAGCATCCACAGAGTAGTAGAAGATTAAAACATATTAGAACATTTAGCAGACTATTTTTGTAATTATGAGAAGGATAGAGATTACGAGTGATGTTGTTCTCCCACACAGAAAACTATTGTGTCCACACAGCTAGTGAGGTCAAGACGGCGGGTTTCCACCCAAAAAATATGAAGACTGAAACCTAGTACTCGCCCAAGACGGAGGATCCTTACCAAGTCCTCCTGTTTACACCGACTGCAGTTCAAGGGGCGGCGATACACCTGACGTGGAGCTGTTGAGACCTGAAAACAGAAACTCGATTCTGCTGTGGTGAAGTCTGGCTACAAAGGGAGGTGTCCGATAGGGTCGCTTGTCTCAAACCAGTGAAGAAGTCAACAAGAACCCAGCAGAACTAGAGAGTGACTGTTAGCGGGAGAACAGTGACGGAGCGACAGAGACTGGCCCAACATTTTCCAGCCAGTACATAGATAGACCCCGTCAGAAGACCGGGACTGTGTTTAAAGGGGAACTTCATTTACTGTTAGTTGAAGTGTAGTTTTTAGTCAAACAATTATGTGATTTATGGAGTCAGATTACATTTTTTCTCATAAACACAATTTTATAATCGGTCTGAAGTATCTGTATCTAGTAGCTGCAGATTAAATAACATAACACTGATTGAGAGCTTGGATGAAGAAGTTGTAGGGTTTTTACAACAGTTTCAAGAATCAGTTTTTATTTATTTATTCTTGAGTAACTTTACTGATTTATAATGTAGTGCGTAAGGCAATATCTCATTTTGAGTGAGGGGCACCAGCCCTTCATGCATGTCACCCTCTGTGAGAATAGTTCGTATTTTCCCTCTAGTTTAGAGAAATATTATTTTATCATATGTTTGTTCAGCAGTATCAACCAATCCTCTAATCCTAGAATTATTGAGACGCATTAGCGACACCAGGGGTATTGTTTTTCACAGCAATGATGCATAATACCAGGACAAAAGCCATTATTGAAACAAGTAAACAATTTTTTTGTGCTAATGGCAGATTTTAGTGAATATGTTTTTATACCATCAGAAAACCATACATCATACGATATTTTTTGTACGCCTTATGGGTACATGGAGAAGTTATATTTATTTAATGCAATGTTATGGGTTTTACATGTCCTGTTCAGAATAGGGTAATCATTGCAATATTAATTGAGCATGTTATGCTCAAAGGAGGGAGTGTCATGATTATACAGATATGTTGATTTCAGTGACGTTGTAGTTAATAAATAGGTCTCATAACGACAAAAGGTATGCCGAAGCTTGGGCCTTCTCCAAGGAGGGAGTGGTCCAGTTTTAGATATTAGACGAATAGAAGTAATGAATATGTCAGAACTCTGAGTAATATTATCCAAGTTTTGTCTACACAGGCTAGGAAAGCTACAGAGATACCAGACGAGACACCAGAAGAGACTCCTGTTCGGCCAGGTGAATGGGTGAGGGTGAAAGTTCACAAAAGACAGTGAGCTGATCCCGGTGGACGGAACAGTGAGAAGTTGTAATGAACTTCACACGCGCTCCGGTTTAAAGGTAAAGACAAAGGAGCAAATTGACACCACCTCACACATTGTCCCCCTTCACTGGCAACTTCCAGAACATTATTGGGAGTTAGGACTGATTTGGCAGAGCTGGAACAAAACAATACATAGAAATAAGATAAAGATAGAAACAGCTCAAAAGACGAATTGTCTATAGATTTTTATAGATTGTACCATAAAGTGAAAACCTATTTTTTGCTTTACATCTGAAAAAGAGTCAAATTTTTGTATACGTTATTATAGTACTCATTATTTAAATTCTGTAACTGACACAACCAGGGAGAAAATAGAGATGATGTCAAGAACAAAGCCAAGCCAATTGTGGGGTCCCCTAGGGATAAGAGTCAGAATAGCATTGTTGATTGTGCTCATTACACTTGGCACCTTTCTGGTTGGATGGGGAGTACAATATCAAGTAAGACATGGATCCATTAGTCCACTCATAGATAATGCCCACATCACTAACAAAACTCCAGCTGTGTTTCAGAGACTTTCACTTATCCCCAGAGCCAAAAGATCAGCTGAGCAACAAGAGGAGGATTTAGAAATACTCATTCCCAAAGGTGAGGCGGTTATAATCAAGATGATTCACCCCCCATATATGTAGTTCTTGTATCAAATGATGAGATGGGTTTAAGTGATCTGGATAATCAGTGATGGGGATTTACAGATTAGGGGAATCTCCAAATACACTGGATCCATGTTTTAGTCTGTACCAGAAACACCCCTGTTAAGTTTATGGACAACCAACCGGTGATCTGAGCACAATTATTGAAAATGATTACAGTAGAAACAGGCTACTAACCCACAAGTACAGCTTTGTACGTACAAACTCTATGAACAAAATTCCCGAGCAGATTGTGGCGACATTGCAGATATGTCCAGTCACAAAAGTTACTTATGTTCTAAATAACAGTGAGATTTAAAGTGATGGAGAAAGTATGGGGACGTTCTTTTGTAGTGTGTGAAATATGTGGTGCTTGAAACATGTGGGTATTCCAATTTATGGCAGAAGATGGTTTCCAGAAAGAGTTATTTGGAGTAGCCATATTACAGTGGGTGGAAACAATGTTTAGGGATATGGTAAAACCATTAGTAGACATTAATTGGGTTTATATGGCATTTAACATCTAAGACAGATAGTAAGATTGGGAAAATAGAGTGGAAAGGGTTGGATTTATTTTACCTCAGTGTGTTAGAATTAACTATAGGTAATGCGTCCCGAGATCTCTCTCTCTCTCTCTGCCTGTCAGACTGCTATGACCCCATCTTCAGACAAATGACCTTACCACAGGAGACTCCTCCTGCTCCTTCATCGAACAGACAGAGAACCAGAGCTGAGACAACAATGATGACACGGCATCCAGAACCATCTCCATCTGAGGCATCCAGAACCAAAACCAGCATGCTGACAAAGAGGCAAACTCTCATCGGTCCCTCAGACAGGACATGAAGTTCCAAACTGAGCCACGAGATTTGGCACAAGAGCAGAGTGTGGGACATGAGAGCGGAATACGCCCTCCATGCAACAGCGTAGAGACTGAAAAGGAGGAGATGAAATGCAAAGCAGTTGGGCCACTGGAAAGAGTTACAGCAGAAGGATTATGGACTGAGGAGAAAACAGGACGGAGGAGAGGACAGAACCAGAGGAGTTGGCAATGGCCAGCAGAACGTGAGGGGGTCGTGGCTTGAGACAACCAGAGGGGGAGAGAAGGAAAACGGGAGTGAGTGAGTTTACACATAAACACACTGAGGGTAGAACATATTATTCAATCTTTTCATCATATAAACAAATTATTCTTTAAGAGATTCTTATTCATGTGTGAATTTCGGGAAGATTTAATTTGTTACAATATAGATCTACAGTTTAAAGGGATAGTTTTAGTAACCACTCTATAATGGCAGACAGATCTTTATTTGTATGGAAAATGTTAAAGGTAGAGCTAGAACCAAGCCAAAGAAAGTATTCCAATCTAGAGTATTAGTTTCACCATTGTAGCATGGTTATTACCGTAGGAGAACTGTTAAGGTGGAAACAACATTTGTTTGTCGTCCAAGATGTAGAGTTTTAAAAAGTAACTAGGCAAAGAGCGATTGCAAATTTTAATTTTAAAAAACTAGTATAATTGGGAGTAATACATGCGGGGCCTTGGATCACTCATTTTAATGGTGCATATTTTTGACAACAAATATCGTGCAGGGAGAAGGGGTCGCTCAACCCACCCTGCAGATGTTTTAAATCTTACTTGCAGCTTCAGAGGGAGCGCACGGCACCAGAGTATGAGTTTTAAAAGACAAGTGCCACCACCTCCTAATGCTCATCCATTTAATCAGTGATGACCTGACATTTAGAGATGTTATTTAAAGGAGAAACATATCTGCCATAAGTCAACATTCCTGAATTGAACTAATTATCACATGCTCGGCACCCAAGTTTCCACACACTGAAAAAGGAGTTAGCATGGTTCTGCAAGTAGACCAGAATTGAAGATAAATTAGTATAATGAGTTATTGATATTCCACCGGTTTTCACACCATTTCAGGGACTTTATCACTGCATTAAAACAGACCACCCAAAGCCACCAAGTAGGAACTTTTAAGTGATGAAATTCTACAACTGTTGTAACTGACCAAAAGCTTCTCCCAGAAATGACAGTCTAGAATGCCGTATCCCAGAGTAGATGTTTGGTGGTATCGTGGAACTAAAACCTTGTACTCAGTCTTGCCACAGGATTGGGCTGGGACCTGTGCACTAGCACAGCCAGTGATGTTTTTTTTAATGCATTTCATCAACATGGCGAAACACCCCAAAGCCAGTAGGGCTAAGAGACCAGTCCCAGGGGGAGTTTAGGCTCCACAGTGTACGAGGATAACATAAGGGGGCCCAGGAGAGGCCTAGATGTTGCATTTCCATGTCCTAACGTACCGATTGAGCACGACGGCCTCTTCCAGAGAACATATTGCTTTCATACCTTAAATGGTATGAAAGGAGGGAGGGTACATTTCTCATGAGGAGACAGTTACAAATGCTAGCAGAACAAGACGACCCACCCCCATATACAGATATTGATGAAAATGATGAGATTGTTCAATGAATGTCCAGCTGGTGTGATACTTTAAATTATGAAATCAAGTGAAGAAGTGAGCAAACTAAAATGCTAAAATGGAGTGAATTCAATTTACTTTACACTATTCCTATTCCTATTATATAGTTTATTTTATTCTTTATTATTTTATACTATTCTAATATGGTAGATCTCATGTTTTATAAATCATTGCTATTTTAAAATGGTTTGTTTCTTTTCACTTTGTAAAAACAAGTGCCTTAACACTGAGCGTGGTATGAGAAAGGTTTCTGTGAAAGGAGGGAGGAAGAAATGTTCTGATACCAAGCCATTGCTGCTATTTTGAAGAATGATATTGAATGTTAACACTAGAAGTTATGCACAAGGGAAAACTTTTATGTTTAAGCACAGTCAAAGTATTTTTTGTATTTTTGTAAAGTTGAGGCTATTGAACCATTCCATTTTGATTGTATGTTTTTGATATGAGTTATGTACTATGCAAAGTGCAGATGAAGAACTCATTGATTTCAGTATTATACACACCTTTTAGGTGTGTAAGGAGGGACTGTTAGAAATTAAAATCAATGTTTTATGGCATAATGTACCTTAAACATACCGACAGTTTAAATGCTATTTTATTCTGGAAAAAACCGGAAGTTCTCAATACCAAGCTTTTATTCTGAAAATCCTTCATGACGACATCCGGGACTACCGTCCATTAGTTTCATTAAAGTGGCTATTGACGCCGTTAACATGTATTACATATAAAGTTAGGAAAGAGATAAGGAGGAGAAAAGGCATATGGAAGTAAGCAATGAATGTAAAATGTCGAAATCCTCTGTTTAACGCGATATCGGACACAGGAGAACGAGGGGGGGGAAGTCCCCTACGTCACTACAGCTCACAGAGAGGAGGAGCGAACAGCCAGCAAGCGGGAAGGACGAATGCTTGTGAGCTCTTCTGCACGGCCAGCACAGGGAGAGGAAGCTGCAGCCTTTCTCTCCTGACTGAACAATATCCTGTTTGTAACATTACCGCGCCTTTATTTTTAATTAAAGTACCCATTTGAAACCATCTCAGAGACTCCATTTAGTCTCCTTTTTAAGCTTCTCTCCTGGAGGTGAGAATAACCAACACAGATAACATAAGCACAAGTGGTAACACAACTTTAATATTTTAACTTTTACTTAAACGTTATACACTGGACCTTTGTTGACTACATACATCTTTAAATAGTCGGAAAGCAGCCCACTGATCGGCCCCATATTTAGTGTTTCATCAATTTAAGGCTTCTTTATTTAGTGTCCTGCTAGAGAAAGAAACACAGGCTAAAATGCTCATAAAACTTATAAAGGACTCAGAACTATTGATATTTGAAAGAGTGATATACTTCCTATTAATTTACGTTGAATCTACAGGTAAATAAAACATACTTCATCATGTTTTCTTAACCTCTTAAGCCCTGAGCCTGTTTTTCAGGTTTCAGGCTCGAAAATGCCACTAACACAACAAAGACTATATCCTCACTTCTAAAAGGGGTACATTAATAATCTTTTCTTTCAAAGCAAGGTTACATCTGTGAGTTGGATGTAGAAGTGTCAGAATCAATATAGATGTTTTTATTTTAAAGTATACTTATAGTAAAAACCACCCTTGAATGATGGGTTAGTAGACTAAAAGCATAAGGAATCCAAACTATAACATATAATAAGTACCCTGTATCAAGATTGATGCAAAACAAGTGAAATTTGACCTTTTTAGAGAGATTTAGAAAAATAAAGTCCAGGCGGACTCACCTCTGGGTAATTTGGGAACCATCAGTTCCATTTGAACTTTTTCACTGTAAAAATCATTTTATTACTTTGAATTTTCACTATAGGTATTCATTCCATCCAAATACAACTGTTGTGAAAAAAAAATATTTTTTCAAAAAAAACACACAATGCTAACAGTGAGCCTCTGAATTAGCCCCGAGCGAAAAATGCTAACCTATTATTGCACCGAAAATCACTCCTAGCTCCCTTATTACTTATCCTAGCTGCACATCCAACACATCGTTTTTGATCGTAAAGACACAGAATCTAACGGTGCCCACCTCAACACTGAAAGATACAAACTTGCGATGTTATCAAAACGTACATCAAAACAAGTGGCGCTAGGTACTAGCATGCGCTAGGCTAATGGCTTACCTTCCTCTTTGCCTGGTCTAAACTGGTCTTCAATGGCATTAAAACGATAAAAACGATGATGTAGTTAATCCATAGGTTAATATCCAATGTGGCTGTGTCCCCTTTGAAATGTTTTGATAATCTATAAGCAATAAAACTGCAATTCCGTTATCTGCTGTCCGCTCTGTGCTCCGTGCGCTCTGGGCCCTGCTGCAATGCCTGCTGTTACGTAGTAAACAATAAATGAAGTCGGCTGCGTAATGTACTTAAAATGGCTGGCATTCTTTATACTTTACGCAGGACCATATCTCTGGAACCCATTGGTCGATTTGTGTGATTTACACCTTTTTCTTAACCATCAGAACCAATAGAATCGATGGGCAGTTCCCAAATCCACGTAAACATTACCATAGCGGACGTAATAGAGAAGCGAACAAAGCATATCTGAAAGTGCACTCCTGGACGGCAAAACTTTATACCCAGTATATTGCCATAAATATGATGAAGGATTATCAGTCAAAATGTCTACGTGACACAAAGACATTGGATTAACCTTGAGCGGCGTTTTTATTCCGGTGAACACAACTTTTGATCACAAATCAAAAAAGGTAAGACGTAAATTATTGTAATATTTTTTAAACCGGATGTTGTTTACTTTCTCTTTTCTGGCTGATAGCTCCGCAATTCGGGGTCGTACAGTGATGACATTACATGTGTGGAATCTGTGGAGTCTCAGCTTTAATCGGATATCTTGTTTGTGCAGTTAAGATAGTAATAAGGGCATTTCTACCGTGAGTGCTGTGCAAAATTCCGTTAGCATTAGTTAGCATTTTCTCTCTCCATGCTAATTCAAAGGCTTGGTATTACTCTTGTGTTTCTTTTAGCTAAAAATGGTTCACATTGTCAGTTAGCTGAGTTTCTTACCGTTAAAAGGGTATGGAACATTAATAGTTTCATAAATGTTAAGAAGCCCCTGAGACATAGTCTCATAAAAAAACGGTGGGAGGGGTCCCCTGGGGGGACCCTCGGGCTTAAGAGGTTAAAGGTCCCATGTCATGCTTTTCTGGTTATTACCCGTCCCCTTGTGTGTTATGTAGCTTTTTCTGCATGTAAACGGTCTGCAGAGTCACAAACCCTCAAAGTACACCCTGTAGCGAGTAAAACTCTAACACAGAGAAGACCTGTCTATGCTGCCCCAGAACGCCTCGTTGGACATTTCTCTTTTTCCATTGTTTTCTTCCTGGGTATGGTGACGTGCCCATACCCAAATGGAACAATCCGTGGAGCCGTTACGTCCGCGGAGCCGTTACGTTAAGTCTGCAGATTGGTCCAAATGGACCAATCTGCAGACTTCCTCACACACACTCGATCTTTTCTCAGCTGCAGCTCCGCCAATTTCTCCTCCCTGAGACGGCGGGACGCGGCGAGGCTGTGAGTCGGTGTTTGAGTACACACACAAACTCCCAGCCAGGCTGCGGGTGTGTGTGTGTGTGTGTGTTCGGGCTGGTTTCGGGCTGAGTTTCGCTGTGTCTCGCTGTCTCGCAGAAGGCCACTGGGCTCACAGGGAGGGGGGGGGGGGCAGGAGCTCCAACAAGCCGTTTAGGACAGAGAGTGAATACACATACTATACAGAGATGCTGTATGAGAAACCAATGTGAGTTTGGAAAATTGAACAATATAAATCTATTTTAGTAGACCTCAACAATGGAACTATGATCAGTAGAAATGGCCATGACATGGGACCTTTAAACACATGGATCATATACTTTTCTGATGTGAAATTCAGGCTTTATGACTTGCATTTACTTATTACCATTTCAGTTGGACCGGCTTGCTGCTCTGGGGTATTTTCCACTTTTGCTTTTGGGGAAAAAGAATAAGAATGGCTACACAGCAGATGTCTTCAGTAGCATACAGATGAAGCTGGATGACTGCTTGGAAGAAGATATCAAATCAGTGTATGCGAAAGTGTGAGTATCTTTTACTGTATTGATGATTTCTTTGAAAGTAATTTAAAATCTGATATTAGAGCTTACATTTTTTTAAAAGATTATATTCTTTCATGTTTTCATACCGCAGTGCACTTCAGAAGGTTTCAGAATCAAAAAGGAACCATTGAAGATTGTGGGACAGATCTGGGTAAGTGTTGACATTTTTCAACTTGACCTGTTTTGTTGGACAGTTTAGGTGACGGGGAAAATTTGACTTCATGACTATTGTTTCCATGTATTGGAAGCAAGCATTTAGATTAAAGGTAATTTGCTTATTAACCAATGATGCCCTTAATTCAGTAATATTGAGCCTTGCATAAATTGGCATTTGTGTGTGCTTTACAGGAGTCTTGCCCACCACTCCTTCTTCTACTAGTATTATTATTGTGATCTAGATTTGCATTCAACTACGTATGACTATTCCACGAGTAGCTATGTGGGGCAGAAGCATATATAAATACATTGTAATGCACAGCCATGTGTTTACCTTTAATTTTGAGCATTTTTTTCTCTCCAATCTCCAACAGAAACTGAATTTGTGGTGCTTGATCTCTGTCCTGTGGATGGTACTGATGTGGTCGGGAGGCTACCGATGTGGTCGTGGAGGCTACCGATGTGGTCGTGGAGGCTACCGATGTGGTCGTGGAGGCTACCGATGTGGTCGTGGAAGCTACCGATTTGGTCGTGGAGGCTACCGATTGGTCGTGGAGGCTTACCGATGTGGTCGTGGAGGCTACCGATGTGGGTCGTGGAGGCTACCTGATGTGGTCGTGGAGGCTACCGATTTGGTCGTGGAGGCTACTGATGTGGTCCGTGGAGGCTACTGATGTGGTCGTGGAGGCTACTGATTTGGTCGTGGAGGCTACTGATTGTGGTCGTGGGGAGGCTACTGATT